>CM058230.1:93695542-94280551 GCA_030180135.1 Orychophragmus violaceus
ATAAATATTTACATTACTTTATTTAAAACATCTTCATGTCTTGTTGTATATATAAAATTTTACGTTATGGAAAATTATATTTGTATTTTAGTGTTTTATTTTATTTTAATTATTGATGGGATAACTATTATATATTTTCCAGATCTTATGTTCATTACAAGAGGTTTTCTCAATTTCCATTTGGAAAATAAAATTAAAAATTTCAAAATACTCTGATTTTAGTATTAATGATCCAATCGTTTTTTCCCATAAATTATCGTGATACAACTTCACAACCATACATAGTTTTACTCCAAATATTTTAAGATCGGTTGCATATATGAACATTTTTTGTTATGATCTTAATAATCAAAACGGAAATAAAAATCTAGTGGTCATCCGCGTTAAATCAGTAAGATCGGTTACAAGAGGTACCTGCCGCCGAACGAGTGTGAGACATATATATTGAGAGTAAAACCGTAATTAAAAACATGATTTTTACGTTTTAATTTGTTAGTGTAAAAATAGAAAGTTCTATTAAGTTTGATCATAATTTCCGATCGGTTCAAAAATTCAGAACAAGATATTTGCATGAATAAAAAGTAAAGAAACAAAGAACACTTATCTTTAAAACCAACATATTTATTTTATAAAATTTATTTTACATCTTTTTTTTTTAGTTAGAGTACATAATAAAAAACAAGGAAAAACTATAAAATATTTTCATCTTATAATCAATTGGTAACATCTACTATTTATATTATCTATCATTTTATAAAATAAAATTATCTTAAAAACGGTTTTGTTGTGTGTTTTTTAGTAACATCCGATAAAGCCTTTACTCTCGTCTAACATAAGTGAAACATAAATGAAAACATATATATAAATATGACAGTACCAACCTCTAAGAACTTTACAACAAAATATTAAAATAAATAGAAACCAAAAGTCGGAAATTCCTAAACACTATTAAATTTCCAAAAATATGAAAACATGTGTTTTGTTTGCAATTTTTATAACTTTTGTTTTATTATGTAAGTTTATTTTCTGTAACAAAATTATACATAAAATTTGTCATAGTCCTTATAAATTAAATTATATCTAATAAATCTAAGTATGTTTGGAAATATTGTAGGTGCATCAAATATTTTTGCAAGAACTCCTTGTGACGATAAATCCTTTTCTCGAATCTAGCAGCAAGCCCTAAAATTGATTTTCAAAGAAAAACTCAGAAACCTTATAGTGAACATCTTGGACTATCAGCCGCTGACAATGTAATTGGTTTTTGTCATGAATGTGCAATGAATTGTAAAAAAAAAAAATAGGTATATGCTAGATTGTCGAGGATTTGCTTGTTATTGTGATTATAGATGTTTTATTCAAGAAAACAGTTATATTTTATTTGAAATATATTTTAATAAAATAAACAAATTAAAATATGATAAGTAATACAAATATGTTTTTTGCCTTTAAATAAAATTATTTGCTATATAAATTAATGCATATCTTATGTATGGATAAATGCATTGAGAAATGATTAAGTAAAAAAAAATAATAGTCACCATATCAAAATGGAGTGATAATACATACATTTTTTAAAAAGCTAGGGTTAGAGAAAATATAAATATTTACATTACTTTATTTAAAACATCTTCATGTCTTATTGTATATATAAAAATTTACGTTATGGAATATTATATTTGTATTTTAGTGTTTTATTTTATTTTAATTATTGATGGGATAACTATTATATATTTTCCAGATCTTATGTTCATTACAAGAGGTTTTCTCAATTTCCATTTGGAAAATAAAATTAAAAATTTCAAAATACTCTGATTTTAGTATTAATGATCCAATCGTTTTTTCCCATAAATTATCGTGATACAACTTCACAACCATACATAGTTTTACTCCAAATATTTTTAAGATCGGTTGCATATATGAACATTTTTTGTTATGATCTTAATAATCAAAACGGAAATAAAAATCTAGTGGTCATCCGCGTTAAATCAGTAACTCTTTCAAAATAGGTACCTGCCGCCGAACGAGTGTGAGACATATATATTGAGAGTAAAACCGTAATTAAAAACATGATTTTTACGTTTTAATTTGTTAGTGTAAAAATAGAAAGTTCTATTAAGTTTGATCATAATTTCCGATCGGTTCAAAAATTCAGAACAAGATATTTGCATGAATAAAAAGTAAAGAAACAAAGAACACTTATCTTTAAAACCAACATATTTATTTTATAAAATTTATTTTACATCTTTTTTTTTTAGTTAGAGTACATAATAAAAAACAAGGAAAAACTATAAAATATTTTCATCTTATAATCAATTGGTAACATCTACTATTTATATTATCTATCATTTTATAAAATAAAATTATCTTAAAAAACGGGTTTGTTGTGTTTTTTTTTAATAACATCCGATAAAGCCTTTACTCTCTTCTAACATAAGTGAAACATAAATGAAAACATATATATAAATATGACAGTACCAACCTCTAAGAACTTCACAACAAAATATCAAAATAAATAGAAACCAAAAGTCGGAAATTCCTAAACACTATTAAATTTCCAAAAATATGAAAACATGTGTTTTGTTTGAAATTTTTATAACTTTTGTTTTATTATGTAAGTTTATTTTCTGTAACAAAATAATACATAAAATTTGTCATAGTCCTTAGAAATTAAATTATATCTAATAAATCTAAGTATGTTTGGAAATATTGTAGGTGC
Source organism: Orychophragmus violaceus (assembly GCA_030180135.1). Taxonomy (NCBI): domain Eukaryota; kingdom Viridiplantae; phylum Streptophyta; class Magnoliopsida; order Brassicales; family Brassicaceae; genus Orychophragmus; species Orychophragmus violaceus. The sequence continues at coordinate 93,698,262 of CM058230.1, forward strand.
ATCAAATATTTTTGCAAGAACTCCTTGTGACGATAAATCCTTTTCTCGAATCTAGCAGCAAGCCCTAAAATTGATTTTCAAAGAAAAACTCAGAAACCTTATAGTGAACATCTTGGACTATCATCCGCTGACAATGTAATTGGTTTTTGTCATGAATGTGCAATGAATTGTAAAAGAAAGAATAGGTATATGCTAGATTGTCGAGGATTTGCTTGTTATTGTGATTATAGATGTTTTATTCAAGAAAACAGTTATATTTTATTTGAAATATATTTTAATAAAATAAACAAATTAAAATATGATAAGTAATACAAATATGTTTTTTGCCTTTAAATAACATTATTTGCTATTTTAAATTAATGCATATCTTATGTATGGATAAATGCATTGAGAAATGATTAAGTAAAAAAAAAAAATAGTCACCATATCAAAATGGAGTGATAATACATACATTTTTTAAAAAGCTATGGTTAGAGAAAATATAAATATTTACATTACTTTATTTAAAACATCTTCATGTTTTATTGTATATATAAAAATTTACGTTATGGAATATTATATTTGTATTTTAGTGTTTTATTTTATTTTAATTATTGATGGGATAACTATTATATATTTCCATATCTTATGTTCATTACAAGAGGTTTTCTCAATTTCCATTTGGAAAATAAAATTAAAAATTTCAAAATACTCTGATTTTAGTATTAATGATCCAATCGTTTTTTCCCATAAATTATCGTGATACAACTTCACAACCATACATAGTTTTACTCCAAATATTTTAAGATCGGTTGCATATATGAACATTTTTTGTTATGATCTTAATAATCAAAACGGATATAAAAATCTAGTGGTCATCCGCGTTAAATCAGTAACTCTTTCAAAATAGGTACCTACCGCCGAACGAGTGTGAGATATATATTGAGAGTAAAACCGTAATTAAAAACATGAATTTTAGGTTTTATTTTGTTAGTGTAAATATATAAAGTTCTATTAAGTTTGATCATAATTTCCGATCGGTTCAAAAATTCAGAACAAGATATTTGCATGAATAAAAAGTAAAGAAACAAAGAACACTTATCTTTAAAACCAACATATTTATTTTATAAAATATATTTTACATCTATTTTTTTTTAGTTAGAGTACATAATAAAAAACAAGGAAAAACTATAAAATATTTTCATCTTATAATCAATTGGTAACATCTACTATTTATATTATCTATCATTTTATAAAATAAAATTATCTTAAAAAACGGTTTTGTTGTGTTTTTTTTTAATAACATCCGATAAAGCCTTTACTCTCTTCTAACATAAGTGAAACATAAATGAAAACATATATATAAATATGACAGTACCAACCTGTAAGAACTTCACAACAAAATATCAAAATAAATAGAAACCAAAAGTCGGAAATTCCTAAACACTATTAAATTTCCAAAAATATGAAAACATGTGTTTTGTTTGCAATTTTTATAACTTTTGTTTTATTATGTAAGTTTATTTTCTGTAACAAAATTATACATAAAATTTGTCATAGTCCTTATAAATTAAATTATATCTAATAAATCTAAGTATGTTTGGAAATATTGTAGGTGCATCAAATATTTTTGCAAGAACTCCTTGTGACGATAAATCCTTTTCTCGAATCTAGCAGCAAGCCCTAAAATTGATTTTCAAAGAAAAACTCAGAAACCTTATAGTGAACATCTTGGACTATCAACCGCTGACAATGTAATTGGTTTTTGTCATGAATGTGCAATGAATTGTAAAAAAAAGAATAGGTATATGCTAGATTGTCGAGGATTTGCTTGTTATTGTGATTATAGATGTTTTATTCAAGAAAACAGTTATATTTTATTTGAAATATATTTTAATAAAATAAAGAAATTAAAATATGATAAGTAATACAAATATGTTTTTTGCCTTTAAATAACATTATTTGCTATATAAATTAATGCATATCTTATGTATGGATAAATGCATTGAGAAATGATTAAGTAAAAAAAAATAATAGTCACCATATCAAAATGGAGTGATAATACATACATTTTTTTAAATAGCTATGGTTAGAGAAAATATAAATATTTACATTACTTTATTTAAAACATCTTCATGTCTTGTTGTATATATAAAATTTTACGTTATGGAATATTATATTTGTATTTTAGTGTTTTATTTTATTTTAATTATTGATGGGATACCTATTATATATTTTCCAGATCTTATGTTCATTACAAGAGGTTTTCTCAATTTTCATTTGGAAAAATTTCGAAATACTCTGATTTTAGTATTAATGATCCAATCGTTTTTTCCCCATAAATTATCGTGATACAACTTCACAACCATACATAGTTTTACTCCAAATATTTTAAGATCGGTTGCATATATGAACATTTTTTGTTATGATCTTAATAATCAAAACGGAAATAAAAATCTAGTGGTCATCCGCGTTAAATCAGTAACTCTTTCAAAATAGGTACCTACCGCCGAACGAGTGTGAGACATATATATTGAGAGTAAAACCGTAATTAAAAACATGATTTTTACGTTTTAATTTGTTAGTGTAAAAATAGAAAGTTCTATTAAGTTTGACCATAATTTCCGATCGGTTCAAAAATTCAGAACAAGATATTTGCATGGATAAAACGTAAAGAACAAAAGAACACTTATCTTTAAAACCAACATACTTATTATATAAAATATATTTTACATCTATTTTTTTTTAGTTAGAGTACATAATAAAAAAACAAGGAAAAACTATAAATTATTTTCATCTTATAATCAATTGGTAACATCTACTATTTATATTATCTATCATTTTATAAAATAAAATTATCTTAAAAAACGGTTTTGTTGTGTTTTTTTTAGTAACATCCGATAAAGCCTTTACTCTCTTCTAACATAAGTGAAACATAAATGAAAACATATATATAAATATGACAGTACCAACCTCTAAGAACTTCACAACAAAATATCAAAATAAATAGAAACCAAAAGTCGGAAATTTCTAAACACTATTAAATTTCCAAAAATATGAAAACATGTGTTTTGTTTGCAATTTTTATAACTTTTGTTTTATTATGTAAGTTTATTTTCTGTAACAAAATTTTACATAAAATTTGTCATAGTCCTTATAAATTAAATTATATCTAATAAATCTAAGTATGTTTGGAAATATTGTAGGTGCATCAAATATTTTTGCAAGAACTCCTTGTGACGATAAATCCTTTTCTCGAATCTAGCAGCAAGCCCTAAAATTGATTTTCAAAGAAAAACTCAGAAACCTTATAGTGAACATCTTGGACTATCAACCGCTGACAATGTAATTGGTTTTTGTCATGAATGTGCAATGAATTGTAAAAAAAAGAATAGGTATATGCTAGATTGTCGAGGATTTGCTTGTTATTGTGATTATAGATGTTTTATTCAAGAAAACAGTTATATTTTATTTGAAATATATTTTAATAAAATAAAGAAATTAAAATATGATAAGTAATACAAATATGTTTTTTGCCTTTAAATAACATTATTTGCTATATAAATTAATGCATATCTTATGTATGGATAAATGCATTGAGAAATGATTAAGTAAAAGAAAAATAATAGTCACCATATCAAAATGGAGTGATAATACATACATTTTTTTAAAAGCTATGGTTAGAGAAAATATAAATATTTACATTACTTTATTTAAAATATCTTCATGTCTTATTGTATATATAAAAATTTACGTTATGGAATATTATATTTGTATTTTAGTGTTTTATTTTATTTTAATTATTGATGGGATACCTATTATATATTTTCCAGATCTTATGTTCATTACAAGAGGTTTTCTCAATTTTCATTTGGAAAAATTTCGAAATACTCTGATTTTAGTATTAATGATCCAATCGTTTTTCCCCATAAATTATCGTGATACAACTTCACAACCATACATAGTTTTACTCCAAATATTTTAAGATCGGTTGCATATATGAACATTTTTTGTTATGATCTTAATAATCAAAACGGAAATAAAAATCTAGTGGTCATCCGCGTTAAATCAGTAACTCTTTCAAAATAGGTACCTACCGCCGAACGAGTGTGAGACATATATATTGAGAGTAAAACCGTAATTAAAAACATGATTTTTACGTTTTAATTTGTTAGTGTAAAAATAGAAAGTTCTATTAAGTTTGACCATAATTTCCGATCGGTTCAAAAATTCAGAACAAGATATTTGCATGGATAAAACGTAAAGAACAAAAGAACACTTATCTTTAAAACCAACATACTTATTATATAAAATATATTTTACATCTATTTTTTTTTAGTTAGAGTACATAATAAAAAAACAAGGAAAAACTATAAATTATTTTCATCTTATAATCAATTGGTAACATCTACTATTTATATTATCTATCATTTTATAAAATAAAATTATCTTAAAAAACGGTTTTGTTGTGTTTTTTTTAGTAACATCCGATAAAGCCTTTACTCTTTTCTAACATAAGTGAAACATAAATGAAAACATATATATAAATATGACAGTACCAACCTCTAAGAACTTCACAACAAAATATCAAAATAAATAGAAACCAAAAGTCGGAAATTTCTAAACACTATTAAATTTCCAAAAATATGAAAACATGTGTTTTGTTTGCAATTTTTATAACTTTTGTTTTATTATGTAAGTTTATTTTCTGTAACAAAATTTTACATAAAATTTGTCATAGTCCTTATAAATTAAATTATATCTAATAAATCTAAGTATGTTTGGAAATATTGTAGGTGCATCAAATATTTTTGCAAGAACTCCTTGTGACGATAAAATCCTTTTCTCGAATCTAGCAGCAAGCCCTAAAATTGATTTTCAAAGAAAAACTCAGAAACCTTATAGTGAACATCTTGGACTATCAACCGCTGACAATGTAATTGGTTTTTGTCATGAATGTGCAATGAATTGTAAAAGAAAGAATAGGTATATGCTAGATTGTCGAGGATTTGCTTGTTATTGTGATTATAGATGCTTTATTCATTAAACAGTTGTATTTTATTTGAAATATATTTTAATAAAATAAAGAAATTAAAATATGATAAGTAATACAAATATGTTTTTTGCCTTTAAATAACATTATTTGCTATATAAATTAATGCATATCTTATGTATGGATAAATGCATTGAGAAATGATTAAGTAAAAGAAAAATAATAGTCACCATATCAAAATGGAGTGATAATACATACATTTTTTTAAAAGCTATGGTTAGAGAAAATATAAATATTTACATTACTTTATTTAAAATATCTTCATGTCTTATTGTATATATAAAAATTTACGTTATGGAATATTATATTTGTATTTTAGTGTTTTATTTTATTTTAATTATTGATGGGATACCTATTATATATTTTCCAGATCTTATGTTCATTACAAGAGGTTTTCTCAATTTTCATTTGGAAAAATTTCGAAATACTCTGATTTTAGTATTAATGATCCAATCGTTTTTCCCCATAAATTATCGTGATACAACTTCACAACCATACATAGTTTTACTCCAAATATTTTAAGATCGGTTGCATATATGAACATTTTTTGTTATGATCTTAATAATCAAAACGGAAATAAAAATCTAGTGGTCATCCGCGTTAAATCAGTAACTCTTTCAAAATAGGTACCTACCGCCGAACGAGTGTGAGACATATATATTGAGAGTAAAACCGTAATTAAAAACATGATTTTTACGTTTTAATTTGTTAGTGTAAAAATAGAAAGTTCTATTAAGTTTGACCATAATTTCCGATCGGTTCAAAAATTCAGAACAAGATATTTGCATGGATAAAACGTAAAGAACAAAAGAACACTTATCTTTAAAACCAACATACTTATTATATAAAATATATTTTACATCTATTTTTTTTTAGTTAGAGTACATAATAAAAAAACAAGGAAAAACTATAAATTATTTTCATCTTATAATCAATTGGTAACATCTACTATTTATATTATCTATCATTTTATAAAATAAAATTATCTTAAAAAACGGTTTGGTTGTGTTTTTTTTAGTAACATCCGATAAAGCCTTTACTCTCGTCTAACATAAGTGAAACATAAATGAAAACATATATATAAATATGACAGTACCAACCTCTAAGAACTTTACAACAAAATATCAAAATAAATAGAAACCAAAAGTCGGAAATTCCTAAACACTATTAAATTTCCAAAAATATGAAAACATGTGTTTTGTTTGCAATTTTTATAACTTTTGTTTTATTATGTAAGTTTATTTTCTGTAACAAAATTATACATAAAATTTGTCATAGTCCTTATAAATTAAATTATATCTAATAAATCTAAGTATGTTTGGAAATATTGTAGGTGCATCAAATATTTTTGCAAGAACTCCTTGTGACGATAAAATCCTTTTCTCGAATCTAGCAGCAAGCCCTAAAATTGATTTTCAAAGAAAAACTCAGAAACCTTATAGTGAACATCTTGGACTATCAACCGCTGACAATGTAATTGGTTTTTGTCATGAATGTGCAATGAATTGTAAAAGAAAGAATAGGTATATGCTAGATTGTCGAGGATTTGCTTGTTATTGTGATTATAGATGCTTTATTCATTAAACAGTTGTATTTTATTTGAAATATATTTTAATAAAATAAAGAAATTAAAATATGATAAGTAATACAAATATGTTTTTTGCCTTTAAATAACATTATTTGCTATATAAATTAATGCATATCTTATGTATGGATAAATGCATTGAGAAATGATTAAGTAAAAGAAAAATAATAGTCACCATATCAAAATGGAGTGATAATACATACATTTTTTTAAAAGCTATGGTTAGAGAAAATATAAATATTTACATTACTTTATTTAAAACATCTTCATGTCTTATTGTATATATAAAAATTTACGTTATGGAATATTATATTTGTATTTTAGTGTTTTATTTTATTTTAATTATTGATGGGATACCTATTATATATTTTCCAGATCTTATGTTCATTACAAGAGGTTTTCTCAATTTTCATTTGGAAAAATTTCGAAATACTCTGATTTTAGTATTAATGATCCAATCGTTTTTCCCCATAAATTATCGTGATACAACTTCACAACCATACATAGTTTTACTCCAAATATTTTAAGATCGGTTGCATATATGAACATTTTTTGTTATGATCTTAATAATCAAAACGGAAATAAAAATCTAGTGGTCATCCGCGTTAAATCAGTAACTCTTTCAAAATAGGTACCTACCGCCGAACGAGTGTGAGACATATATATTGAGAGTAAAACCGTAATTAAAAACATGATTTTTACGTTTTAATTTGTTAGTGTAAAAATAGAAAGTTCTATTAAGTTTGACCATAATTTCCGATCGGTTCAAAAATTCAGAACAAGATATTTGCATGGATAAAACGTAAAGAAACAAAAGAACACTTATCTTTAAAACCAACATACTTATTATATAAAATATATTTTACATCTATTTTTTTTTAGTTAGAGTACATAATAAAAAACAAGGAAAAACTATAAATTATTTTCATCTTATAATCAATTGGTAACATCTACTATTTATATTATCTATCATTTTATAAAATAAAATTATCTTAAAAAACGGTTTTGTTGTGTTTTTTTTAGTAACATCCGATAAAGCCTTTACTCTCTTCTAACATAAGTGAAACATAAATGAAAACATATATATAAATATGACAGTACCAACCTCTAAGAACTTCACAACAAAATATCAAAATAAATAGAAACCAAAAGTCGGAAATTCCTAAACACTATTAAATTTCCAAAAATATGAAAACATGTGTTTTGTTTGCAATTTTTATAACTTTTGTTTTATTATGTAAGTTTATTTTCTGTAACAAAATTATACATAAAATTTGTCATAGTCCTTATAAATTAAATTATATCTAATAAATCTAAGTATGTTTGGAAATATTGTAGGTGCATCAAATATTTTTGCAAGAACTCCTTGTGACGATAAAATCCTTTTCTCGAATCTAGCAGCAAGCCCTAAAATTGATTTTCAAAGAAAAACTCAGAAACCTTATAGTGAACATCTTGGACTATCAGCCGCTGACAATGTAATTGGTTTTTGTCATGAATGTGCAATGCATTGTAAAAAAAAGAATAGGTATATGCTAGATTGTCGAGGATTTGCTTGTTATTGTGATTATAGATGCTTTATTCATTAAACAGTTGTATTTTATTTGAAATATATTTTAATAAAATAAAGAAATTAAAATATGATAAGTAATACAAATATTTTTTTTGCCTTTAAATAACATTATTTGCTATATAAATTAATGCATATCTTATGTATGGATAAATGCATTGAGAAATGATTAAGTAAAAGAAAAATAATAGTCACCATATCAAAATGGAGTGATAATACATACATTTTTTTAAAAGCTATGGTTAGAGAAAATATAAATATTTACATTACTTTATTTAAAATATCTTCATGTCTTATTGTATATATAAAAATTTACGTTATGGAATATTATATTTGTATTTTAGTGTTTTATTTTATTTTAATTATTGATGGGATACCTATTATATATTTTCCAGATCTTATGTTCATTACAAGAGGTTTTCTCAATTTTCATTTGGAAAAATTTCGAAATACTCTGATTTTAGTATTAATGATCCAATCGTTTTTCCCCATAAATTATCGTGATACAACTTCACAACCATACATAGTTTTACTCCAAATATTTTAAGATCGGTTGCATATATGAACATTTTTTGTTATGATCTTAATAATCAAAACGGAAATAAAAATCTAGTGGTCATCCGCGTTAAATCAGTAACTCTTTCAAAATAGGTACCTACCGCCGAACGAGTGTGAGACATATATATTGAGAGTAAAACCGTAATTAAAAACATGATTTTTACGTTTTAATTTGTTAGTGTAAAAATAGAAAGTTCTATTAAGTTTGACCATAATTTCCGATCGGTTCAAAAATTCAGAACAAGATATTTGCATGGATAAAACGTAAAGAACAAAAGAACACTTATCTTTAAAACCAACATACTTATTATATAAAATATATTTTACATCTATTTTTTTTTAGTTAGAGTACATAATAAAAAAACAAGGAAAAACTATAAATTATTTTCATCTTATAATCAATTGGTAACATCTACTATTTATATTATCTATCATTTTATAAAATAAAATTATCTTAAAAAACGGTTTTGTTGTGTTTTTTTTAGTAACATCCGATAAAGCCTTTACTCTTTTCTAACATAAGTGAAACATAAATGAAAACATATATATAAATATGACAGTACCAACCTCTAAGAACTTCACAACAAAATATCAAAATAAATAGAAACCAAAAGTCGGAAATTTCTAAACACTATTAAATTTCCAAAAATATGAAAACATGTGTTTTGTTTGCAATTTTTATAACTTTTGTTTTATTATGTAAGTTTATTTTCTGTAACAAAATTTTACATAAAATTTGTCATAGTCCTTATAAATTAAATTATATCTAATAAATCTAAGTATGTTTGGAAATATTGTAGGTGCATCAAATATTTTTGCAAGAACTCCTTGTGACGATAAAATCCTTTTCTCGAATCTAGCAGCAAGCCCTAAAATTGATTTTCAAAGAAAAACTCAGAAACCTTATAGTGAACATCTTGGACTATCAGCCGCTGACAATGTAATTGGTTTTTGTCATGAATGTGCAATGCATTGTAAAAGAAAGAATAGGTATATGCTAGATTGTCGAGGATTTGCTTGTTATTGTGATTATAGATGCTTTATTCATTAAACAGTTGTATTTTATTTGAAATATATTTTAATAAAATAAAGAAATTAAAATATGATAAGTAATACAAATATTTTTTTTGCCTTTAAATAACATTATTTGCTATATAAATTAATGCATATCTTATGTATGGATAAATGCATTGAGAAATGATTAAGTAAAAGAAAAATAATAGTCACCATATCAAAATGGAGTGATAATACATACATTTTTTTAAAAGCTATGGTTAGAGAAAATATAAATATTTACATTACTTTATTTAAAATATCTTCATGTCTTATTGTATATATAAAAATTTACGTTATGGAATATTATATTTGTATTTTAGTGTTTTATTTTATTTTAATTATTGATGGGATACCTATTATATATTTTCCAGATCTTATGTTCATTACAAGAGGTTTTCTCAATTTTCATTTGGAAAAATTTCGAAATACTCTGATTTTAGTATTAATGATCCAATCGTTTTCCCCATAAATTATCGTGATACAACTTCACAACCATACATAGTTTTACTCCAAATATTTTAAGATCGGTTGCATATATGAACATTTTTTGTTATGATCTTAATAATCAAAACGGAAATAAAAATCTAGTGGTCATCCGCGTTAAATCAGTAACTCTTTCAAAATAGGTACCTACCGCCGAACGAGTGTGAGACATATATATTGAGAGTAAAACCGTAATTAAAAACATGATTTTTACGTTTTAATTTGTTAGTGTAAAAATAAAAAGTTCTATTAAGTTTGACCATAATTTCCGATCGGTTCAAAAATTTAGAACAAGATATTTGCATGAATAAAACGTAAAGAACAAAAAAACACTTATCTTTAAAACCAACATACTTATTATATAAAATATATTTTACATCTATTTTTTTTAGTTAGAGTACAAAATAAAAAACAAGGAAAAACTCTAAATTATTTTCATCTTATAATCAATTGGTAACATCTACTATTTATATTATCTATCATTTTATAAAATAAAATTATCTTAAAAAACGGTTTGGTTGTGTTTTTTTTAGTAACATCCGATAAAGCCTTTACTCTCGTCTAACATAAGTGAAACATAAATGAAAACATATATATAAATATGACAGTACCAACCTCTAAGAACTTTACAACAAAATATTAAAATAAATAGAAACCAAAAGTCGAAAATTCCTAAACACTATTAAATTTCCAAAAATATGAAAACATGTGTTTTGTTTGCAATTTTTATAACTTTTGTTTTATTATGTAAGTTTATTTTCTGTAACAAAATTATACATAAAATTTGTCATAGTCCTTATAAATTAAATTATATCTAATAAATCTAAGTATGTTTGGAAATATTGTAGGTGCATCAAATATTTTTGCAAGAACTCCTTGTGACGATAAAATCCTTTTCTCGAATCTAGCAGCAAGCCCTAAATTTGATTTTCAAAGAAAAACTCACAAACCTTATAGTGAACATCTTGTATGTAATTGGTTTTTGTCATGAATGTTCAATGAATTGTAAAAGAAAGAATAGGTATATGCTAGATTGTCGAGGATTTGCTTGTTATTGTGATTATAGATGCTTTATTCAGTAAACAGTTGTATTTTATTTGAAATATATTTTAATAAAATAAAGAAATTAAAATATGATAAGTAATACAAATATGTTTTTTGCCTTTAAATAACATTATTTGCTATATAAATTAATGCATATCGTATTTATGGATAAATGCATTGAGAAATGATTAAGTAAAAGAAAAATAATAGTCACCATATCAAAATGGAGTGATAATACATACATTTTTTAAAAGCTATGGTTAGAGAAAATATAAATATTTACATTACTTTATTTAAAACATCTTCATGTCTTATTGTATATATAAAAATTTACGTTATGTAATATTATATTTGTATTTTAGTGTTTTATTTTATTTTAATTATTGATGGGATACCTATTATATATTTTCCAGATCTTATGTTCATTACAAGAGGTTTTCTCAATTTTCATTTGGAAAAATTTCGAAATACTCTGATTTTAGTATTAATGATCCAATCGTTTTTCCCCATAAATTATCGTGATATAACTTCACAACCATACATTGTTTTACTCCAAATATTTTAAGATCGGTTGCATATATGAACATTTTTTGTTATGATCTTAATAATCAAAACGGAAATAAAAATCTAGTGGTCATCCGCGTTAAATCAGTAACTCTTTCAAAATAGGTACCTACCGCCGAACGAGTGTGAGACATATATATTGAGAGTAAAACCGTAATTAAAAACATGATTTTTACGTTTTAATTTGTTAGTGTAAAAATAGAAAGTTCTATTAAGTTTGACCATAATTTCCGATCGGTTCAAAAATTCAGAACAAGATATTTGCATGGATAAAACGTAAAGAACAAAAAAACACTTATCTTTAAAACCAACATACTTATTATATAAAATATATTTTACATCTATTTTTTTTAGTTAGAGTACAAAATAAAAAACAAGGAAAAACTCTAAATTATTTTCATCTTATAATCAATTGGTAACATCTACTATTTATATTATCTATCATTTTATAAAATAAAATTATCTTAAAAAACGGTTTGGTTGTGTTTTTTTTAGTAACATCCGATAAAGCCTTTACTCTCGTCTAACATAAGTGAAACATAAATGAAAACATATATATAAATATGACAGTACCAACCTCTAAGAACTTTACAACAAAATATTAAAATAAATAGAAACCAAAAGTCGAAAATTCCTAAACACTATTAAATTTCCAAAAATATGAAAACATGTGTTTTGTTTGCAATTTTTATAACTTTTGTTTTATTATGTAAGTTTATTTTCTGTAACAAAATTATACATAAAATTTGTCATAGTCCTTATAAATTAAATTATATCTAATAAATCTAAGTATGTTTGGAAATATTGTAGGTGCATCAAATATTTTTGCAAGAACTCCTTGTGACGATAAAATCCTTTTCTCGAATCTAGCAGCAAGCCCTAAATTTGATTTTCAAAGAAAAACTCACAAACCTTATAGTGAACATCTTGTATGTAATTGGTTTTTGTCATGAATGTTCAATGAATTGTAAAAGAAAGAATAGGTATATGCTAGATTGTCGAGGATTTGCTTGTTATTGTGATTATAGATGCTTTATTCAGTAAACAGTTGTATTTTATTTGAAATATATTTTAATAAAATAAAGAAATTAAAATATGATAAGTAATACAAATATGTTTTTTGCCTTTAAATAACATTATTTGCTATATAAATTAATGCATATCTTATTTATGGATAAATGCATTGAGAAATGATTAAGTAAAAGAAAAATAATAGTCACCATATCAAAATGGAGTGATAATACATACATTTTTTAAAAGCTATGGTTAGAGAAAATATAAATATTTACATTACTTTATTTAAAACATCTTCATGTCTTATTGTATATATAAAAATTTACGTTATGGAATATTATATTTGTATTTTAGTGTTTTATTTTATTTTAATTATTGATGGGATAACTATTATATATTTTCCAGATCTTATGTTCATTACAAGAGGTTCTCTCAATTTCCATTTGGAAAATAAAATTAAAAATTTCGAAATACTCTGATTTTAGTATTAATGATCCAATCGTTTTTTTCCATAAATTATCGTGATACAAATTCACAACCATACATAGTTTTACTCCAAATATTTTAAGATCGGTTGCATATATGAACATTTTTTGTTATGATCTTAATAAGCAAAACAGAAATAAAAATCTAGTGGTCATCCGCGTTAAATCAGTAACTCTTTCAAAATAGGTACCTACCGCCGAACGAGTGTGAGACATATATATTGAGAGTAAAACCGTAATTAAAAACATGATTTTTACGTTTTAATTTGTTAATGTAAAAATAGAAAGTTATATTAAGTTTTGACCATAATTTCCGATCGGTTCAAAAATTCAGAACAAGATATTTGCATGAATAAAAAGTAAAGAAACAAAGAACACTTATCTTTAAAAAAAACATATTTATTTTATAAAATATATTTTACATCTATTTTTTTTTTGTTAGATTACATAATAAAAAACAAGGAAAAACTATAAAATATTTTCATCTTATAATCAATTGGTAACATCTACTATTTATATTATCTATCATTTTATAAAATAAAATTATCTTAAAAAACGGTTTTGTTGTGTTTTTTTTAGTAACATCCGATAAAGCCTTTACTCTCTTCTAACATAAGTGAAACATAAATGAAAACATATATATAAATATGACAGTACCAACCTCTAAGAACTTCACAACAAAATATCAAAATAAATAGAAACCAAAAGTCGGAAATTCCTAAACACTATTAAATTTCCAAAAATATGAAAACATGTGTTTTGTTTGCAATTTTTATAACTTTTGTTTTATTATGTAAGTTTATTTTCTGTAACAAAATTATACATAAAATTTGTCATAGTCCTTATAAATTAAATTATATCTAATAAATCTAAGTATGTTTGGAAATATTGTAGGTGCATCAAATATTTTTGCAAGAACTCCTTGTGACGATAAAATCCTTTTCTCGAATCTAGCAGCAAGCCCTAAAATTGATTTTCAAAGAAAAACTCAGAAACCTTATAGTGAACATCTTGGACTATCAGCCGCTGACAATGTAATTGGTTTTTGTCATGAATGTGCAATGCATTGTAAAAGAAAGAATAGGTATATGCTAGATTGTCGAGGATTTGCTTGTTATTGTGATTATAGATGCTTTATTCATTAAACAGTTGTATTTTATTTGAAATATATTTTAATAAAATAAAGAAATTAAAATATGATAAGTAATACAAATATTTTTTTTGCCTTTAAATAACATTATTTGCTATATAAATTAATGCATATCTTATGTATGGATAAATGCATTGAGAAATGATTAAGTAAAAGAAAAATAATAGTCACCATATCAAAATGGAGTGATAATACATACATTTTTTTAAAAGCTATGGTTAGAGAAAATATAAATATTTACATTACTTTATTTAAAATATCTTCATGTCTTATTGTATATATAAAAATTTACGTTATGGAATATTATATTTGTATTTTAGTGTTTTATTTTATTTTAATTATTGATGGGATACCTATTATATATTTTCCAGATCTTATGTTCATTACAAGAGGTTTTCTCAATTTTCATTTGGAAAAATTTCGAAATACTCTGATTTTAGTATTAATGATCCAATCGTTTTTCCCCATAAATTATCGTGATACAACTTCACAACCATACATAGTTTTACTCCAAATATTTTAAGATCGGTTGCATATATGAACATTTTTTGTTATGATCTTAATAATCAAAACGGAAATAAAAATCTAGTGGTCATCCGCGTTAAATCAGTAACTCTTTCAAAATAGGTACCTACCGCCGAACGAGTGTGAGACATATATATTGAGAGTAAAACCGTAATTAAAAACATGATTTTTACGTTTTAATTTGTTAGTGTAAAAATAGAAAGTTCTATTAAGTTTGACCATAATTTCCGATCGGTTCAAAAATTCAGAACAAGATATTTGCATGGATAAAACGTAAAGAACAAAAGAACACTTATCTTTAAAACCAACATACTTATTATATAAAATATATTTTACATCTATTTTTTTTAGTTAGAGTACATAATAAAAAACAAGGAAAAACTATAAATTATTTTCATCTTATAATCAATTGGTAACATCTACTATTTATATTATCTATCATTTTATAAAATAAAATTATCTTAAAAAACGGTTTTGTTGTGTTTTTTTTAGTAACATCCGATAAAGCCTTTACTCTTTTCTAACATAAGTGAAACATAAATGAAAACATATATATAAATATGACAGTACCAACCTCTAAGAACTTCACAACAAAATATCAAAATAAATAGAAACCAAAAGTCGGAAATTCCTAAACACTATTAAATTTCCAAAAATATGAAAACATGTGTTTTGTTTGCAATTTTTATAACTTTTGTTTTATTATGTAAGTTTATTTTCTGTAACAAAATTATACATAAAATTTGTCATAGTCCTTATAAATTAAATTATATCTAATAAATCTAAGTATGTTTGGAAATATTGTAGGTGCATCAAATATTTTTGCAAGAACTCCTTGTGACGATAAAATCCTTTTCTCGAATCTAGCAGCAAGCCCTAAAATTGATTTTCAAAGAAAAACTCAGAAACCTTATAGTGAACATCTTGGACTATCAGCCGCTGACAATGTAATTGGTTTTTGTCATGAATGTGCAATGAATTGTAAAAGAAAGAATAGGTATATGCTAGATTGTCGAGGATTTGCTTGTTATTGTGATTATAGATGCTTTATTCAGTAAACAGTTGTATTTTATTTGAAATATATTTTAATAAAATAAAGAAATTAAAATATGATAAGTAATACAAATATGTTTTTTGCCTTTAAATAACATTATTTGCTATATAAATTAATGCATATCTTATGTATGGATAAATGCATTGAGAAATGATTAAGTAAAAGAAAAATAATAGTCACCATATCAAAATGGAGTGATAATACATACATTTTTTTAAAAGCTATGGTTAGAGAAAATATAAATATTTACATTACTTTATTTAAAACATCTTCATGTCTTATTGTATATATAAAAATTTACGTTATGGAATATTATATTTGTATTTTAGTGTTTTATTTTATTTTAATTATTGATGGGATACCTATTATATATTTTCCAGATCTTATGTTCATTACAAGAGGTTTTCTCAATTTTCATTTGGAAAATAAAATTAAAAATTTCGAAATACTCTGATTTTAGTATTAATGATCCAATCGTTTTTTCCCCATAAATTATCGTGATACAACTTCACAACCATACATAGTTTTACTCCAAATATTTTAAGATCGGTTGCATATATGAACATTTTTTGTTATGATCTTAATAATCAAAACGGAAATAAAAATCTAGTGGTCATCCGCGTTAAATCAGTAACTCTTTCAAAATAGGTACCTACCGCCGAACGAGTGTGAGACATATATATTGAGAGTAAAACCGTAATTAAAAACATGATTTTTACGTTTTAATTTGTTAGTGTAAAAATAGAAAGTTCTATTAAGTTTGACCATAATTTCCGATCGGTTCAAAAATTCAGAACAAGATATTTGCATGGATAAAACGTAAAGAACAAAAGAACACTTATCTTTAAAACCAACATACTTATTATATAAAATATATTTTACATCTATTTTTTTTTAGTTAGAGTACATAATAAAAAACAAGGAAAAACTATAAATTATTTTCATCTTATAATCAATTGGTAACATCTACTATTTATATTATCTATCATTTTATAAAATAAAATTATCTTAAAAAACGGTTTTGTTGTGTTTTTTTTAGTAACATCCGATAAAGCCTTTACTCTCTTCTAACATAAGTGAAACATAAATGAAAACATATATATAAATATGACAGTACCAACCTCTAAGAACTTCACAACAAAATATCAAAATAAATAGAAACCAAAAGTCGGAAATTCCTAAACACTATTAAATTTCCAAAAATATGAAAACATGTGTTTTGTTTGCAATTTTTATAACTTTTGTTTTATTATGTAAGTTTATTTTCTGTAACAAAATTATACATAAAATTTGTCATAGTCCTTATAAATTAAATTATATCTAATAAATCTAAGTATGTTTGGAAATATTGTAGGTGCATCAAATATTTTTGCAAGAACTCCTTGTGACGATAAAATCCTTTTCTCGAATCTAGCAGCAAGCCCTAAAATTGATTTTCAAAGAAAAACTCAGAAACCTTATAGTGAACATCTTGGACTATCAGCCGCTGACAATGTAATTGGTTTTTGTCATGAATGTGCAATGCATTGTAAAAGAAAGAATAGGTATATGCTAGATTGTCGAGGATTTGCTTGTTATTGTGATTATAGATGCTTTATTCATTAAACAGTTGTATTTTATTTGAAATATATTTTAATAAAATAAAGAAATTAAAATATGATAAGTAATACAAATATTTTTTTTGCCTTTAAATAACATTATTTGCTATATAAATTAATGCATATCTTATGTATGGATAAATGCATTGAGAAATGATTAAGTAAAAGAAAAATAATAGTCACCATATCAAAATGGAGTGATAATACATACATTTTTTTAAAAGCTATGGTTAGAGAAAATATAAATATTTACATTACTTTATTTAAAATATCTTCATGTCTTATTGTATATATAAAAATTTACGTTATGGAATATTATATTTGTATTTTAGTGTTTTATTTTATTTTAATTATTGATGGGATACCTATTATATATTTTCCAGATCTTATGTTCATTACAAGAGGTTTTCTCAATTTTCATTTGGAAAAATTTCGAAATACTCTGATTTTAGTATTAATGATCCAATCGTTTTTCCCCATAAATTATCGTGATACAACTTCACAACCATACATAGTTTTACTCCAAATATTTTAAGATCGGTTGCATATATGAACATTTTTTGTTATGATCTTAATAATCAAAACGGAAATAAAAATCTAGTGGTCATCCGCGTTAAATCAGTAACTCTTTCAAAATAGGTACCTACCGCCGAACGAGTGTGAGACATATATATTGAGAGTAAAACCGTAATTAAAAACATGATTTTTACGTTTTAATTTGTTAGTGTAAAAATAGAAAGTTCTATTAAGTTTGACCATAATTTCCGATCGGTTCAAAAATTCAGAACAAGATATTTGCATGGATAAAACGTAAAGAACAAAAGAACACTTATCTTTAAAACCAACATACTTATTATATAAAATATATTTTACATCTATTTTTTTTAGTTAGAGTACAAAATAAAAAACAAGGAAAAACTCTAAATTATTTTCATCTTATAATCAATTGGTAACATCTACTATTTATATTATCTATCATTTTATAAAATAAAATTATCTTAAAAAACGGTTTTGTTGTGTTTTTTTTAGTAACATCCGATAAAGCCTTTACTCTCGTCTAACATAAGTGAAACATAAATGAAAACATATATATAAATATGACAGTACCAACCTCTAAGAACTTTACAACAAAATATTAAAATAAATAGAAACCAAAAGTCGGAAATTCCTAAACACTATTAAATTTCCAAAAATATGAAAACATGTGTTTTGTTTGCAATTTTTATAACTTTTGTTTTATTATGTAAGTTTATTTTCTGTAACAAAATTATACATAAAATTTGTCATAGTCCTTATAAATTAAATTATATCTAATAAATCTAAGTATGTTTGGAAATATTGTAGGTGCATCAAATATTTTTGCAAGAACTCCTTGTGACGATAAAATCCTTTTCTCGAATCTAGCAGCAAGCCCTAAATTTGATTTTCAAAGAAAAACTCAGAAACCTTATAGTGAACATCTTGTATGTAATTGGTTTTTGTCATGAATGTTCAATGAATTGTAAAAGAAAGAATAGGTATATGCTAGATTGTCGAGGATTTGCTTGTTATTGTGATTATAGATGCTTTATTCAGTAAACAGTTGTATTTTATTTGAAATATATTTTAATAAAATAAAGAAATTAAAATATGATAAGTAATACAAATATGTTTTTTGCCTTTAAATAACATTATTTGCTATATAAATTAATGCATATCTTATGTATGGATAAATGCATTGAGAAATGATTAAGTAAAAGAAAAATAATAGTCACCATATCAAAATGGAGTGATAATACATACATTTTTTTAAAAGCTATGGTTAGAGAAAATATAAATATTTACATTACTTTATTTAAAATATCTTCATGTCTTATTGTATATATAAAAATTTACGTTATGGAATATTATATTTGTATTTTAGTGTTTTATTTTATTTTAATTATTGATGGGATACCTATTATATATTTTCCAGATCTTATGTTCATTACAAGAGGTTTTCTCAATTTTCATTTGGAAAAATTTCGAAATACTCTGATTTTAGTATTAATGATCCAATCGTTTTTCCCCATAAATTATCGTGATACAACTTCACAACCATACATAGTTTTACTCCAAATATTTTAAGATCGGTTGCATATATGAACATTTTTTGTTATGATCTTAATAATCAAAACGGAAATAAAAATCTAGTGGTCATCCGCGTTAAATCAGTAACTCTTTCAAAATAGGTACCTACCGCCGAACGAGTGTGAGACATATATATTGAGAGTAAAACCGTAATTAAAAACATGATTTTTACGTTTTAATTTGTTAGTGTAAAAATAGAAAGTTCTATTAAGTTTGACCATAATTTCCGATCGGTTCAAAAATTCAGAACAAGATATTTGCATGAATAAAAAGTAAAGAAACAAAGAACACTTATCTTTAAAAAAAACATATTTATTATATAAAATATATTTTACATCTATTTTTTTTTTGTTAGATTACATAATAAAAAACAAGGAAAAACTATAAAATATTTTCATCTTATAATCAATTGGTAACATCTACTATTTATATTATCTATCATTTTATAAAATAAAATTATCTTAAAAAACGGTTTTGTTGTGTTTTTTTTAGTAACATCCGATAAAGCCTTTACTCTCTTCTAACATAAGTGAAACATAAATGAAAACATATATATAAATATGACAGTACCAACCTCTAAGAACTTCACAACAAAATATCAAAATAAATAGAAACCAAAAGTCGGAAATTCCTAAACACTATTAAATTTCCAAAAATATGAAAACATGTGTTTTGTTTGCAATTTTTATAACTTTTGTTTTATTATGTAAGTTTATTTTCTGTAACAAAATTATACATAAAATTTGTCATAGTCCTTATAAATTAAATTATATCTAATAAATCTAAGTATGTTTGGAAATATTGTAGGTGCATCAAATATTTTTGCAAGAACTCCTTGTGACGATAAAATCCTTTTCTCGAATCTAGCAGCAAGCCCTAAAATTGATTTTCAAAGAAAAACTCAGAAACCTTATAGTGAACATCTTGGACTATCAGCCGCTGACAATGTAATTGGTTTTTGTCATGAATGTGCAATGAATTGTAAAAAAAAGAATAGGTATATGCTAGATTGTCGAGGATTTGCTTGTTATTGTGATTATAGATGCTTTATTCATTAAACAGTTGTATTTTATTTGAAATATATTTTAATAAAATAAAGAAATTAAAATATGATAAGTAATACAAATATGTTTTTTGCCTTTAAATAACATTATTTGCTATATAAATTAATGCATATCTTATGTATGGATAAATGCATTGAGAAATGATTAAGTAAAAGAAAAATAATAGTCACCATATCAAAATGGAGTGATAATACATACATTTTTTTAAAAGCTATGGTTAGAGAAAATATAAATATTTACATTACTTTATTTAAAATATCTTCATGTCTTATTGTATATATAAAAATTTACGTTATGGAATATTATATTTGTATTTTAGTGTTTTATTTTATTTTAATTATTGATGGGATACCTATTATATATTTTCCAGATCTTATGTTCATTACAAGAGGTTTTCTCAATTTTCATTTGGAAAAATTTCGAAATACTCTGATTTTAGTATTAATGATCCAATCGTTTTTCCCCATAAATTATCGTGATACAACTTCACAACCATACATAGTTTTACTCCAAATATTTTAAGATCGGTTGCATATATGAACATTTTTTGTTATGATCTTAATAATCAAAACGGAAATAAAAATCTAGTGGTCATCCGCGTTAAATCAGTAACTCTTTCAAAATAGGTACCTACCGCCGAACGAGTGTGAGACATATATATTGAGAGTAAAACCGTAATTAAAAACATGATTTTTACGTTTTAATTTGTTAGTGTAAAAATAGAAAGTTCTATTAAGTTTGACCATAATTTCCGATCGGTTCAAAAATTCAGAACAAGATATTTGCATGGATAAAACGTAAAGAACAAAAGAACACTTATCTTTAAAACCAACATACTTATTATATAAAATATATTTTACATCTATTTTTTTTTAGTTAGAGTACATAATAAAAAAACAAGGAAAAACTATAAATTATTTTCATCTTATAATCAATTGGTAACATCTACTATTTATATTATCTATCATTTTATAAAATAAAATTATCTTAAAAAACGGTTTTGTTGTGTTTTTTTTAGTAACATCCGATAAAGCCTTTACTCTTTTCTAACATAAGTGAAACATAAATGAAAACATATATATAAATATGACAGTACCAACCTCTAAGAACTTCACAACAAAATATCAAAATAAATAGAAACCAAAAGTCGGAAATTTCTAAACACTATTAAATTTCCAAAAATATGAAAACATGTGTTTTGTTTGCAATTTTTATAACTTTTGTTTTATTATGTAAGTTTATTTTCTGTAACAAAATTTTACATAAAATTTGTCATAGTCCTTATAAATTAAATTATATCTAATAAATCTAAGTATGTTTGGAAATATTGTAGGTGCATCAAATATTTTTGCAAGAACTCCTTGTGACGATAAAATCCTTTTCTCGAATCTAGCAGCAAGCCCTAAAATTGATTTTCAAAGAAAAACTCAGAAACCTTATAGTGAACATCTTGGACTATCAGCCGCTGACAATGTAATTGGTTTTTGTCATGAATGTGCAATGCATTGTAAAAGAAAGAATAGGTATATGCTAGATTGTCGAGGATTTGCTTGTTATTGTGATTATAGATGCTTTATTCATTAAACAGTTGTATTTTATTTGAAATATATTTTAATAAAATAAAGAAATTAAAATATGATAAGTAATACAAATATTTTTTTTGCCTTTAAATAACATTATTTGCTATATAAATTAATGCATATCTTATGTATGGATAAATGCATTGAGAAATGATTAAGTAAAAGAAAAATAATAGTCACCATATCAAAATGGAGTGATAATACATACATTTTTTTAAAAGCTATGGTTAGAGAAAATATAAATATTTACATTACTTTATTTAAAATATCTTCATGTCTTATTGTATATATAAAAATTTACGTTATGGAATATTATATTTGTATTTTAGTGTTTTATTTTATTTTAATTATTGATGGGATACCTATTATATATTTTCCAGATCTTATGTTCATTACAAGAGGTTTTCTCAATTTTCATTTGGAAAAATTTCGAAATACTCTGATTTTAGTATTAATGATCCAATCGTTTTTCCCCATAAATTATCGTGATACAACTTCACAACCATACATAGTTTTACTCCAAATATTTTAAGATCGGTTGCATATATGAACATTTTTTGTTATGATCTTAATAATCAAAACGGAAATAAAAATCTAGTGGTCATCCGCGTTAAATCAGTAACTCTTTCAAAATAGGTACCTACCGCCGAACGAGTGTGAGACATATATATTGAGAGTAAAACCGTAATTAAAAACATGATTTTTACGTTTTAATTTGTTAGTGTAAAAATAGAAAGTTCTATTAAGTTTGACCATAATTTCCGATCGGTTCAAAAATTCAGAACAAGATATTTGCATGGATAAAACGTAAAGAACAAAAGAACACTTATCTTTAAAACCAACATACTTATTATATAAAATATATTTTACATCTATTTTTTTTAGTTAGAGTACAAAATAAAAAACAAGGAAAAACTCTAAATTATTTTCATCTTATAATCAATTGGTAACATCTACTATTTATATTATCTATCATTTTATAAAATAAAATTATCTTAAAAAACGGTTTTGTTGTGTTTTTTTTAGTAACATCCGATAAAGCCTTTACTCTCGTCTAACATAAGTGAAACATAAATGAAAACATATATATAAATATGACAGTACCAACCTCTAAGAACTTTACAACAAAATATTAAAATAAATAGAAACCAAAAGTCGGAAATTCCTAAACACTATTAAATTTCCAAAAATATGAAAACATGTGTTTTGTTTGCAATTTTTATAACTTTTGTTTTATTATGTAAGTTTATTTTCTGTAACAAAATTATACATAAAATTTGTCATAGTCCTTATAAATTAAATTATATCTAATAAATCTAAGTATGTTTGGAAATATTGTAGGTGCATCAAATATTTTTGCAAGAACTCCTTGTGACGATAAAATCCTTTTCTCGAATCTAGCAGCAAGCCCTAAAATTGATTTTCAAAGAAAAACTCAGAAACCTTATAGTGAACATCTTGGACTATCAGCCGCTGACAATGTAATTGGTTTTTGTCATGAATGTGCAATGCATTGTAAAAGAAAGAATAGGTATATGCTAGATTGTCGAGGATTTGCTTGTTATTGTGATTATAGATGCTTTATTCATTAAACAGTTGTATTTTATTTGAAATATATTTTAATAAAATAAAGAAATTAAAATATGATAAGTAATACAAATATTTTTTTTGCCTTTAAATAACATTATTTGCTATATAAATTAATGCATATCTTATGTATGGATAAATGCATTGAGAAATGATTAAGTAAAAGAAAAATAATAGTCACCATATCAAAATGGAGTGATAATACATACATTTTTTTAAAAGCTATGGTTAGAGAAAATATAAATATTTACATTACTTTATTTAAAATATCTTCATGTCTTATTGTATATATAAAAATTTACGTTATGGAATATTATATTTGTATTTTAGTGTTTTATTTTATTTTAATTATTGATGGGATACCTATTATATATTTTCCAGATCTTATGTTCATTACAAGAGGTTTTCTCAATTTTCATTTGGAAAAATTTCGAAATACTCTGATTTTAGTATTAATGATCCAATCGTTTTTCCCCATAAATTATCGTGATACAACTTCACAACCATACATAGTTTTACTCCAAATATTTTAAGATCGGTTGCATATATGAACATTTTTTGTTATGATCTTAATAATCAAAACGGAAATAAAAATCTAGTGGTCATCCGCGTTAAATCAGTAACTCTTTCAAAATAGGTACCTACCGCCGAACGAGTGTGAGACATATATATTGAGAGTAAAACCGTAATTAAAAACATGATTTTTACGTTTTAATTTGTTAGTGTAAAAATAGAAAGTTCTATTAAGTTTGACCATAATTTCCGATCGGTTCAAAAATTCAGAACAAGATATTTGCATGGATAAAACGTAAAGAACAAAAGAACACTTATCTTTAAAACCAACATACTTATTATATAAAATATATTTTACATCTATTTTTTTTAGTTAGAGTACAAAATAAAAAACAAGGAAAAACTCTAAATTATTTTCATCTTATAATCAATTGGTAACATCTACTATTTATATTATCTATCATTTTATAAAATAAAATTATCTTAAAAAACGGTTTTGTTGTGTTTTTTTTAGTAACATCCGATAAAGCCTTTACTCTCGTCTAACATAAGTGAAACATAAATGAAAACATATATATAAATATGACAGTACCAACCTCTAAGAACTTTACAACAAAATATTAAAATAAATAGAAACCAAAAGTCGGAAATTCCTAAACACTATTAAATTTCCAAAAATATGAAAACATGTGTTTTGTTTGCAATTTTTATAACTTTTGTTTTATTATGTAAGTTTATTTTCTGTAACAAAATTATACATAAAATTTGTCATAGTCCTTATAAATTAAATTATATCTAATAAATCTAAGTATGTTTGGAAATATTGTAGGTGCATCAAATATTTTTGCAAGAACTCCTTGTGACGATAAAATCCTTTTCTCGAATCTAGCAGCAAGCCCTAAATTTGATTTTCAAAGAAAAACTCAGAAACCTTATAGTGAACATCTTGTATGTAATTGGTTTTTGTCATGAATGTTCAATGAATTGTAAAAGAAAGAATAGGTATATGCTAGATTGTCGAGGATTTGCTTGTTATTGTGATTATAGATGCTTTATTCAGTAAACAGTTGTATTTTATTTGAAATATATTTTAATAAAATAAAGAAATTAAAATATGATAAGTAATACAAATATGTTTTTTGCCTTTAAATAACATTATTTGCTATATAAATTAATGCATATCTTATTTATGGATAAATGCATTGAGAAATGATTAAGTAAAAGAAAAATAATAGTCACCATATCAAAATGGAGTGATAATACATACATTTTTTTAAAAGCTATGGTTAGAGAAAATATAAATATTTACATTACTTTATTTAAAACATCTTCATGTCTTATTGTATATATAAAAATTTACGTTATGGAATATTATATTTGTATTTTAGTGTTTTATTTTATTTTAATTATTGATGGGATACCTATTATATATTTTCCAGATCTTATGTTCATTACAAGAGGTTTTCTCAATTTTCATTTGGAAAAATTTCGAAATACTCTGATTTTAGTATTAATGATCCAATCGTTTTTCCCCATAAATTATCGTGATATAACTTCACAACCATACATTGTTTTACTCCAAATATTTTAAGATCGGTTGCATATATGAACATTTTTTGTTATGATCTTAATAATCAAAACGGAAATAAAAATCTAGTGGTCATCCGCGTTAAATCAGTAACTCTTTCAAAATAGGTACCTACCGCCGAACGAGTGTGAGACATATATATTGAGAGTAAAACCGTAATTAAAAACATGATTTTTACGTTTTAATTTGTTAGTGTAAAAATAGAAAGTTCTATTAAGTTTGACCATAATTTCCGATCGGTTCAAAAATTCAGAACAAGATATTTGCATGGATAAAACGTAAAGAACAAAAGAACACTTATCTTTAAAACCAACATACTTATTATATAAAATATATTTTACATCTATTTTTTTTAGTTAGAGTACAAAATAAAAAACAAGGAAAAACTCTAAATTATTTTCATCTTATAATCAATTGGTAACATCTACTATTTATATTATCTATCATTTTATAAAATAAAATTATCTTAAAAAATGGTTTTGTTGTGTTTTTTTTAGTAACATCCGATAAAGCCTTTACTCTCGTCTAACATAAGTGAAACATAAATGAAAACATATATATAAATATGACAGTACCAACCTCTAAGAACTTTACAACAAAATATTAAAATAAATAGAAACCAAAAGTCGGAAATTCCTAAACACTATTAAATTTCCAAAAATATGAAAACATGTGTTTTGTTTGCAATTTTTATAACTTTTGTTTTATTATGTAAGTTTATTTTCTGTAACAAAATTATACATAAAATTTGTCATAGTCCTTATAAATTAAATTATATCTAATAAATCTAAGTATGTTTGAAAATATTGTAGGTGCATCAAATATTTTTGCAAGAACTCCTTGTGACGATAAAATCCTTTTCTCGAATCTAGCAGCAAGCCCTAAATTTGATTTTCAAAGAAAAACTCAGAAACCTTATAGTGAACATCTTGTATGTAATTGGTTTTTGTCATGAATGTTCAATGAATTGTAAAAGAAAGAATAGGTATATGCTAGATTGTCGAGGATTTGCTTGTTATTGTGATTATAGATGCTTTATTCAGTAAACAGTTGTATTTTATTTGAAATATATTTTAATAAAATAAAGAAATTAAAATATGATAAGTAATACAAATATGTTTTTTGCCTTTAAATAACATTATTTGCTATATAAATTAATGCATATCTTATTTATGGATAAATGCATTGAGAAATGATTAAGTAAAAGAAAAATAATAGTCACCATATCAAAATGGAGTGATAATACATACATTTTTTAAAAGCTATGGTTAGAGAAAATATAAATATTTACATTACTTTATTTAAAACATCTTCATGTCTTATTGTATATATAAAAATTTACGTTATGGAATATTATATTTGTATTTTAGTGTTTTATTTTATTTTAATTATTGATGGGATAACTATTATATATTTTCCAGATCTTATGTTCATTACAAGAGGTTCTCTCAATTTCCATTTGGAAAATAAAATTAAAAATTTCGAAATACTCTGATTTTAGTATTAATGATCCAATCGTTTTTTTCCATAAATTATCGTGATACAAATTCACAACCATACATAGTTTTACTCCAAATATTTTAAGATCGGTTGCATATATGAACATTTTTTGTTATGATCTTAATAAGCAAAACAGAAATAAAAATCTAGTGGTCATCCGCGTTAAATCAGTAACTCTTTCAAAATAGGTACCTACCGCCGAACGAGTGTGAGACATATATATTGAGAGTAAAACCGTAATTAAAAACATGATTTTTACGTTTTAATTTGTTAATGTAAAAATAGAAAGTTATATTAAGTTTTGACCATAATTTCCGATCGGTTCAAAAATTCAGAACAAGATATTTGCATGAATAAAAAGTAAAGAAACAAAGAACACTTATCTTTAAAAAAAACATATTTATTTTATAAAATATATTTTACATCTATTTTTTTTTGTTAGATTACATAATAAAAAACAAGGAAAAACTATAAAATATTTTCATCTTATAATCAATTGGTAACATCTACTATTTATATTATCTATCATTTTATAAAATAAAATTATCTTAAAAAACGGTTTTGTTGTGTTTTTTTTAGTAACATCCGATAAAGCCTTTACTCTCTTCTAACATAAGTGAAACATAAATGAAAACATATATATAAATATGACAGTACCAACCTCTAAGAACATCACAACAAAATATCAAAATAAATAGAAACCAAAAGTCGGAAATTCCTAAACACTATTAAATTTCCAAAAATATGAAAACATGTGTTTTGTTTGCAATTTTTATAACTTTTGTTTTATTATGTAAGTTTATTTTCTGTAACAAAATTATACATAAAATTTGTCATAGTCCTT
The DNA here is from genome assembly GCA_030180135.1 of Orychophragmus violaceus. NCBI lineage: Eukaryota > Viridiplantae > Streptophyta > Magnoliopsida > Brassicales > Brassicaceae > Orychophragmus > Orychophragmus violaceus. The sequence continues at coordinate 93,726,765 of CM058230.1, forward strand.
ATAAATTAAATTATATCTAATAAATCTAAGTATGTTTGGAAATATTGTAGGTGCATCAAATATTTTTGCAAGAACTCCTTGTGACGATAAAATCCTTTTCTCGAATCTAGCAGCAAGCCCTAAAATTGATTTTCAAAGAAAAACTCAAAAACCTTATAGTGAACATCTTGGACTATCAGCCGCTGACAATGTAATTGGTTTTTGTCATGAATGTGCAATGCATTGTAAAAGAAAGAATAGGTATATGCTAGATTGTCGAGGATTTGCTTGTTATTGTGATTATAGATGCTTTATTCATTAAACAGTTGTATTTTATTTGAAATATATTTTAATAAAATAAAGAAATTAAAATATGATAAGTAATACAAATATTTTTTTTGCCTTTAAATAACATTATTTGCTATATAAATTAATGCATATCTTATGTATGGATAAATGCATTGAGAAATGATTAAGTAAAAGAAAAATAATAGTCACCATATCAAAATGGAGTGATAATACATACATTTTTTTAAAAGCTATGGTTAGAGAAAATATAAATATTTACATTACTTTATTTAAAATATCTTCATGTCTTATTGTATATATAAAAATTTACGTTATGGAATATTATATTTGTATTTTAGTGTTTTATTTTATTTTAATTATTGATGGGATACCTATTATATATTTTCCAGATCTTATGTTCATTACAAGAGGTTTTCTCAATTTTCATTTGGAAAAATTTCGAAATACTCTGATTTTAGTATTAATGATCCAATCGTTTTTCCCCATAAATTATCGTGATACAACTTCACAACCATACATAGTTTTACTCCAAATATTTTAAGATCGGTTGCATATATGAACATTTTTTGTTATGATCTTAATAATCAAAACGGAAATAAAAATCTAGTGGTCATCCGCGTTAAATCAGTAACTCTTTCAAAATAGGTACCTACCGCCGAACGAGTGTGAGACATATATATTGAGAGTAAAACCGTAATTAAAAACATGATTTTTACGTTTTAATTTGTTAGTGTAAAAATAGAAAGTTCTATTAAGTTTGACCATAATTTCCGATCGGTTCAAAAATTCAGAACAAGATATTTGCATGGATAAAACGTAAAGAACAAAAGAACACTTATCTTTAAAACCAACATACTTATTATATAAAATATATTTTACATCTATTTTTTTTTAGTTAGAGTACATAATAAAAAAACAAGGAAAAACTATAAATTATTTTCATCTTATAATCAATTGGTAACATCTACTATTTATATTATCTATCATTTTATAAAATAAAATTATCTTAAAAAACGGTTTTGTTGTGTTTTTTTTAGTAACATCCGATAAAGCCTTTACTCTTTTCTAACATAAGTGAAACATAAATGAAAACATATATATAAATATGACAGTACCAACCTCTAAGAACTTCACAACAAAATATCAAAATAAATAGAAACCAAAAGTCGGAAATTTCTAAACACTATTAAATTTCCAAAAATATGAAAACATGTGTTTTGTTTGCAATTTTTATAACTTTTGTTTTATTATGTAAGTTTATTTTCTGTAACAAAATTTTACATAAAATTTGTCATAGTCCTTATAAATTAAATTATATCTAATAAATCTAAGTATGTTTGGAAATATTGTAGGTGCATCAAATATTTTTGCAAGAACTCCTTGTGACGATAAAATCCTTTTCTCGAATCTAGCAGCAAGCCCTAAAATTGATTTTCAAAGAAAAACTCAGAAACCTTATAGTGAACATCTTGGACTATCAGCCGCTGACAATGTAATTGGTTTTTGTCATGAATGTGCAATGCATTGTAAAAGAAAGAATAGGTATATGCTAGATTGTCGAGGATTTGCTTGTTATTGTGATTATAGATGCTTTATTCATTAAACATTTGTATTTTATTTGAAATATATTTTAATAAAATAAAGAAATTAAAATATGATAAGTAATACAAATATTTTTTTTGCCTTTAAATAACATTATTTGCTATATAAATTAATGCATATCTTATGTATGGATAAATGCATTGAGAAATGATTAAGTAAAAGAAAAATAATAGTCACCATATCAAAATGGAGTGATAATACATACATTTTTTTAAAAGCTTTGGTTAGAGAAAATATAAATATTTACATTACTTTATTTAAAATATCTTCATGTCTTATTGTATATATAAAAATTTACGTTATGGAATATTATATTTGTATTTTAGTGTTTTATTTTATTTTAATTATTGATGGGATACCTATTATATATTTTCCAGATCTTATGTTCATTACAAGAGGTTTTCTCAATTTTCATTTGGAAAAATTTCGAAATACTCTGATTTTAGTATTAATGATCCAATCGTTTTTCCCCATAAATTATCGTGATACAACTTCACAACCATACATAGTTTTACTACAAATATTTTAAGATCGGTTGCATATATGAACATTTTTTGTTATGATCTTAATAATCAAAACGGAAATAAAAATCTAGTGGTCATCCGCGTTAAATCAGTAACTCTTTCAAAATAGGTACCTACCGCCGAACGAGTGTGAGACATATATATTGAGAGTAAAACCGTAATTAAAAACATGATTTTTACGTTTTAATTTGTTAGTGTAAAAATAAAAAGTTCTATTAAGTTTGACCATAATTTCCGATCGGTTCAAAAATTCAGAACAAGATATTTGCATGGATAAAACGTAAAGAACAAAAAAACACTTATCTTTAAAACCAACATACTTATTATATAAAATATATTTTACATCTATTTTTTTTAGTTAGAGTACAAAATAAAAAACAAGGAAAAACTCTAAATTATTTTCATCTTATAATCAATTGGTAACATCTACTATTTATATTATCTATCATTTTATAAAATAAAATTATCTTAAAAAACGGTTTGGTTGTGTTTTTTTTAGTAACATCCGATAAAGCCTTTACTCTCGTCTAACATAAGTGAAACATAAATGAAAACATATATATAAATATGACAGTACCAACCTCTAAGAACTTTACAACAAAATATTAAAATAAATAGAAACCAAAAGTCGAAAATTCCTAAACACTATTAAATTTCCAAAAATATGAAAACATGTGTTTTGTTTGCAATTTTTATAACTTTTGTTTTATTATGTAAGTTTATTTTCTGTAACAAAATTATACATAAAATTTGTCATAGTCCTTATAAATTAAATTATATCTAATAAATCTAAGTATGTTTGGAAATATTGTAGGTGCATCAAATATTTTTGCAAGAACTCCTTGTGACGATAAAATCCTTTTCTCGAATCTAGCAGCAAGCCCTAAATTTGATTTTCAAAGAAAAACTCACAAACCTTATAGTGAACATCTTGTATGTAATTGGTTTTTGTCATGAATGTTCAATGAATTGTAAAAGAAAGAATAGGTATATGCTAGACTGTCGAGGATTTGCTTGTTATTGTGATTATAGATGCTTTATTCAGTAAACAGTTGTATTTTATTTGAAATATATTTTAATAAAATAAAGAAATTAAAATATGATAAGTAATACAAATATGTTTTTTGCCTTTAAATAACATTATTTGCTATATAAATTAATGCATATCGTATTTATGGATAAATGCATTGAGAAATGATTAAGTAAAAGAAAAATAATAGTCACCATATCAAAATGGAGTGATAATACATACATTTTTTTAAAAGCTATGGTTAGAGAAAATATAAATATTTACATTACTTTATTTAAAACATCTTCATGTCTTATTGTATATATAAAAATTTACGTTATGTAATATTATATTTGTATTTTAGTGTTTTATTTTATTTTAATTATTGATGGGATACCTATTATATATTTTCCAGATCTTATGTTCATTACAAGAGGTTTTCTCAATTTTCATTTGGAAAAATTTCGAAATACTCTGATTTTAGTATTAATGATCCAATCGTTTTTCCCCATAAATTATCGTGATATAACTTCACAACCATACATTGTTTTACTCCAAATATTTTAAGATCGGTTGCATATATGAACATTTTTTGTTATGATCTTAATAATCAAAACGGAAATAAAAATCTAGTGGTCATCCGCGTTAAATCAGTAACTCTTTCAAAATAGGTACCTACCGCCGAACGAGTGTGAGACATATATATTGAGAGTAAAACCGTAATTAAAAACATGATTTTTACGTTTTAATTTGTTAGTGTAAAAATAGAAAGTTCTATTAAGTTTGACCATAATTTCCGATCGGTTCAAAAATTCAGAACAAGATATTTGCATGGATAAAACGTAAAGAACAAAAGAACACTTATCTTTAAAACCAACATACTTATTATATAAAATATATTTTACATCTATTTTTTTTAGTTAGAGTACAAAATAAAAAACAAGGAAAAACTCTAAATTATTTTCATCTTATAATCAATTGGTAACATCTACTATTTATATTATCTATCATTTTATAAAATAAAATTATCTTAAAAAATGGTTTTGTTGTGTTTTTTTTAGTAACATCCGATAAAGCCTTTACTCTCGTCTAACATAAGTGAAACATAAATGAAAACATATATATAAATATGACAGTACCAACCTCTAAGAACTTTACAACAAAATATTAAAATAAATAGAAACCAAAAGTCGGAAATTCCTAAACACTATTAAATTTCCAAAAATATGAAAACATGTGTTTTGTTTGCAATTTTTATAACTTTTGTTTTATTATGTAAGTTTATTTTCTGTAACAAAATTATACATAAAATTTGTCATAGTCCTTATAAATTAAATTATATCTAATAAATCTAAGTATGTTTGAAAATATTGTAGGTGCATCAAATATTTTTGCAAGAACTCCTTGTGACGATAAAATCCTTTTCTCGAATCTAGCAGCAAGCCCTAAATTTGATTTTCAAAGAAAAACTCAGAAACCTTATAGTGAACATCTTGTATGTAATTGGTTTTTGTCATGAATGTTCAATGAATTGTAAAAGAAAGAATAGGTATATGCTAGATTGTCGAGGATTTGCTTGTTATTGTGATTATAGATGCTTTATTCAGTAAACAGTTGTATTTTATTTGAAATATATTTTAATAAAATAAAGAAATTAAAATATGATAAGTAATACAAATATGTTTTTTGCCTTTAAATAACATTATTTGCTATATAAATTAATGCATATCTTATTTATGGATAAATGCATTGAGAAATGATTAAGTAAAAGAAAAATAATAGTCACCATATCAAAATGGAGTGATAATACATACATTTTTTAAAAGCTATGGTTAGAGAAAATATAAATATTTACATTACTTTATTTAAAACATCTTCATGTCTTATTGTATATATAAAAATTTACGTTATGGAATATTATATTTGTATTTTAGTGTTTTATTTTATTTTAATTATTGATGGGATAACTATTATATATTTTCCAGATCTTATGTTCATTACAAGAGGTTCTCTCAATTTCCATTTGGAAAATAAAATTAAAAATTTCGAAATACTCTGATTTTAGTATTAATGATCCAATCGTTTTTTTCCATAAATTATCGTGATACAAATTCACAACCATACATAGTTTTACTCCAAATATTTTAAGATCGGTTGCATATATGAACATTTTTTGTTATGATCTTAATAAGCAAAACAGAAATAAAAATCTAGTGGTCATCCGCGTTAAATCAGTAACTCTTTCAAAATAGGTACCTACCGCCGAACGAGTGTGAGACATATATATTGAGAGTAAAACCGTAATTAAAAACATGATTTTTACGTTTTAATTTGTTAATGTAAAAATAGAAAGTTATATTAAGTTTTGACCATAATTTCCGATCGGTTCAAAAATTCAGAACAAGATATTTGCATGAATAAAAAGTAAAGAAACAAAGAACACTTATCTTTAAAAAAAACATATTTATTTTATAAAATATATTTTACATCTATTTTTTTTTTGTTAGATTACATAATAAAAAACAAGGAAAAACTATAAAATATTTTCATCTTATAATCAATTGGTAACATCTACTATTTATATTATCTATCATTTTATAAAATAAAATTATCTTAAAAAACGGTTTTGTTGTGTTTTTTTTAGTAACATCCGATAAAGCCTTTACTCTCTTCTAACATAAGTGAAACATAAATGAAAACATATATATAAATATGACAGTACCAACCTCTAAGAACATCACAACAAAATATCAAAATAAATAGAAACCAAAAGTCGGAAATTCCTAAACACTATTAAATTTCCAAAAATATGAAAACATGTGTTTTGTTTGCAATTTTTATAACTTTTGTTTTATTATGTAAGTTTATTTTCTGTAACAAAATTATACATAAAATTTGTCATAGTCCTTATAAATTAAATTATATCTAATAAATCTAAGTATGTTTGGAAATATTGTAGGTGCATCAAATATTTTTGCAAGAACTCCTTGTGACGATAAAATCCTTTTCTCGAATCTAGCAGCAAGCCCTAAAATTGATTTTCAAAGAAAAACTCAAAAACCTTATAGTGAACATCTTGGACTATCAGCCGCTGACAATGTAATTGGTTTTTGTCATGAATGTGCAATGCATTGTAAAAGAAAGAATAGGTATATGCTAGATTGTCGAGGATTTGCTTGTTATTGTGATTATAGATGCTTTATTCATTAAACAGTTGTATTTTATTTGAAATATATTTTAATAAAATAAAGAAATTAAAATATGATAAGTAATACAAATATTTTTTTTGCCTTTAAATAACATTATTTGCTATATAAATTAATGCATATCTTATGTATGGATAAATGCATTGAGAAATGATTAAGTAAAAGAAAAATAATAGTCACCATATCAAAATGGAGTGATAATACATACATTTTTTTAAAAGCTATGGTTAGAGAAAATATAAATATTTACATTACTTTATTTAAAATATCTTCATGTCTTATTGTATATATAAAAATTTACGTTATGGAATATTATATTTGTATTTTAGTGTTTTATTTTATTTTAATTATTGATGGGATACCTATTATATATTTTCCAGATCTTATGTTCATTACAAGAGGTTTTCTCAATTTTCATTTGGAAAAATTTCGAAATACTCTGATTTTAGTATTAATGATCCAATCGTTTTTCCCCATAAATTATCGTGATATAACTTCACAACCATACATTGTTTTACTCCAAATATTTTAAGATCGGTTGCATATATGAACATTTTTTGTTATGATCTTAATAATCAAAACGGAAATAAAAATCTAGTGGTCATCCGCGTTAAATCAGTAACTCTTTCAAAATAGGTACCTACCGCCGAACGAGTGTGAGACATATATATTGAGAGTAAAACCGTAATTAAAAACATGATTTTTACGTTTTAATTTGTTAGTGTAAAAATAGAAAGTTCTATTAAGTTTGACCATAATTTCCGATCGGTTCAAAAATTCAGAACAAGATATTTGCATGGATAAAACGTAAAGAACAAAAGAACACTTATCTTTAAAACCAACATACTTATTATATAAAATATATTTTACATCTATTTTTTTTAGTTAGAGTACAAAATAAAAAAACAAGGAAAAACTCTAAATTATTTTCATCTTATAATCAATTGGTAACATCTACTATTTATATTATCTATCATTTTATAAAATAAAATTATCTTAAAAAATGGTTTTGTTGTGTTTTTTTTAGTAACATCCGATAAAGCCTTTACTCTCGTCTAACATAAGTGAAACATAAATGAAAACATATATATAAATATGACAGTACCAACCTCTAAGAACTTTACAACAAAATATTAAAATAAATAGAAACCAAAAGTCGGAAATTCCTAAACACTATTAAATTTCCAAAAATATGAAAACATGTGTTTTGTTTGCAATTTTTATAACTTTTGTTTTATTATGTAAGTTTATTTTCTGTAACAAAATTATACATAAAATTTGTCATAGTCCTTATAAATTAAATTATATCTAATAAATCTAAGTATGTTTGAAAATATTGTAGGTGCATCAAATATTTTTGCAAGAACTCCTTGTGACGATAAAATCCTTTTCTCGAATCTAGCAGCAAGCCCTAAATTTGATTTTCAAAGAAAAACTCAGAAACCTTATAGTGAACATCTTGTATGTAATTGGTTTTTGTCATGAATGTTCAATGAATTGTAAAAGAAAGAATAGGTATATGCTAGATTGTCGAGGATTTGCTTGTTATTGTGATTATAGATGCTTTATTCAGTAAACAGTTGTATTTTATTTGAAATATATTTTAATAAAATAAAGAAATTAAAATATGATAAGTAATACAAATATGTTTTTTGCCTTTAAATAACATTATTTGCTATATAAATTAATGCATATCTTATTTATGGATAAATGCATTGAGAAATGATTAAGTAAAAGAAAAATAATAGTCACCATATCAAAATGGAGTGATAATACATACATTTTTTTAAAAGCTATGGTTAGAGAAAATATAAATATTTACATTACTTTATTTAAAACATCTTCATGTCTTATTGTATATATAAAAATTTACGTTATGGAATATTATATTTGTATTTTAGTGTTTTATTTTATTTTAATTATTGATGGGATAACTATTATATATTTTCCAGATCTTATGTTCATTACAAGAGGTTCTCTCAATTTCCATTTGGAAAATAAAATTAAAAATTTCGAAATACTCTGATTTTAGTATTAATGATCCAATCGTTTTTTTCCATAAATTATCGTGATACAAATTCACAACCATACATAGTTTTACTCCAAATATTTTAAGATCGGTTGCATATATGAACATTTTTTGTTATGATCTTAATAAGCAAAACAGAAATAAAAATCTAGTGGTCATCCGCGTTAAATCAGTAACTCTTTCAAAATAGGTACCTACCGCCGAACGAGTGTGAGACATATATATTGAGAGTAAAACCGTAATTAAAAACATGATTTTTACGTTTTAATTTGTTAGTGTAAAAATAGAAAGTTATATTAAGTTTTGACCATAATTTCCGATCGGTTCAAAAATTCAGAACAAGATATTTGCATGAATAAAAAGTAAAGAACAAAGAACACTTATCTTTAAAAAAACATATTTATTATATAAAATATATTTTACATCTATTTTTTTTTGTTAGATTACATAATAAAAAACAAGGAAAAACTATAAATATTTTCATCTTATAATCAATTGGTAACATCTACTATTTATATTATCTATCATTTTATAAAATAAAATTATCTTAAAAAACGGTTTTGTTGTGTTTTTTTTAGTAACATCCGATAAAGCCTTTACTCTCTTCTAACATAAGTGAAACATAAATGAAAACATATATATAAATATGACAGTACCAACCTCTAAGAACTTCACAACAAAATATCAAAATAAATAGAAACCAAAAGTCGGAAATTCCTAAACACTATTAAATTTCCAAAAATATGAAAACATGTGTTTTGTTTGCAATTTTTATAACTTTTGTTTTATTATGTAAGTTTATTTTCTGTAACAAAATTATACATAAAATTTGTCATAGTCCTTATAAATTAAATTATATCTAATAAATCTAAGTATGTTTGGAAATATTGTAGGTGCATCAAATATTTTTGCAAGAACTCCTTGTGACGATAAAATCCTTTTCTCGAATCTAGCAGCAAGCCCTAAAATTGATTTTCAAAGAAAAACTCAAAAACCTTATAGTGAACATCTTGGACTATCAGCCGCTGACAATGTAATTGGTTTTTGTCATGAATGTGCAATGCATTGTAAAAGAAAGAATAGGTATATGCTAGATTGTCGAGGATTTGCTTGTTATTGTGATTATAGATGCTTTATTCATTAAACAGTTGTATTTTATTTGAAATATATTTTAATAAAATAAAGAAATTAAAATATGATAAGTAATACAAATATTTTTTTTGCCTTTAAATAACATTATTTGCTATATAAATTAATGCATATCTTATGTATGGATAAATGCATTGAGAAATGATTAAGTAAAAGAAAAATAATAGTCACCATATCAAAATGGAGTGATAATACATACATTTTTTTAAAAGCTATGGTTAGAGAAAATATAAATATTTACATTACTTTATTTAAAATATCTTCATGTCTTATTGTATATATAAAAATTTACGTTATGGAATATTATATTTGTATTTTAGTGTTTTATTTTATTTTAATTATTGATGGGATACCTATTATATATTTTCCAGATCTTATGTTCATTACAAGAGGTTTTCTCAATTTTCATTTGGAAAAATTTCGAAATACTCTGATTTTAGTATTAATGATCCAATCGTTTTTCCCCATAAATTATCGTGATATAACTTCACAACCATACATTGTTTTACTCCAAATATTTTAAGATCGGTTGCATATATGAACATTTTTTGTTATGATCTTAATAATCAAAACGGAAATAAAAATCTAGTGGTCATCCGCGTTAAATCAGTAACTCTTTCAAAATAGGTACCTACCGCCGAACGAGTGTGAGACATATATATTGAGAGTAAAACCGTAATTAAAAACATGATTTTTACGTTTTAATTTGTTAGTGTAAAAATAGAAAGTTCTATTAAGTTTGACCATAATTTCCGATCGGTTCAAAAATTCAGAACAAGATATTTGCATGGATAAAACGTAAAGAACAAAAGAACACTTATCTTTAAAACCAACATACTTATTATATAAAATATATTTTACATCTATTTTTTTTAGTTAGAGTACAAAATAAAAAACAAGGAAAAACTCTAAATTATTTTCATCTTATAATCAATTGGTAACATCTACTATTTATATTATCTATCATTTTATAAAATAAAATTATCTTAAAAAATGGTTTTGTTGTGTTTTTTTTAGTAACATCCGATAAAGCCTTTACTCTCGTCTAACATAAGTGAAACATAAATGAAAACATATATATAAATATGACAGTACCAACCTCTAAGAACTTTACAACAAAATATTAAAATAAATAGAAACCAAAAGTCGGAAATTCCTAAACACTATTAAATTTCCAAAAATATGAAAACATGTGTTTTGTTTGCAATTTTTATAACTTTTGTTTTATTATGTAAGTTTATTTTCTGTAACAAAATTATACATAAAATTTGTCATAGTCCTTATAAATTAAATTATATCTAATAAATCTAAGTATGTTTGAAAATATTGTAGGTGCATCAAATATTTTTGCAAGAACTCCTTGTGACGATAAAATCCTTTTCTCGAATCTAGCAGCAAGCCCTAAATTTGATTTTCAAAGAAAAACTCAGAAACCTTATAGTGAACATCTTGTATGTAATTGGTTTTTGTCATGAATGTTCAATGAATTGTAAAAGAAAGAATAGGTATATGCTAGATTGTCGAGGATTTGCTTGTTATTGTGATTATAGATGCTTTATTCAGTAAACAGTTGTATTTTATTTGAAATATATTTTAATAAAATAAAGAAATTAAAATATGATAAGTAATACAAATATGTTTTTTGCCTTTAAATAACATTATTTGCTATATAAATTAATGCATATCTTATTTATGGATAAATGCATTGAGAAATGATTAAGTAAAAGAAAAATAATAGTCACCATATCAAAATGGAGTGATAATACATACATTTTTTAAAAGCTATGGTTAGAGAAAATATAAATATTTACATTACTTTATTTAAAACATCTTCATGTCTTATTGTATATATAAAAATTTACGTTATGGAATATTATATTTGTATTTTAGTGTTTTATTTTATTTTAATTATTGATGGGATAACTATTATATATTTTCCAGATCTTATGTTCATTACAAGAGGTTCTCTCAATTTCCATTTGGAAAATAAAATTAAAAATTTCGAAATACTCTGATTTTAGTATTAATGATCCAATCGTTTTTTTCCATAAATTATCGTGATACAAATTCACAACCATACATAGTTTTACTCCAAATATTTTAAGATCGGTTGCATATATGAACATTTTTTGTTATGATCTTAATAAGCAAAACAGAAATAAAAATCTAGTGGTCATCCGCGTTAAATCAGTAACTCTTTCAAAATAGGTACCTACCGCCGAACGAGTGTGAGACATATATATTGAGAGTAAAACCGTAATTAAAAACATGATTTTTACGTTTTAATTTGTTAATGTAAAAATAGAAAGTTATATTAAGTTTTGACCATAATTTCCGATCGGTTCAAAAATTCAGAACAAGATATTTGCATGAATAAAAAGTAAAGAAACAAAGAACACTTATCTTTAAAAAAAACATATTTATTTTATAAAATATATTTTACATCTATTTTTTTTTGTTAGATTACATAATAAAAAACAAGGAAAAACTATAAAATATTTTCATCTTATAATCAATTGGTAACATCTACTATTTATATTATCTATCATTTTATAAAATAAAATTATCTTAAAAAACGGTTTTGTTGTGTTTTTTTTAGTAACATCCGATAAAGCCTTTACTCTCTTCTAACATAAGTGAAACATAAATGAAAACATATATATAAATATGACAGTACCAACCTCTAAGAACTTCACAACAAAATATCAAAATAAATAGAAACCAAAAGTCGGAAATTCCTAAACACTATTAAATTTCCAAAAATATGAAAACATGTGTTTTGTTTGCAATTTTTATAACTTTTGTTTTATTATGTAAGTTTATTTTCTGTAACAAAATTATACATAAAATTTGTCATAGTCCTTATAAATTAAATTATATCTAATAAATCTAAGTATGTTTGGAAATATTGTAGGTGCATCAAATATTTTTGCAAGAACTCCTTGTGACGATAAAATCCTTTTCTCGAATCTAGCAGCAAGCCCTAAAATTGATTTTCAAAGAAAAACTCAAAAACCTTATAGTGAACATCTTGGACTATCAGCCGCTGACAATGTAATTGGTTTTTGTCATGAATGTGCAATGCATTGTAAAAGAAAGAATAGGTATATGCTAGATTGTCGAGGATTTGCTTGTTATTGTGATTATAGATGCTTTATTCATTAAACAGTTGTATTTTATTTGAAATATATTTTAATAAAATAAAGAAATTAAAATATGATAAGTAATACAAATATTTTTTTTGCCTTTAAATAACATTATTTGCTATATAAATTAATGCATATCTTATGTATGGATAAATGCATTGAGAAATGATTAAGTAAAAGAAAAATAATAGTCACCATATCAAAATGGAGTGATAATACATACATTTTTTTAAAAGCTATGGTTAGAGAAAATATAAATATTTACATTACTTTATTTAAAATATCTTCATGTCTTATTGTATATATAAAAATTTACGTTATGGAATATTATATTTGTATTTTAGTGTTTTATTTTATTTTAATTATTGATGGGATACCTATTATATATTTTCCAGATCTTATGTTCATTACAAGAGGTTTTCTCAATTTTCATTTGGAAAAATTTCGAAATACTCTGATTTTAGTATTAATGATCCAATCGTTTTTCCCCATAAATTATCGTGATATAACTTCACAACCATACATTGTTTTACTCCAAATATTTTAAGATCGGTTGCATATATGAACATTTTTTGTTATGATCTTAATAATCAAAACGGAAATAAAAATCTAGTGGTCATCCGCGTTAAATCAGTAACTCTTTCAAAATAGGTACCTACCGCCGAACGAGTGTGAGACATATATATTGAGAGTAAAACCGTAATTAAAAACATGATTTTTACGTTTTAATTTGTTAGTGTAAAAATAGAAAGTTCTATTAAGTTTGACCATAATTTCCGATCGGTTCAAAAATTCAGAACAAGATATTTGCATGGATAAAACGTAAAGAACAAAAGAACACTTATCTTTAAAACCAACATACTTATTATATAAAATATATTTTACATCTATTTTTTTTAGTTAGAGTACAAAATAAAAAACAAGGAAAAACTCTAAATTATTTTCATCTTATAATCAATTGGTAACATCTACTATTTATATTATCTATCATTTTATAAAATAAAATTATCTTAAAAAATGGTTTTGTTGTGTTTTTTTTAGTAACATCCGATAAAGCCTTTACTCTCGTCTAACATAAGTGAAACATAAATGAAAACATATATATAAATATGACAGTACCAACCTCTAAGAACTTTACAACAAAATATTAAAATAAATAGAAACCAAAAGTCGGAAATTCCTAAACACTATTAAATTTCCAAAAATATGAAAACATGTGTTTTGTTTGCAATTTTTATAACTTTTGTTTTATTATGTAAGTTTATTTTCTGTAACAAAATTATACATAAAATTTGTCATAGTCCTTATAAATTAAATTATATCTAATAAATCTAAGTATGTTTGAAAATATTGTAGGTGCATCAAATATTTTTGCAAGAACTCCTTGTGACGATAAAATCCTTTTCTCGAATCTAGCAGCAAGCCCTAAATTTGATTTTCAAAGAAAAACTCAGAAACCTTATAGTGAACATCTTGTATGTAATTGGTTTTTGTCATGAATGTTCAATGAATTGTAAAAGAAAGAATAGGTATATGCTAGATTGTCGAGGATTTGCTTGTTATTGTGATTATAGATGCTTTATTCAGTAAACAGTTGTATTTTATTTGAAATATATTTTAATAAAATAAAGAAATTAAAATATGATAAGTAATACAAATATGTTTTTTGCCTTTAAATAACATTATTTGCTATATAAATTAATGCATATCTTATTTATGGATAAATGCATTGAGAAATGATTAAGTAAAAGAAAAATAATAGTCACCATATCAAAATGGAGTGATAATACATACATTTTTTAAAAGCTATGGTTAGAGAAAATATAAATATTTACATTACTTTATTTAAAACATCTTCATGTCTTATTGTATATATAAAAATTTACGTTATGGAATATTATATTTGTATTTTAGTGTTTTATTTTATTTTAATTATTGATGGGATAACTATTATATATTTTCCAGATCTTATGTTCATTACAAGAGGTTCTCTCAATTTCCATTTGGAAAATAAAATTAAAAATTTCGAAATACTCTGATTTTAGTATTAATGATCCAATCGTTTTTTTCCATAAATTATCGTGATACAAATTCACAACCATACATAGTTTTACTCCAAATATTTTAAGATCGGTTGCATATATGAACATTTTTTGTTATGATCTTAATAAGCAAAACAGAAATAAAAATCTAGTGGTCATCCGCGTTAAATCAGTAACTCTTTCAAAATAGGTACCTACCGCCGAACGAGTGTGAGACATATATATTGAGAGTAAAACCGTAATTAAAAACATGATTTTTACGTTTTAATTTGTTAATGTAAAAATAGAAAGTTATATTAAGTTTTGACCATAATTTCCGATCGGTTCAAAAATTCAGAACAAGATATTTGCATGAATAAAAAGTAAAGAAACAAAGAACACTTATCTTTAAAAAAAACATATTTATTTTATAAAATATATTTTACATCTATTTTTTTTTTGTTAGATTACATAATAAAAAACAAGGAAAAACTATAAAATATTTTCATCTTATAATCAATTGGTAACATCTACTATTTATATTATCTATCATTTTATAAAATAAAATTATCTTAAAAAACGGTTTTGTTGTGTTTTTTTTAGTAACATCCGATAAAGCCTTTACTCTCTTCTAACATAAGTGAAACATAAATGAAAACATATATATAAATATGACAGTACCAACCTCTAAGAACATCACAACAAAATATCAAAATAAATAGAAACCAAAAGTCGGAAATTCCTAAACACTATTAAATTTCCAAAAATATGAAAACATGTGTTTTGTTTGCAATTTTTATAACTTTTGTTTTATTATGTAAGTTTATTTTCTGTAACAAAATTATACATAAAATTTGTCATAGTCCTTATAAATTAAATTATATCTAATAAATCTAAGTATGTTTGGAAATATTGTAGGTGCATCAAATATTTTTGCAAGAACTCCTTGTGACGATAAAATCCTTTTCTCGAATCTAGCAGCAAGCCCTAAAATTGATTTTCAAAGAAAAACTCAAAAACCTTATAGTGAACATCTTGGACTATCAGCCGCTGACAATGTAATTGGTTTTTGTCATGAATGTGCAATGCATTGTAAAAGAAAGAATAGGTATATGCTAGATTGTCGAGGATTTGCTTGTTATTGTGATTATAGATGCTTTATTCATTAAACAGTTGTATTTTATTTGAAATATATTTTAATAAAATAAAGAAATTAAAATATGATAAGTAATACAAATATTTTTTTTGCCTTTAAATAACATTATTTGCTATATAAATTAATGCATATCTTATGTATGGATAAATGCATTGAGAAATGATTAAGTAAAAGAAAAATAATAGTCACCATATCAAAATGGAGTGATAATACATACATTTTTTTAAAAGCTATGGTTAGAGAAAATATAAATATTTACATTACTTTATTTAAAATATATTCATGTCTTATTGTATATATAAAAATTTACGTTATGGAATATTATATTTGTATTTTAGTGTTTTATTTTATTTTAATTATTGATGGGATACCTATTATATATTTTCCAGATCTTATGTTCATTACAAGAGGTTTTCTCAATTTTCATTTGGAAAAATTTCGAAATACTCTGATTTTAGTATTAATGATCCAATCGTTTTTCCCCATAAATTATCGTGATATAACTTCACAACCATACATTGTTTTACTCCAAATATTTTAAGATCGGTTGCATATATGAACATTTTTTGTTATGATCTTAATAATCAAAACGGAAATAAAAATCTAGTGGTCATCCGCGTTAAATCAGTAACTCTTTCAAAATAGGTACCTACCGCCGAACGAGTGTGAGACATATATATTGAGAGTAAAACCGTAATTAAAAACATGATTTTTACGTTTTAATTTGTTAGTGTAAAAATAGAAAGTTCTATTAAGTTTGACCATAATTTCCGATCGGTTCAAAAATTCAGAACAAGATATTTGCATGGATAAAACGTAAAGAACAAAAGAACACTTATCTTTAAAACCAACATACTTATTATATAAAATATATTTTACATCTATTTTTTTTAGTTAGAGTACAAAATAAAAAACAAGGAAAAACTCTAAATTATTTTCATCTTATAATCAATTGGTAACATCTACTATTTATATTATCTATCATTTTATAAAATAAAATTATCTTAAAAAATGGTTTTGTTGTGTTTTTTTTAGTAACATCCGATAAAGCCTTTACTCTCGTCTAACATAAGTGAAACATAAATGAAAACATATATATAAATATGACAGTACCAACCTCTAAGAACTTTACAACAAAATATTAAAATAAATAGAAACCAAAAGTCGGAAATTCCTAAACACTATTAAATTTCCAAAAATATGAAAACATGTGTTTTGTTTGCAATTTTTATAACTTTTGTTTTATTATGTAAGTTTATTTTCTGTAACAAAATTATACATAAAATTTGTCATAGTCCTTATAAATTAAATTATATCTAATAAATCTAAGTATGTTTGAAAATATTGTAGGTGCATCAAATATTTTTGCAAGAACTCCTTGTGACGATAAAATCCTTTTCTCGAATCTAGCAGCAAGCCCTAAATTTGATTTTCAAAGAAAAACTCAGAAACCTTATAGTGAACATCTTGTATGTAATTGGTTTTTGTCATGAATGTTCAATGAATTGTAAAAGAAAGAATAGGTATATGCTAGATTGTCGAGGATTTGCTTGTTATTGTGATTATAGATGCTTTATTCAGTAAACAGTTGTATTTTATTTGAAATATATTTTAATAAAATAAAGAAATTAAAATATGATAAGTAATACAAATATGTTTTTTGCCTTTAAATAACATTATTTGCTATATAAATTAATGCATATCTTATTTATGGATAAATGCATTGAGAAATGATTAAGTAAAAGAAAAATAATAGTCACCATATCAAAATGGAGTGATAATACATACATTTTTTAAAAGCTATGGTTAGAGAAAATATAAATATTTACATTACTTTATTTAAAACATCTTCATGTCTTATTGTATATATAAAAATTTACGTTATGGAATATTATATTTGTATTTTAGTGTTTTATTTTATTTTAATTATTGATGGGATAACTATTATATATTTTCCAGATCTTATGTTCATTACAAGAGGTTCTCTCAATTTCCATTTGGAAAATAAAATTAAAAATTTCGAAATACTCTGATTTTAGTATTAATGATCCAATCGTTTTTTTCCATAAATTATCGTGATACAAATTCACAACCATACATAGTTTTACTCCAAATATTTTAAGATCGGTTGCATATATGAACATTTTTTGTTATGATCTTAATAAGCAAAACAGAAATAAAAATCTAGTGGTCATCCGCGTTAAATCAGTAACTCTTTCAAAATAGGTACCTACCGCCGAACGAGTGTGAGACATATATATTGAGAGTAAAACCGTAATTAAAAACATGATTTTTACGTTTTAATTTGTTAATGTAAAAATAGAAAGTTATATTAAGTTTTGACCATAATTTCCGATCGGTTCAAAAATTCAGAACAAGATATTTGCATGAATAAAAAGTAAAGAAACAAAGAACACTTATCTTTAAAAAAAACATATTTATTTTATAAAATATATTTTACATCTATTTTTTTTTTGTTAGATTACATAATAAAAAACAAGGAAAAACTATAAAATATTTTCATCTTATAATCAATTGGTAACATCTACTATTTATATTATCTATCATTTTATAAAATAAAATTATCTTAAAAAACGGTTTTGTTGTGTTTTTTTTAGTAACATCCGATAAAGCCTTTACTCTCTTCTAACATAAGTGAAACATAAATGAAAACATATATATAAATATGACAGTACCAACCTCTAAGAACATCACAACAAAATATCAAAATAAATAGAAACCAAAAGTCGGAAATTCCTAAACACTATTAAATTTCCAAAAATATGAAAACATGTGTTTTGTTTGCAATTTTTATAACTTTTGTTTTATTATGTAAGTTTATTTTCTGTAACAAAATTATACATAAAATTTGTCATAGTCCTTATAAATTAAATTATATCTAATAAATCTAAGTATGTTTGGAAATATTGTAGGTGCATCAAATATTTTTGCAAGAACTCCTTGTGACGATAAAATCCTTTTCTCGAATCTAGCAGCAAGCCCTAAAATTGATTTTCAAAGAAAAACTCAAAAACCTTATAGTGAACATCTTGGACTATCAGCCGCTGACAATGTAATTGGTTTTTGTCATGAATGTGCAATGCATTGTAAAAGAAAGAATAGGTATATGCTAGATTGTCGAGGATTTGCTTGTTATTGTGATTATAGATGCTTTATTCATTAAACAGTTGTATTTTATTTGAAATATATTTTAATAAAATAAAGAAATTAAAATATGATAAGTAATACAAATATTTTTTTTGCCTTTAAATAACATTATTTGCTATATAAATTAATGCATATCTTATGTATGGATAAATGCATTGAGAAATGATTAAGTAAAAGAAAAATAATAGTCACCATATCAAAATGGAGTGATAATACATACATTTTTTTAAAAGCTATGGTTAGAGAAAATATAAATATTTACATTACTTTATTTAAAATATATTCATGTCTTATTGTATATATAAAAATTTACGTTATGGAATATTATATTTGTATTTTAGTGTTTTATTTTATTTTAATTATTGATGGGATACCTATTATATATTTTCCAGATCTTATGTTCATTACAAGAGGTTTTCTCAATTTTCATTTGGAAAAATTTCGAAATACTCTGATTTTAGTATTAATGATCCAATCGTTTTTCCCCATAAATTATCGTGATATAACTTCACAACCATACATTGTTTTACTCCAAATATTTTAAGATCGGTTGCATATATGAACATTTTTTGTTATGATCTTAATAATCAAAACGGAAATAAAAATCTAGTGGTCATCCGCGTTAAATCAGTAACTCTTTCAAAATAGGTACCTACCGCCGAACGAGTGTGAGACATATATATTGAGAGTAAAACCGTAATTAAAAACATGATTTTTACGTTTTAATTTGTTAGTGTAAAAATAGAAAGTTCTATTAAGTTTGACCATAATTTCCGATCGGTTCAAAAATTCAGAACAAGATATTTGCATGGATAAAACGTAAAGAACAAAAGAACACTTATCTTTAAAACCAACATACTTATTATATAAAATATATTTTACATCTATTTTTTTTAGTTAGAGTACAAAATAAAAAACAAGGAAAAACTCTAAATTATTTTCATCTTATAATCAATTGGTAACATCTACTATTTATATTATCTATCATTTTATAAAATAAAATTATCTTAAAAAATGGTTTTGTTGTGTTTTTTTTAGTAACATCCGATAAAGCCTTTACTCTCGTCTAACATAAGTGAAACATAAATGAAAACATATATATAAATATGACAGTACCAACCTCTAAGAACTTTACAACAAAATATTAAAATAAATAGAAACCAAAAGTCGGAAATTCCTAAACACTATTAAATTTCCAAAAATATGAAAACATGTGTTTTGTTTGCAATTTTTATAACTTTTGTTTTATTATGTAAGTTTATTTTCTGTAACAAAATTATACATAAAATTTGTCATAGTCCTTATAAATTAAATTATATCTAATAAATCTAAGTATGTTTGAAAATATTGTAGGTGCATCAAATATTTTTGCAAGAACTCCTTGTGACGATAAAATCCTTTTCTCGAATCTAGCAGCAAGCCCTAAATTTGATTTTCAAAGAAAAACTCAGAAACCTTATAGTGAACATCTTGTATGTAATTGGTTTTTGTCATGAATGTTCAATGAATTGTAAAAGAAAGAATAGGTATATGCTAGATTGTCGAGGATTTGCTTGTTATTGTGATTATAGATGCTTTATTCAGTAAACAGTTGTATTTTATTTGAAATATATTTTAATAAAATAAAGAAATTAAAATATGATAAGTAATACAAATATGTTTTTTGCCTTTAAATAACATTATTTGCTATATAAATTAATGCATATCTTATTTATGGATAAATGCATTGAGAAATGATTAAGTAAAAGAAAAATAATAGTCACCATATCAAAATGGAGTGATAATACATACATTTTTTAAAAGCTATGGTTAGAGAAAATATAAATATTTACATTACTTTATTTAAAACATCTTCATGTCTTATTGTATATATAAAAATTTACGTTATGGAATATTATATTTGTATTTTAGTGTTTTATTTTATTTTAATTATTGATGGGATAACTATTATATATTTTCCAGATCTTATGTTCATTACAAGAGGTTCTCTCAATTTCCATTTGGAAAATAAAATTAAAAATTTCGAAATACTCTGATTTTAGTATTAATGATCCAATCGTTTTTTTCCATAAATTATCGTGATACAAATTCACAACCATACATAGTTTTACTCCAAATATTTTAAGATCGGTTGCATATATGAACATTTTTTGTTATGATCTTAATAAGCAAAACAGAAATAAAAATCTAGTGGTCATCCGCGTTAAATCAGTAACTCTTTCAAAATAGGTACCTACCGCCGAACGAGTGTGAGACATATATATTGAGAGTAAAACCGTAATTAAAAACATGATTTTTACGTTTTAATTTGTTAATGTAAAAATAGAAAGTTATATTAAGTTTTGACCATAATTTCCGATCGGTTCAAAAATTCAGAACAAGATATTTGCATGAATAAAAAGTAAAGAAACAAAGAACACTTATCTTTAAAAAAAACATATTTATTTTATAAAATATATTTTACATCTATTTTTTTTTGTTAGATTACATAATAAAAAACAAGGAAAAACTATAAAATATTTTCATCTTATAATCAATTGGTAACATCTACTATTTATATTATCTATCATTTTATAAAATAAAATTATCTTAAAAAACGGTTTTGTTGTGTTTTTTTTAGTAACATCCGATAAAGCCTTTACTCTCTTCTAACATAAGTGAAACATAAATGAAAACATATATATAAATATGACAGTACCAACCTCTAAGAACATCACAACAAAATATCAAAATAAATAGAAACCAAAAGTCGGAAATTCCTAAACACTATTAAATTTCCAAAAATATGAAAACATGTGTTTTGTTTGCAATTTTTATAACTTTTGTTTTATTATGTAAGTTTATTTTCTGTAACAAAATTATACATAAAATTTGTCATAGTCCTTATAAATTAAATTATATCTAATAAATCTAAGTATGTTTGGAAATATTGTAGGTGCATCAAATATTTTTGCAAGAACTCCTTGTGACGATAAAATCCTTTTCTCGAATCTAGCAGCAAGCCCTAAAATTGATTTTCAAAGAAAAACTCAAAAACCTTATAGTGAACATCTTGGACTATCAGCCGCTGACAATGTAATTGGTTTTTGTCATGAATGTGCAATGCATTGTAAAAGAAAGAATAGGTATATGCTAGATTGTCGAGGATTTGCTTGTTATTGTGATTATAGATGCTTTATTCATTAAACAGTTGTATTTTATTTGAAATATATTTTAATAAAATAAAGAAATTAAAATATGATAAGTAATACAAATATTTTTTTTGCCTTTAAATAACATTATTTGCTATATAAATTAATGCATATCTTATGTATGGATAAATGCATTGAGAAATGATTAAGTAAAAGAAAAATAATAGTCACCATATCAAAATGGAGTGATAATACATACATTTTTTTAAAAGCTATGGTTAGAGAAAATATAAATATTTACATTACTTTATTTAAAATATATTCATGTCTTATTGTATATATAAAAATTTACGTTATGGAATATTATATTTGTATTTTAGTGTTTTATTTTATTTTAATTATTGATGGGATACCTATTATATATTTTCCAGATCTTATGTTCATTACAAGAGGTTTTCTCAATTTTCATTTGGAAAAATTTCGAAATACTCTGATTTTAGTATTAATGATCCAATCGTTTTTCCCCATAAATTATCGTGATATAACTTCACAACCATACATTGTTTTACTCCAAATATTTTAAGATCGGTTGCATATATGAACATTTTTTGTTATGATCTTAATAATCAAAACGGAAATAAAAATCTAGTGGT
The DNA here is from genome assembly GCA_030180135.1 of Orychophragmus violaceus. NCBI lineage: Eukaryota > Viridiplantae > Streptophyta > Magnoliopsida > Brassicales > Brassicaceae > Orychophragmus > Orychophragmus violaceus. The sequence goes on from CM058230.1 coordinate 93,749,847, forward strand.
CATCCGCGTTAAATCAGTAACTCTTTCAAAATAGGTACCTACCGCCGAACGAGTGTGAGACATATATATTGAGAGTAAAACCGTAATTAAAAACATGATTTTTACGTTTTAATTTGTTAGTGTAAAAATAGAAAGTTCTATTAAGTTTGACCATAATTTCCGATCGGTTCAAAAATTCAGAACAAGATATTTGCATGGATAAAACGTAAAGAACAAAAGAACACTTATCTTTAAAACCAACATACTTATTATATAAAATATATTTTACATCTATTTTTTTTAGTTAGAGTACAAAATAAAAAACAAGGAAAAACTCTAAATTATTTTCATCTTATAATCAATTGGTAACATCTACTATTTATATTATCTATCATTTTATAAAATAAAATTATCTTAAAAAATGGTTTTGTTGTGTTTTTTTTAGTAACATCCGATAAAGCCTTTACTCTCGTCTAACATAAGTGAAACATAAATGAAAACATATATATAAATATGACAGTACCAACCTCTAAGAACTTTACAACAAAATATTAAAATAAATAGAAACCAAAAGTCGGAAATTCCTAAACACTATTAAATTTCCAAAAATATGAAAACATGTGTTTTGTTTGCAATTTTTATAACTTTTGTTTTATTATGTAAGTTTATTTTCTGTAACAAAATTATACATAAAATTTGTCATAGTCCTTATAAATTAAATTATATCTAATAAATCTAAGTATGTTTGAAAATATTGTAGGTGCATCAAATATTTTTGCAAGAACTCCTTGTGACGATAAAATCCTTTTCTCGAATCTAGCAGCAAGCCCTAAAATTGATTTTCAAAGAAAAACTCAAAAACCTTATAGTGAACATCTTGGACTATCAGCCGCTGACAATGTAATTGGTTTTTGTCATGAATGTGCAATGCATTGTAAAAAAAAGAATAGGTATATGCTAGATTGTCGAGGATTTGCTTGTTATTGTGATTATAGATGCTTTATTCATTAAACAGTTGTATTTTATTTGAAATATATTTTAATAAAATAAAGAAATTAAAATATGATAAGTAATACAAATATTTTTTTTGCCTTTAAATAACATTATTTGCTATATAAATTAATGCATATCTTATGTATGGATAAATGCATTGAGAAATGATTAAGTAAAAGAAAAATAATAGTCACCATATCAAAATGGAGTGATAATACATACATTTTTTTAAAAGCTATGGTTAGAGAAAATATAAATATTTACATTACTTTATTTAAAACATCTTCATGTCTTATTGTATATATAAAAATTTACGTTATGGAATATTATATTTGTATTTTAGTGTTTTATTTTATTTTAATTATTGATGGGATACCTATTATATATTTTCCAGATCTTATGTTCATTACAAGAGGTTTTCTCAATTTTCATTTGGAAAAATTTCGAAATACTCTGATTTTAGTATTAATGATCCAATCGTTTTTCCCCATAAATTATCGTGATACAACTTCACAACCATACATAGTTTTACTCCAAATATTTTAAGATCGGTTGCATATATGAACATTTTTTGTTATGATCTTAATAAGCAAAACAGAAATAAAAATCTAGTGGTCATCCGCGTTAAATCAGTAACTCTTTCAAAATAGGTACCTACCGCCGAACGAGTGTGAGACATATATATTGAGAGTAAAACCGTAATTAAAAACATGATTTTTACGTTTTAATTTGTTAATGTAAAAATAGAAAGTTATATTAAGTTTTGACCATAATTTCCGATCGGTTCAAAAATTCAGAACAAGATATTTGCATGAATAAAAAGTAAAGAAACAAAGAACACTTATCTTTAAAAAAAACATATTTATTTTATAAAATATATTTTACATCTATTTTTTTTTTGTTAGATTACATAATAAAAAACAAGGAAAAACTATAAAATATTTTCATCTTATAATCAATTGGTAACATCTACTATTTATATTATCTATCATTTTATAAAATAAAATTATCTTAAAAAACGGTTTTGTTGTGTTTTTTTTAGTAACATCCGATAAAGCCTTTACTCTCTTCTAACATAAGTGAAACATAAATGAAAACATATATATAAATATGACAGTACCAACCTCTAAGAACATCACAACAAAATATCAAAATAAATAGAAACCAAAAGTCGGAAATTCCTAAACACTATTAAATTTCCAAAAATATGAAAACATGTGTTTTGTTTGCAATTTTTATAACTTTTGTTTTATTATGTAAGTTTATTTTCTGTAACAAAATTATACATAAAATTTGTCATAGTCCTTATAAATTAAATTATATCTAATAAATCTAAGTATGTTTGGAAATATTGTAGGTGCATCAAATATTTTTGCAAGAACTCCTTGTGACGATAAAATCCTTTTCTCGAATCTAGCAGCAAGCCCTAAAATTGATTTTCAAAGAAAAACTCAAAAACCTTATAGTGAACATCTTGGACTATCAGCCGCTGACAATGTAATTGGTTTTTGTCATGAATGTGCAATGCATTGTAAAAAAAAGAATAGGTATATGCTAGATTGTCGAGGATTTGCTTGTTATTGTGATTATAGATGCTTTATTCATTAAACAGTTGTATTTTATTTGAAATATATTTTAATAAAATAAAGAAATTAAAATATGATAAGTAATACAAATATTTTTTTTGCCTTTAAATAACATTATTTGCTATATAAATTAATGCATATCTTATGTATGGATAAATGCATTGAGAAATGATTAAGTAAAAGAAAAATAATAGTCACCATATCAAAATGGAGTGATAATACATACATTTTTTTAAAAGCTATGGTTAGAGAAAATATAAATATTTACATTACTTTATTTAAAATATCTTCATGTCTTATTGTATATATAAAAATTTACGTTATGGAATATTATATTTGTATTTTAGTGTTTTATTTTATTTTAATTATTGATGGGATACCTATTATATATTTTCCAGATCTTATGTTCATTACAAGAGGTTTTCTCAATTTTCATTTGGAAAAATTTCGAAATACTCTGATTTTAGTATTAATGATCCAATCGTTTTTCCCCATAAATTATCGTGATACAACTTCACAACCATACATAGTTTTACTCCAAATATTTTAAGATCGGTTGCATATATGAACATTTTTTGTTATGATCTTAATAATCAAAACGGAAATAAAAATCTAGTGGTCATCCGCGTTAAATCAGTAACTCTTTCAAAATAGGTACCTACCGCCGAACGAGTGTGAGACATATATATTGAGAGTAAAACCGTAATTAAAAACATGATTTTTACGTTTTAATTTGTTAGTGTAAAAATAGAAAGTTCTATTAAGTTTGACCATAATTTCCGATCGGTTCAAAAATTCAGAACAAGATATTTGCATGGATAAAACGTAAAGAACAAAAGAACACTTATCTTTAAAACCAACATACTTATTATATAAAATATATTTTACATCTATTTTTTTTTAGTTAGAGTACATAATAAAAAAACAAGGAAAAACTATAAATTATTTTCATCTTATAATCAATTGGTAACATCTACTATTTATATTATCTATCATTTTATAAAATAAAATTATCTTAAAAAACGGTTTTGTTGTGTTTTTTTTAGTAACATCCGATAAAGCCTTTACTCTTTTCTAACATAAGTGAAACATAAATGAAAACATATATATAAATATGACAGTACCAACCTCTAAGAACTTCACAACAAAATATCAAAATAAATAGAAACCAAAAGTCGGAAATTTCTAAACACTATTAAATTTCCAAAAATATGAAAACATGTGTTTTGTTTGCAATTTTTATAACTTTTGTTTTATTATGTAAGTTTATTTTCTGTAACAAAATTTTACATAAAATTTGTCATAGTCCTTATAAATTAAATTATATCTAATAAATCTAAGTATGTTTGGAAATATTGTAGGTGCATCAAATATTTTTGCAAGAACTCCTTGTGACGATAAAATCCTTTTCTCGAATCTAGCAGCAAGCCCTAAAATTGATTTTCAAAGAAAAACTCAGAAACCTTATAGTGAACATCTTGGACTATCAGCCGCTGACAATGTAATTGGTTTTTGTCATGAATGTGCAATGCATTGTAAAAGAAAGAATAGGTATATGCTAGATTGTCGAGGATTTGCTTGTTATTGTGATTATAGATGCTTTATTCATTAAACATTTGTATTTTATTTGAAATATATTTTAATAAAATAAAGAAATTAAAATATGATAAGTAATACAAATATTTTTTTTGCCTTTAAATAACATTATTTGCTATATAAATTAATGCATATCTTATGTATGGATAAATGCATTGAGAAATGATTAAGTAAAAGAAAAATAATAGTCACCATATCAAAATGGAGTGATAATACATACATTTTTTTAAAAGCTTTGGTTAGAGAAAATATAAATATTTACATTACTTTATTTAAAATATCTTCATGTCTTATTGTATATATAAAAATTTACGTTATGGAATATTATATTTGTATTTTAGTGTTTTATTTTATTTTAATTATTGATGGGATACCTATTATATATTTTCCAGATCTTATGTTCATTACAAGAGGTTTTCTCAATTTTCATTTGGAAAAATTTCGAAATACTCTGATTTTAGTATTAATGATCCAATCGTTTTTCCCCATAAATTATCGTGATACAACTTCACAACCATACATAGTTTTACTACAAATATTTTAAGATCGGTTGCATATATGAACATTTTTTGTTATGATCTTAATAATCAAAACGGAAATAAAAATCTAGTGGTCATCCGCGTTAAATCAGTAACTCTTTCAAAATAGGTACCTACCGCCGAACGAGTGTGAGACATATATATTGAGAGTAAAACCGTAATTAAAAACATGATTTTTACGTTTTAATTTGTTAGTGTAAAAATAAAAAGTTCTATTAAGTTTGACCATAATTTCCGATCGGTTCAAAAATTCAGAACAAGATATTTGCATGGATAAAACGTAAAGAACAAAAAAACACTTATCTTTAAAACCAACATACTTATTATATAAAATATATTTTACATCTATTTTTTTTAGTTAGAGTACAAAATAAAAAACAAGGAAAAACTCTAAATTATTTTCATCTTATAATCAATTGGTAACATCTACTATTTATATTATCTATCATTTTATAAAATAAAATTATCTTAAAAAACGGTTTTGTTGTGTTTTTTTTAGTAACATCCGATAAAGCCTTTACTCTCGTCTAACATAAGTGAAACATAAATGAAAACATATATATAAATATGACAGTACCAACCTCTAAGAACTTTACAACAAAATATTAAAATAAATAGAAACCAAAAGTCGAAAATTCCTAAACACTATTAAATTTCCAAAAATATGAAAACATGTGTTTTGTTTGCAATTTTTATAACTTTTGTTTTATTATGTAAGTTTATTTTCTGTAACAAAATTATACATAAAATTTGTCATAGTCCTTATAAATTAAATTATATCTAATAAATCTAAGTATGTTTGGAAATATTGTAGGTGCATCAAATATTTTTGCAAGAACTCCTTGTGACGATAAAATCCTTTTCTCGAATCTAGGAGCAAGCCCTAAAATTGATTTTCAAAGAAAAACTCAGAAACCTTATAGTGAACATCTTGGACTATCAGCCGCTGACAATGTAATTGGTTTTTGTCATGAATGTGCAATGCATTGTAAAAGAAAGAATAGGTATATGCTAGATTGTCGAGGATTTGCTTGTTATTGTGATTATAGATGCTTTATTCATTAAACAGTTGTATTTTATTTGAAATATATTTTAATAAAATAAAGAAATTAAAATATGATAAGTAATACAAATATTTTTTTTGCCTTTAAATAACATTATTTGCTATATAAATTAATGCATATCTTATGTATGGATAAATGCATTGAGAAATGATTAAGTAAAAGAAAAATAATAGTCACCATATCAAAATGGAGTGATAATACATACATTTTTTTAAAAGCTATGGTTAGAGAAAATATAAATATTTACATTACTTTATTTAAAATATCTTCATGTCTTATTGTATATATAAAAATTTACGTTATGGAATATTATATTTGTATTTTAGTGTTTTATTTTATTTTAATTATTGATGGGATACCTATTATATATTTTCCAGATCTTATGTTCATTACAAGAGGTTTTCTCAATTTTCATTTGGAAAAATTTCGAAATACTCTGATTTTAGTATTAATGATCCAATCGTTTTTCCCCATAAATTATCGTGATACAACTTCACAACCATACATAGTTTTACTCCAAATATTTTAAGATCGGTTGCATATATGAACATTTTTTGTTATGATCTTAATAATCAAAACGGAAATAAAAATCTAGTGGTCATCTGCGTTAAATCAGTAACTCTTTCAAAATAGGTACCTACCGCCGAACGAGTGTGAGACATATATATTGAGAGTAAAACCGTAATTAAAAACATGATTTTTACGTTTTAATTTGTTAGTGTAAAAATAGAAAGTTCTATTAAGTTTGACCATAATTTCCGATCGGTTCAAAAATTCAGAACAAGATATTTGCATAGATAAAACGTAAAGAACAAAAGAACACTTATCTTTAAAACCAACATACTTATTATATAAAATATATTTTACATCTATTTTTTTTTAGTTAGAGTACATAATAAAAAAAACAAGGAAAAACTATAAATTATTTTCATCTTATAATCAATTGGTAACATCTACTATTTATATTATCTATCATTTTATAAAATAAAATTATCTTAAAAAACGGTTTTGTTGTGTTTTTCTTAGTAACATCCGATAAAGCCTTTACTCTTTTCTAACATAAGTGAAACATAAATGAAAACATATATATAAATATGACAGTATCAACCTCTAAGAACTTCACAACAAAATATCAAAATAAATAGAAACCAAAAGTCGGAAATTTCTAAACACTATTAAATTTCCAAAAATATGAAAACATGTGTTTTGTTTGCAATTTTTATAACTTTTGTTTTATTATGTAAGTTTATTTTCTGTAACAAAATTTTACATAAAATTTGTCATAGTCCTTATAAATTAAATTATATCTAATAAATCTAAGTATGTTTGGAAATATTGTAGGTGCATCAAATATTTTTGCAAGAACTCCTTGTGACGATAAAATCCTTTTCTCGAATCTAGCAGCAAGCCCTAAAATTGATTTTCAAAGAAAAACTCAGAAACCTTATAGTGAACATCTTGGACTATCAGCCGCTGACAATGTAATTGGTTTTTGTCATGAATGTGCAATGCATTGTAAAAGAAAGAATAGGTATATGCTAGATTGTCGAGGATTTGCTTGTTATTGTGATTATAGATGCTTTATTCATTAAACAGTTGTATTTTATTTGAAATATATTTTAATAAAATAAAGAAATTAAAATATGATAAGTAATACAAATATGTTTTTTGCCTTTAAATAACATTATTTGCTATATAAATTAATGCATATCTTATGTATGGATAAATGCATTGAGAAATGATTAAGTAAAAGAAAAATAATAGTCACCATATCAAAATGGAGTGATAATACATACATTTTTTTTAAAAGCTATGGTTAGAGAAAATATAAATATTTACATTACTTTATTTAAAATATCTTCATGTCTTATTGTATATATAAAAATTTACGTTATGAAATATTATATTTGTATTTTAGTGTTTTATTTTATTTTAATTATTGATGGGATACCTATTATATATTTTCCAGATCTTATGTTCATTACAAGAGGTTTTCTCAATTTTGTCAAGAGGTTTTTGTCAATTTCCATTTGGAAAATAAAATTAAAAATTTCGAAATATTCTGATTTTAGTATTAATGATTCAATCGTTTTTTTCCATAAATTATCGTGATACAACTTCACAACCATACATAGTTTTACTCCAAATGTTTTAAGATCGGTTGCATATATGAACATTTTTTGTTATGATCTTAATAATCAAAACGGAAATAAAAATCTAGTGGTCATCCGCGTTAAATCAGTAACTCTTTCAAAATAGGTACCTACCGCCGAACGAGTGTGAGACATATATATTGAGAGTAAAACCGTAATTAAAAACATGAATTTTAGGTTTTATTTTGTTAGTGTAAATATATAAAGTTCTATTAAGTTTGACCATAATTTAAGATCGGTTCAAAAATTCAGAATAAGATATTTGCATGGATAAAACGTAAAGAACAAAAGAACACTTATCTTTAAAACCAACATACTTATTATATAAAATATATTTTACTTCTATTTTTTTTAGTTAGAGTACAAAATAAAAAACAAGGAAAAACTCTAAATTATTTTCATCTTATAATCAATTGGTAACATCTACTATTTATATTATCTATCATTTTATAAAATAAAATTATCTTAAAAAACGGTTTTGTTGTGTTTTTTTTAGTAACATCCGATAAAGCCTTTACTCTCTTCTAACATAAGTGAAACATAAATGAAAACATATATATAAATATGACAGTACCAACCTCTAAGAACTTCACAATAAAATATCAAAATAAATAGAAACCAAAAGTCGAAAATTCCTAAACAATATTAAATTTCTAAAAATATGAAAACATGTGTTTTGTTTGCAATTTTTATAACTTTTGTTTTATTATGTAAGTTTATTTTCTGTAACAAAATTATACATGAAATTTGTCATAGTCCTTATAAATTAAATTATATCTAATAAATCTAAGTATGTTTGGAAATAATGTAGGTGCATCAAATATTTTTGCAAGAACTCCTTGTGACGATAAAATCCTTTTCTCGAATCTAGCAGCAAGCCCTAAAATTGATTTTCAAAGAAAAACTCAGAAACCTTATAGTGAACATCTTGAACTATCAGCCGCTGACAATGTAATTGGTTTTTGTCATGAATGTGCAATGCATTGTAAAAGAAAGAATAGGTATATGCTAGATTGTCGAGGATTTGCTTGTTATTGTGATTATAGATGCTTTATTCATTAAACAGTTGTATTTTATTTGAAATATATTTTAATAAAATAAAGAAATTAAAATATGATAAGTAATACAAATATTTTTTTTGCCTTTAAATAACATTATTTGCTATATAAATTAATGCATATCTTATGTATGGATAAATGCATTGAGAAATGATTAAGTAAAAGAAAAATAATAGTCACCATATCAAAATGGAGTGATAATACATACATTTTTTTAAAAGCTATGGTTAGAGAAAATATAAATATTTACATTACTTTATTTAAAATATCTTCATGTCTTATTGTATATATAAAAATTTACGTTATGGAATATTATATTTGTATTTTAGTGTTTTATTTTATTTTAATTATTGATGGGATACCTATTATATATTTTCCAGATCTTATGTTCATTACAAGAGGTTTTCTCAATTTTCATTTGGAAAAATTTCGAAATACTCTGATTTTAGTATTAATGATCCAATCGTTTTTCCCCATAAATTATCGTGATACAACTTCACAACCATACATAGTTTTACTCCAAATGTTTTAAGATCGGTTGCATATATGAACATTTTTTGTTATGATCTTAATAATCAAAACGGAAATAAAAATCTAGTGGTCATCCGCGTTAAATCAGTAACTCTTTCAAAATAGGTACCTACCGCCGAACGAGTGTGAGACATATATATTGAGAGTAAAACCGTAATTAAAAACATGAATTTTAGGTTTTATTTTGTTAGTGTAAATATATAAAGTTCTATTAAGTTTGACCATAATTTAAGATCGGTTCAAAAATTCAGAATAAGATATTTGCATGGATAAAACGTAAAGAACAAAAGAACACTTATCTTTAAAACCAACATACTTATTATATAAAATATATTTTACTTCTATTTTTTTTAGTTAGAGTACAAAATAAAAAACAAGGAAAAACTCTAAATTATTTTCATCTTATAATCAATTGGTAACATCTACTATTTATATTATCTATCATTTTATAAAATAAAATTATCTTAAAAAACGGTTTTGTTGTGTTTTTTTTAGTAACATCCGATAAAGCCTTTACTCTCTTCTAACATAAGTGAAACATAAATGAAAACATATATATAAATATGACAGTACCAACCTCTAAGAACTTCACAATAAAATATCAAAATAAATAGAAACCAAAAGTCGAAAATTCCTAAACAATATTAAATTTCTAAAAATATGAAAACATGTGTTTTGTTTGCAATTTTTATAACTTTTGTTTTATTATGTAAGTTTATTTTCTGTAACAAAATTATACATGAAATTTGTCATAGTCCTTATAAATTAAATTATATCTAATAAATCTAAGTATGTTTGGAAATAATGTAGGTGCATCAAATATTTTTGCAAGAACTCCTTGTGACGATAAAATCCTTTTCTCGAATCTAGCAGCAAGCCCTAAAATTGATTTTCAAAGAAAAACTCAGAAACCTTATAGTGAACATCTTGAACTATCAGCCGCTGACAATGTAATTGGTTTTTGTCATGAATGTGCAATGCATTGTAAAAGAAAGAATAGGTATATGCTAGATTGTCGAGGATTTGCTTGTTATTGTGATTATAGATGCTTTATTCATTAAACAGTTGTATTTTATTTGAAATATATTTTAATAAAATAAAGAAATTAAAATATGATAAGTAATACAAATATTTTTTTTGCCTTTAAATAACATTATTTGCTATATAAATTAATGCATATCTTATGTATGGATAAATGCATTGAGAAATGATTAAGTAAAAGAAAAATAATAGTCACCATATCAAAATGGAGTGATAATACATACATTTTTTTTAAAAGCTATGGTTAGAGAAAATATAAATATTTACATTACTTTATTTAAAAGGGGAAATTGCTTAAAATGCCCTCAAATTTGATTTTAAATAAAAGTATACCCCCAAACTTGAATCAAATATAAAACTGGTTTTGCAGCCTTATGAAATTACCGCGTTGTCCTTATGACCAATCAAAAAAACGTCAAACGCAATTACCATTATAACCTTCGACTATTTCAGACTTCTATGGATGTCTGAGACTTCAGACTCTAATAGAAGTCTGACACTGAATTAATTAGTAAATTTAAATTTTAAAATTATAAAAAAAATATTTTGTCAAAACTTTTATATACATAAATTATATATAAACAATTTAGTAGTATATAAATTAAAATTTGATAAAATTGAGTCATATTAAACAATGTTAGTTAAGTATGCCTTAGAACCCTACTTTGTAATGGAACATAATGGAACATTTACATATAACTTACATATAACTTTAGGGTTAGTTAGATTCATGGTTTAAGAAATTCACATTTGAAAAAATATATTTGCACATGTATGTTATAATGGTGATATAATTAACGAATTTGATGTGTCCTAGGTGTTTTGTTTAAATATTTTTCGATGTTAAGTGATAAATACTAAATTTAGGGTTTATCAGACTTCTATAGAAGTCTGAATTTTGTGGTTTCGTAAATACTTTTAACCAAATATATCTTAAATGAGTACAATTGACTAAATTTTATGTAATTTTAATTTACATATGTCCAAAAGTCTCATGTTTAATTTATGTATCCAAATTTTTCCTCAAAATATTTTTTTAATAATTTTACAATTTAAATTTCAACTTAATTATCTCTCAGATTTCTCGTAACATTTGGTAAAATTGAGTCAAACTAAACAATATGTAAGGTGGAGTAAGTTCTAAACCTCAAAACATTCTTTGTAATGGAACATTTACATATAACTTACATATAACTTTAGGGTTAGATTCATGGTTTACCAAATTTATATTTGAAATATTAAATTTGTATATATATGTTATAATGTGCATATATTTAGCGAATTTGATGTTTTCTAATTGTTTTGTTTAAATATTTTCACCGATAAGTGATAAATATTAGGTTTAGGGTTTCTCAGACTTCTTTAGAAGTCTGAGACGTATTTAAGTTAAAAATTTAGATTTTAAAAATATGAAAAAATAATTTGATATAAATTTTGATACATAAATTAAGCATAAGCATTTGTTATGTATATAAATTAAAATAACATAAACTTTGATCAAACTTAAGCATTTAAGATATATTTGGTTCAAAACACCATGTAGTTTGATCTATATTTCACATATGAAGGTGAATATCATGTTTTATCTGTAGGGTTAGATTCAGAGTTTGTGAATTTTCATTCATATTGTTCCATTTTAGTTAGTTTGTGACTATTCTAAACGAGTTTGATGTTTATTATAAGTTTTCTATATAATATGATGGTATTTAAGTAGTAATTATTAGATTTAGGGTTTCTCAGACTTCCAGGAAAATCTGGTTCAAGTATTTAAACTTGTCATGAAGTCTTATTTCAGACTGCATATGAAGTCTGAAATTTCCCGCCTTTTCGAAAATTTTCACACGAAAACTTTTCAAAAAGGCGGGAAATTTCTGCCTGAAAATTTTAGAATTCCCGCTCAATTCAGAAATTCCTTCTCAGACTGCATATGAAGTCTGATACCGGATATTTTACAATTTTTAATTATTAAAATTTTGGCGGCAAAGTTTCCCTCCAATTCTCTCCTCTTATCTAAACCTATTTTTTTACACACATATAACAGCCAGAAAAAAAAACCTTCACATTCTTCCTTTTTTTTACTACCTCTCTTTCTCTCTCTCTCTCTCTCTCTCTCTTTTGTAAAACCTCTCTAAAATTTCTCATCCAAAAATGTTCTCAAGCTTATTCTCTCATATGAGTTCTTATGTATGTGATTCATAGTTGATTCTCTTTGAGCTGTGAAATAGGTGAGTGGATCGGTTCTAATTTAGTGTTTTCAAAGTTTTTTTAACTGAACCAATTAAGACTTTTGACATAGACTTTTAGTTATACATGTTGATTTGCTCAAAAAATCCTTTATTATCCATTTCTTGGAGACTTGTTCGCTAACTAATGCAAGAGCTCTGTGTTTTTGCTTTTTCAGGTGCTTGGTTTAAGGTTGATCCAGATGACTCTCCAAAGAAGCTGGAGTTGGGGTTTATTATGTGCTAATGGCTCATAAAATTTCACTGTTACGAGGAACACGAAGTCTGAGAGTCTAATACCAGACTACAATAGAAGTCTGAGAGTTTCTCAGACTTCCAGGTAAATCTGGTTCGAGTATTTAAACTTGTCATGAAGTCTTATTTCAGACTGCATATGAAGTCTGGAATTTCCCGCATTTTCGAAAATTTCCACACGAAAACTTTTCAAAAAGGCGGGAAATTTCTGCCTGAAAATTTCAGAATTCCCGCTCAATTCAGAAATTCCTTCTCAGACTGCATATGAAGTCTGATACCGGATATTTTACAATTTTTAATTATTAAAAATTTGGCGGCAAAGTTTCCCTCCAATTCTCTCCTCTTATCTAAACCTATTTTTTACACACATATAACAGCCAAAAAAAAAAACCTTCACATTCTTCCTTTTTTCACTACCTCTCTTTCTCTCTCTCTCTCTCTTTTGGACTTTTGGTTATACATTTTGATTTGCTCAAACAATCCTTTATTATCCATTTCTTGGAGACTTGTTCGCTAACTAATGCAAGAGCTTTGTGTTTTTGCTTTTTCAGGTGCTTGGTTTAAGGTTGATCCAGATGACTCTCCAAAGAAGCTGGAGTTGGAGTTTATTATGTGCTAATGGCTCATAAAATTTCACTGTTACGAGGAACACGAAGTCTGAGAGCCTAATACCAGACTACAATAGAAGTCTGAGAGTGAAAATTCAACATGAAGTCTTATATTAGACTACTTTTGAAGTCTGAAGTTTGATACTAAATTAGGTGTTTTCTCATTGTTGTAGATTTTTACTGGTTATTAGACTTCTTGTTGAACACATTGTATTGTATTAGATTATTGGATTATCAAATCAAAGAAAGAAAGTTCTACTTATGTACTATGCTTGTAGAAAAATACAAAGTTGTATAAATTTCTTTTGTCTACTCAAAATCAACAAGGAATTTTGTTCATTGAAAGTATACAATATCAAGAAATGGGTTAGTTTAACCTTGGAAGAAAACATTACTCTTTAGATTACATACACCAACATATGACAAACTAAAATAACCTTAAGTGGTGATGAATTGGTCGTCAGACCTCTATTGCTGTCTGATTCTTATGAGCTAAAAGTTTATAAAATTAACAAGTCCAAATGTCAAGTTCGTTCTCTCATCATCACATTAGCGATCTTACTGAAAAAAGCTTATAAACGCTCTACATGTGGTTGTGTAGTTCATCTTAATCCCAATCTACTTCTTCATTGATACATTGATATGATTTGGTGTAATCAGTTCAATTATATCAAAGCATTCAATAAACAACCAACATATATAATATGGAGTATGACGTTTACGCATAGACATTCGTTCCACCAGCTCGGATGCTACTAGCTACATTGCCAATATTATTCAAAAATTGATTCAAAAATAATTACCATATATAAAAATGTAAAACTCACACATAAAGAACATAGAGAACTAACACACATTTATAAAAATTAAAATCAACCAAAATTAATAGCAAATATTCAATAAAATACATTTTAAAAGTTTTTAATATTTCAGACGTCTATAGATGTCTGATTGTAGTGAAACCAGACTTCTATGGTAGTCTGAAAAAGAGGGTATTTTTGCAATTGATTTTGAAATGTCAGACAGCGGATGCAGTCTGAAATCAATCAGACAGCGTACGCAGTCTGCTTTGAAAATTTTTGAAAATTTTGTCAGACAGCTTATGATGTCTGAGAAAAAAAGGGTAGTTTTGCAATTGAATTTCAATTGTCAGACTTCTTTTATAATTTTCAGACTTCGGGAGAAGTCTGAAAAAAAGTAAAGGGTAGTTTTGCAATTGATTTTGAAATGTCAGACTTCGCCAAGAATTTTGATAGTTTTCAGACTTCTTATGCTGTCTGACAAGAATTTCAGACAGCGAGGGAAGTCTGATAAAAACATCGCATTTTCGGTTTTTATCCAGCGTTGACCAAAATTCGATATTTCAGATGTCTATAGCAGTCTGACAAGAGTTTGAAATTTCAGATGTCTATAGCCGTCTGATGTTATTTTTCCCTATTTTCAGACAGATTTAGAAGTCTGGCGATTTTTTCGCTTATTCTGGTCAACATCTGAAAATTTGGGTCAATTGCAGTTTCTACCCCTCCTTTTTGTCAGACATCGGATCCCGTCTGACAAAAAGTCAAAAATCGGTCAATTTCTTGCCAGACTACATAAGAAGTCTGACTAAAAAATCAAATTTGAATCAATTGCAAAACTACCCTCTTCTTATTTTGACTTCTTGGTGACGTCAGATAAATTTTTTTTTTGTTTTCAAAGGAATTTCTCAGACTTCTATGGAAGTCTGTCAATTGAAAGTCAATTGCAAAACTACCCTCTCGTTGACCATAATTTTTCATCAGACTTCGTGGGAAGTCTGAAATCGCGAAACAGATCTGAAAATCGGGGGATCTTGTGAAAAATCACATAAATCTGATTTTGAGCTCGTTTTTACCTTCCCCAAACACTCAAAACTTTAGTTACACCAATACCCAACAAACCCAACCATTTTTATGCAAGAATGACCAAAATCGCAATAGATCCAATTTTTAAAATTTTGTAAAACGTGAATTAAAGAGTTTTTTGGATGAAATTGGAGAGAAAATAGGAGAATAGAAGGTTGTGAACTCTAATATGGAGTTTTGATGGGTCGAAATTGGTTGTGTGAGGCATTAGGAGTTCAAAATTGGTTGTTAATGGTGTTTGGGTGAACTGAAGAAGATGACGGTTTCGTAATTAAGTTAGATTTGAAAGGCCTTTTTTGTCTTTTGGTAAAAAATATCAGACTTCATATGAAGTCTGACGATGGCATTATCGTGAAAACACAGATTATTAGGGAGATATATTAACGAAGGAAGGGAAGGAGAAGGGAAAGGGTACTTTTAGGGTTGACTTCAATTTTAGGGGCATTTTTGCAAACAGCCCTTATTTAAAATATCTTCATGTCTTATTGTATATATAAAAATTTACGTTATGGAATATTATATTTGTATTTTAGTGTTTTATTTTATTTTAATTATTGATGGGATACCTATTATATATTTTCCAGATCTTATGTTCATTACAAGAGGTTTTCTCAATTTTCATTTGGAAAAATTTCGAAATACTCTGATTTTAGTATTAATGATCCAATCGTTTTTCCCCATAAATTATCGTGATACAACTTCACAACCATACATAGTTTTACTCCAAATATTTTAAGATCGGTTGCATATATGAACATTTTTTGTTATGATCTTAATAATCAAAACGGAAATAAAAATCTAGTGGTCATCTGCGTTAAATCAGTAACTCTTTCAAAATAGGTACCTACCGCCGAACGAGTGTGAGACATATATATTGAGAGTAAAACCGTAATTAAAAACATGATTTTTACGTTTTAATTTGTTAGTGTAAAAATAGAAAGTTCTATTAAGTTTGACCATAATTTCCGATCGGTTCAAAAATTCAGAACAAGATATTTGCATAGATAAAACGTAAAGAACAAAAGAACACTTATCTTTAAAACCAACATACTTATTATATAAAATATATTTTACATCTATTTTTTTTTAGTTAGAGTACATAATAAAAAAAACAAGGAAAAACTATAAATTATTTTCATCTTATAATCAATTGGTAACATCTACTATTTATATTATCTATCATTTTATAAAATAAAATTATCTTAAAAAACGGTTTTGTTGTGTTTTTCTTAGTAACATCCGATAAAGCCTTTACTCTTTTCTAACATAAGTGAAACATAAATGAAAACATATATATAAATATGACAGTATCAACCTCTAAGAACTTCACAACAAAATATCAAAATAAATAGAAACCAAAAGTCGGAAATTTCTAAACACTATTAAATTTCCAAAAATATGAAAACATGTGTTTTGTTTGCAATTTTTATAACTTTTGTTTTATTATGTAAGTTTATTTTCTGTAACAAAATTTTACATAAAATTTGTCATAGTCCTTATAAATTAAATTATATCTAATAAATCTAAGTATGTTTGGAAATATTGTAGGTGCATCAAATATTTTTGCAAGAACTCCTTGTGACGATAAAATCCTTTTCTCGAATCTAGCAGCAAGCCCTAAAATTGATTTTCAAAGAAAAACTCAGAAACCTTATAGTGAACATCTTGAACTATCAGCCGCTGACAATGTAATTGGTTTTTGTCATGAATGTGCAATGAATTGTAAAAGAAAGAATAGGTATATGCTAGATTGTCGAGGATTTGCTTGTTATTGTGATTATAGATGCTTTATTCAGTAAACTGTTGTATTTTATTTGAAATATATTTTAATAAAATAAAGAAATTAAAATATGATAAGTAATACAAATATGTTTTTTGCCTTTAAATAACATTATTTGCTATATAAATTAATGCATTATCTTATGTATGGATAAATGCATTGAGAAATGATTAAGTAAAAGAAAAATAATAGTCACCATATCAAAATGGAGTGATAATACATACATTTTTAAAAAAGCTATGGTTAGAGAAAATATAAATATTTACATTACTTTATTTAAAATATCTTCATGTCTTATTGTATATATAAAAATTTACGTTATGGAATATTATATTTGTATTTATTGTTTTATTTTATTTTAATTATTGATGGGATAACTATTATATATTTTCCAGATCTTATGTTCATTACAAGAGGTTTTCTCAATTTCCATTTGGAAAATAAAATTAAAAATTTCGAAATACTCTGATTTTAGTATTAATGATCCAATTTTTTTTTTCCATAAATTATCATGATACAACTTCACAACCATACATAGTTTTACTCCAAATATTTTAAGATCGGTTGCATATATGAACATTTTTTGTTATGATCTTAATAATCAAAACAGATATAAAAATCTAGTGGTCATCCGCGTTAAATCAGCAACTCTTTCAAAATAGGTACCTACCGCCGAACGAATGTGAGATATATATTGAGAGTAAAACCGTAATTAAAAACATGAATTTTAGGTTTTATTTTGTTAGTGTAAATATATAAAGTTCTATTAAGTTTGACCATAATTTAAGATCGGTTCAAAAATTCAGAATAAGATATTTGCATGGATAAAACGTAAAGAACAAAAGAACACTTATCTTTAAAACCAACATACTTATTATATAAAATATATTTTACTTCTATTTTTTTTTTAGTTAGAGTACAAAATAAAAAACAAGGAAAAACTCTAAATTATTTTCATCTTATAATCAATTGGTAACATCTACTATTTATATTATCTATCATTTTATAAAATAAAATTATCTTAAGAAACGGTTTTGTTGTGTTTTTTTTAGTAACATCCGATAAAGCCTTTACTCTCTTCTAACATAAGTGAAACATAAATGAAAACATATATATAAATATGACAGTACCAACCTCTAAGAACTTCACAATAAAATATCAAAATAAATAGAAACCAAAAGTCGAAAATTCCTAAACAATATTAAATTTCCAAAAATACGAAAACATGTGTTTTGTTTGCAATTTTTATAACTTTTGTTTTATTATGTAAGTTTATTTTCTGTAACAAAATTATACATAAAATTTGTCATAGTCCTTATAGATTAAATTATATCTAATAAATCTAAGTATGTTTGGAAATATTGTAGGTGCATCAAATATTTTTGCAAGAACTCCTTGTGACGATAAAATCCTTTTCTCGAATCTAGCAGCAAGCCCTAAAATTGATTTTCAAAGAAAAACTCAGAAACCTTATAGTGAACATCTTGAACTATCAGCCGCTGACAATGTAATTGGTTTTTGTCATGAATGTGCAATGAATTGTAAAAGAAAGAATAGGTATATGCTAGATTGTCGATGATTTGCTTGTTATTGTGATTATAGATGCTTTATTCAGTAAACTGTTGTATTTTATTTGAAATATATTTTAATAAAATAAAGAAATTAAAATATGATAAGTAATACAAATATGTTTTTCGCCTTTAAATAACATTATTTGCTATATAAATTAATGCATTATCTTATGTATGGATACATGCATTGAGAAAGGATTAAGTAAAAGAAAAATAATAGTCACCATATCAAAATGGAGTGATAATACATACATTTTTAAAAAAGCTATGGTTAGAGAAAATATAAATATTTACATTACTTTATTTAAAATATCTTCATGTCTTATTGTATATATAAAAATTTACGTTATGGAATATTATATTTGTATTTATTGTTTTATTTTATTTTAATTATTGATGGGATAACTATTATATATTTTCCAGATCTTATGTTCATTACAAGAGGTTTTCTCAATTTCCATTTGGAAAATAAAATTAAAAATTTCGAAATACTCTGATTTTAGTATTAATGATCCAATTTTTTTTTCTATAAATTATCGTGATACAACTTCACAACCATACATAGTTTTACTCCAAATATTTTAAGATCGGTTGCATATATGAACATTTTTTGTTATGATCTTAATAATCAAAACGGATATAAAAATCTAGTGGTCATCCGCGTTAAATCAGTAACTCTTTCAAAATAGGTACCTACCGCCGAACGAGTGTGAGATATATATTGAGAGTAAAACCGTAATTAAAAACATGATTTTTACGTTTTAATTTGTTAGTGTAAAAGTAGAAAGTTATGTTAAGTTTGACCATAATTTCCGATCGGTTCAAAACTTCAGAACAAGATATTTGCATGGATAAAAAGTAAAGAACCAAAGAACACTTATCTTTAAAACCAACATATTTATTATATAAAATATATTTTACAGCTGATTTTTTTAGTTAGATTACAAAATAAAAAACAAGGAAAAACTATAAAATATTTTCATCTTATAATCAATTGGTAACATCTACTATTTATATTATCTATCATTTTATAAAATAAAATTATCTAAAAGAACGGTTTTTGTGTTTTTAGTAACATCCGATTAAGCCTTTACTCTCGTCTGACATAAGTGAAATATAAATGAAAACATATATATAAATATGACAGTACCAACCTCTAAGAACTTCACAATAAAATATCAAAATAAATAGAAACCAAAAGTCGAAAATTCCTAAACAATATTAAATTTCCAAAAATATGAAAACATGTGTTTTGTTTGCAATTTTTATAACTTTTGTTTTATTATGTAAGTTTATTTTCTGTAACAAAATTATATATAAAATTTGTCATAGTCCTTATATATTAAATTATATCTAATAAATCTAAGTATGTTTGGAAATATTGTAGGTGCATCAAATATTTTTGCAAGAACTCCTTGTGACGATAAAATCCTTTTCTCGAATCTAGCAGCAAGCCCTAAAATTGATTTTCAAAGAAAAACTCAGAAACCTTATAGTGAACATCTTGGACTATCAGCCGCTGACAATGTAATTGGTTTTTGTCATGAATGTGCAATGAATTGTAAAAGAAAGAATAGGTATATGCTAGATTGTCGAGAATTTGCTTGTTATTGTGATTATAGATGCTTTATTCAGTAAACTGTTGTATTTTATTTGAAATATATTTTAATAAAATAAAGAAATTAAAATATGATAAGTAATACAAATATGTTTTTTGCCTTTAAATAACATTATTTGCTATATAAATTAATGCATATCTTATGTATGGATATATGCATTGAGAAATGATTAAGTAAAAGAAAAATAATAGTCACCATATCAAAATGGAGTGATAATACATACATTTTTTAAAAAGCTATGGTTAGAGAAAATATAAATATTTACATTACTTTATTTAAAATATTTTCATGTCTTATTGTATATATAAAAATTTACGTTATGGAATATTATATTTGTATTTATTGTTTTATTTTATTTTAATTATTGATGGGATAACTATTATATATTTTCCAGATCTTATGTTCATTACAAGAGGTTTTCTCAATTTCCATTTGGAAAATAAAATTAAAAATTTCGAAATACTCTGATTTTAGTATTAATGATCCAATTTTTTTTTTTCCATAAATTATCGTGATACAACTTCACAACCATACATAGTTTTACTCCAAATATTTTAAGATCGGTTGCATATATGAACATTTTTTGTTATGATCTTAATAATCAAAACGGATATAAAAATCTAGTGGTCATCCGCGTTAAATCAGTAACTCTTTCAAAATAGGTACCTACCGCCGAACGAGTGTGAGATATATATTGAGAGTAAAACCGTAATTAAAAACATGAATTTTAGGTTTTATTTTGTTAGTGTAAATATATAAAGTTCTATTAAGTTTGACCATAATTTAAGATCGGTTCAAAAATTCAGAATAAGATATTTGCATGGATAAAACGTAAAGAACAAAAGAACACTTATCTTTAAAACCAACATACTTATTATATAAAATATATTTTACTTCTATTTTTTTTAGTTAGAGTACAAAATAAAAAACAAGGAAAAACTCTAAATTATTTTCATCTTATAATCAATTGGTAACATCTACTATTTATATTATCTATCATTTTATAAAATAAAATTATCTTAAAAAACGGTTTTGTTGTGTTTTTTTTAGTAACATCCGATAAAGCCTTTACTCTCTTCTAACATAAGTGAAACATAAATGAAAACATATATATAAATATGACAGTACCAACCTCTAAGAACTTCACAATAAAATATCAAAATAAATAGAAACCAAAAGTCGAAAATTCCTAAACAATATTAAATTTCCAAAAATATGAAAACATGTGTTTTGTTTGCAATTTTTATAACTTTTGTTTTATTATGTAAGTTTATTTTCTGTAACAAAATTATATATAAAATTTGTCATAGTCCTTATAAATTAAATTATATCTAATAAATCTAAGTATGTTTGGAAATATTGTAGGTGCATCAAATATTTTTGCAAGAACTCCTTGTGACGATAAAATCCTTTTCTCGAATCTAGCAGCAAGCCCTAAAATTGATTTTCAAATAAAAACTCAGAAACCTTATAGTGAACATCTTGGACTATCAGCCGCTGACAATGTAATTGGTTTTTGTCATGAATGTGCAATGAATTGTAAAAGAAAGAATAGGTATATGCTAGATTGTCGAGGATTTGCTTGTTATTGTGATTATAGATGCTTTATTCAGTAAACTGTTGTATTTTATTTGAAATATATTTTAATAAAATAAAGAAATTAAAATATGATAAGTAATACAAATATGTTTTTTGCTTTTAAATAACATTATTTGCTATATAAATTAATGCATATCTTATTTATGGATAAATGCATTGAGAAATGATTAAGTAAAAGAAAAATAATAGTCACCATATCAAAATGGAGTGATAATACATACATTTTTTAAAAAGCTATGGTTAGAGAAAATATAAATATTTACATTACTTTATTTAAAATATTTTCATGTCTTATTGTATATATAAAAATTTACGTTATGGAATATTATATTTGTATTTATTGTTTTATTTTATTTTAATTATTGATGGGATAACTATTATATATTTTCCAGATCTTATGTTCATTACAAGAGGTTCTCTCAATTTCCATTTGGAAAATAAAATTAAAAATTTCGAAATACTCTGATTTTAGTATTAATGATCCAATTAATGATCCAATCGTTTTTTTCCATAAATTATCGTGATACAAATTCACAACCATACATAGTTTTACTCCAAATATTTTAAGATCGGTTGCATATATGAACATTTTTTGTTATGATCTTAATAAGCAAAACAGAAATAAAAATCTAGTGGTCATCCGCGTTAAATCAGTAACTCTTTCAAAATAGGTACCTACCGCCGAACGAGTGTGAGACATATATATTGAGAGTAAAACCGTAATTAAAAACATGATTTTTACGTTTTAATTTGTTAGTGTAAAAATAGAAAGTTATATTAAGTTTTGACCATAATTTCCGATCGGTTCAAAAATTCAGAACAAGATATTTGCATGAATAAAAAGTAAAGAAACAAAGAACACTTATCTTTAAAAAAAACATATTTATTATATAAAATATATTTTACATCTATTTTTTTTTTGTTAGATTACATAATAAAAAACAAAGAAAAACTATAAAATATTTTCATCTTATAATCAATTGGTAACATCTACTATTTATATTATCTATCATTTTATAAAATAAAATTATCTTAAAAAACGGTTTTGTTGTGTTTTTTTTAGTAACATCCGATAAAGCCTTTACTCTCTTCTAACATAAGTGAAACATAAATGAAAACATATATATAAATATGACAGTACCAACCTCTAAGAACATCACAACAAAATATCAAAATAAATAGAAACCAAAAGTCGGAAATTCCTAAACACTATTAAATTTCCAAAAATATGAAAACATGTGTTTTGTTTGCAATTTTTATAACTTTTGTTTTATTATGTAAGTTTATTTTCTGTAACAAAATTATACATAAAATTTGTCATAGTCCTTATAAATTAAATTATATCTAATAAATCTAAGTATGTTTGGAAATATTGTAGGTGCATCAAATATTTTTGCAAGAACTCCTTGTGACGATAAAATCCTTTTCTCGAATCTAGCAGCAAGCCCTAAAATTGATTTTCAAAGAAAAACTCAAAAACCTTATAGTGAACATCTTGGACTATCAGCCGCTGACAATGTAATTGGTTTTTGTCATGAATGTGCAATGCATTGTAAAAAAAAGAATAGGTATATGCTAGATTGTCGAGGATTTGCTTGTTATTGTGATTATAGATGCTTTATTCATTAAACAGTTGTATTTTATTTGAAATATATTTTAATAAAATAAAGAAATTAAAATATGATAAGTAATACAAATATTTTTTTTGCCTTTAAATAACATTATTTGCTATATAAATTAATGCATATCTTATGTATGGATAAATGCATTGAGAAATGATTAAGTAAAAGAAAAATAATAGTCACCATATCAAAATGGAGTGATAATACATACATTTTTTTAAAAGCTATGGTTAGAGAAAATATAAATATTTACATTACTTTATTTAAAATATCTTCATGTCTTATTGTATATATAAAAATTTACGTTATGAAATATTATATTTGTATTTTAGTGTTTTATTTTATTTTAATTATTGATGGGATACCTATTATATATTTTCCAGATCTTATGTTCATTACAAGAGGTTTTCTCAATTTTCATTTGGAAAATTTTCGAAATACTCTGATTTTAGTATTAATGATCCAATCGTTTTTCCCCATAAATTATCGTGATACAACTTCACAACCATACATAGTTTTACTCCAAATATTTTAAGATCGGTTGCATATATGAACATTTTTTGTTATGATCTTAATAATCAAAACGGAAATAAAAATCTAGTGGTCATCCGCGTTAAATCAGTAACTCTTTCAAAATAGGTACCTACCGCCGAACGAGTGTGAGACATATATATTGAGAGTAAAACCGTAATTAAAAACATGATTTTTACGTTTTAATTTGTTAGTGTAAAAATAGAAAGTTCTATTAAGTTTGACCATAATTTCCGATCGGTTCAAAAATTCAGAACAAGATATTTGCATGGATAAAACGTAAAGAACAAAAGAACACTTATCTTTAAAACCAACATACTTATTATATAAAATATATTTTACATCTATTTTTTTTTAGTTAGAGTACATAATAAAAAAACAAGGAAAAACTATAAATTATTTTCATCTTATAATCAATTGGTAACATCTACTATTTATATTATCTATCATTTTATAAAATAAAATTATCTTAAAAAACGGTTTTGTTGTGTTTTTTTTAGTAACATCCGATAAAGCCTTTACTCTTTTCTAACATAAGTGAAACATAAATGAAAACATATATATAAATATGACAGTACCAACCTCTAAGAACTTCACAACAAAATATCAAAATAAATAGAAACCAAAAGTCGGAAATTTCTAAACACTATTAAATTTCCAAAAATATGAAAACATGTGTTTTGTTTGCAATTTTTATAACTTTTGTTTTATTATGTAAGTTTATTTTCTGTAACAAAATTTTACATAAAATTTGTCATAGTCCTTATAAATTAAATTATATCTAATAAATCTAAGTATGTTTGGAAATATTGTAGGTGCATCAAATATTTTTGCAAGAACTCCTTGTGACGATAAAATCCTTTTCTCGAATCTAGCAGCAAGCCCTAAAATTGATTTTCAAAGAAAAACTCAGAAACCTTATAGTGAACATCTTGGACTATCAGCCGCTGACAATGTAATTGGTTTTTGTCATGAATGTGCAATGCATTGTAAAAGAAAGAATAGGTATATGCTAGATTGTCGAGGATTTGCTTGTTATTGTGATTATAGATGCTTTATTCATTAAACATTTGTATTTTATTTGAAATATATTTTAATAAAATAAAGAAATTAAAATATGATAAGTAATACAAATATTTTTTTTGCCTTTAAATAACATTATTTGCTATATAAATTAATGCATATCTTATGTATGGATAAATGCATTGAGAAATGATTAAGTAAAAGAAAAATAATAGTCACCATATCAAAATGGAGTGATAATACATACATTTTTTTAAAAGCTTTGGTTAGAGAAAATATAAATATTTACATTACTTTATTTAAAATATCTTCATGTCTTATTGTATATATAAAAATTTACGTTATGGAATATTATATTTGTATTTTAGTGTTTTATTTTATTTTAATTATTGATGGGATACCTATTATATATTTTCCAGATCTTATGTTCATTACAAGAGGTTTTCTCAATTTTCATTTGGAAAAATTTCGAAATACTCTGATTTTAGTATTAATGATCCAATCGTTTTTCCCCATAAATTATCGTGATACAACTTCACAACCATACATAGTTTTACTACAAATATTTTAAGATCGGTTGCATATATGAACATTTTTTGTTATGATCTTAATAATCAAAACGGAAATAAAAATCTAGTGGTCATCCGCGTTAAATCAGTAACTCTTTCAAAATAGGTACCTACCGCCGAACGAGTGTGAGACATATATATTGAGAGTAAAACCGTAATTAAAAACATGATTTTTACGTTTTAATTTGTTAGTGTAAAAATAAAAAGTTCTATTAAGTTTGACCATAATTTCCGATCGGTTCAAAAATTCAGAACAAGATATTTGCATGGATAAAACGTAAAGAACAAAAAAACACTTATCTTTAAAACCAACATACTTATTATATAAAATATATTTTACATCTATTTTTTTTAGTTAGAGTACAAAATAAAAAACAAGGAAAAACTCTAAATTATTTTCATCTTATAATCAATTGGTAACATCTACTATTTATATTATCTATCATTTTATAAAATAAAATTATCTTAAAAAACGGTTTTGTTGTGTTTTTTTTAGTAACATCCGATAAAGCCTTTACTCTCGTCTAACATAAGTGAAACATAAATGAAAACATATATATAAATATGACAGTACCAACCTCTAAGAACTTTACAACAAAATATTAAAATAAATAGAAACCAAAAGTCGAAAATTCCTAAACACTATTAAATTTCCAAAAATATGAAAACATGTGTTTTGTTTGCAATTTTTATAACTTTTGTTTTATTATGTAAGTTTATTTTCTGTAACAAAATTATACATAAAATTTGTCATAGTCCTTATAAATTAAATTATATCTAATAAATCTAAGTATGTTTGGAAATATTGTAGGTGCATCAAATATTTTTGCAAGAACTCCTTGTGACGATAAAATCCTTTTCTCGAATCTAGGAGCAAGCCCTAAAATTGATTTTCAAAGAAAAACTCAGAAACCTTATAGTGAACATCTTGGACTATCAGCCGCTGACAATGTAATTGGTTTTTGTCATGAATGTGCAATGCATTGTAAAAGAAAGAATAGGTATATGCTAGATTGTCGAGGATTTGCTTGTTATTGTGATTATAGATGCTTTATTCATTAAACATTTGTATTTTATTTGAAATATATTTTAATAAAATAAAGAAATTAAAATATGATAAGTAATACAAATATTTTTTTTGCCTTTAAATAACATTATTTGCTATATAAATTAATGCATATCTTATGTATGGATAAATGCATTGAGAAATGATTAAGTAAAAGAAAAATAATAGTCACCATATCAAAATGGAGTGATAATACATACATTTTTTTAAAAGCTTTGGTTAGAGAAAATATAAATATTTACATTACTTTATTTAAAATATCTTCATGTCTTATTGTATATATAAAAATTTACGTTATGAAATATTATATTTGTATTTTAGTGTTTTATTTTATTTTAATTATTGATGGGATACCTATTATATATTTTCCAGATCTTATGTTCATTACAAGAGGTTTTCTCAATTTTCATTTGGAAAAATTTCGAAATACTCTGATTTTAGTATTAATGATCCAATCGTTTTTCCCCATAAATTATCGTGATACAACTTCACAACCATACATAGTTTTACTCCAAATATTTTAAGATCGGTTGCATATATGAACATTTTTTGTTATGATCTTAATAATCAAAACGGAAATAAAAATCTAGTGGTCATCTGCGTTAAATCAGTAACTCTTTCAAAATAGGTACCTACCGCCGAACGAGTGTGAGACATATATATTGAGAGTAAAACCGTAATTAAAAACATGATTTTTACGTTTTAATTTGTTAGTGTAAAAATAGAAAGTTCTATTAAGTTTGACCATAATTTCCGATCGGTTCAAAAATTCAGAACAAGATATTTGCATAGATAAAACGTAAAGAACAAAAGAACACTTATCTTTAAAACCAACATACTTATTATATAAAATATATTTTACATCTATTTTTTTTTAGTTAGAGTACATAATAAAAAAAACAAGGAAAAACTATAAATTATTTTCATCTTATAATCAATTGGTAACATCTACTATTTATATTATCTATCATTTTATAAAATAAAATTATCTTAAAAAACGGTTTTGTTGTGTTTTTCTTAGTAACATCCGATAAAGCCTTTACTCTTTTCTAACATAAGTGAAACATAAATGAAAACATATATATAAATATGACAGTATCAACCTCTAAGAACTTCACAACAAAATATCAAAATAAATAGAAACCAAAAGTCGGAAATTTCTAAACACTATTAAATTTCCAAAAATATGAAAACATGTGTTTTGTTTGCAATTTTTATAACTTTTGTTTTATTATGTAAGTTTATTTTCTGTAACAAAATTTTACATAAAATTTGTCATAGTCCTTATAAATTAAATTATATCTAATAAATCTAAGTATGTTTGGAAATATTGTAGGTGCATCAAATATTTTTGCAAGAACTCCTTGTGACGATAAAATCCTTTTCTCGAATCTAGCAGCAAGCCCTAAAATTGATTTTCAAAGAAAAACTCAGAAACCTTATAGTGAACATCTTGGACTATCAGCCGCTGACAATGTAATTGGTTTTTGTCATGAATGTGCAATGCATTGTAAAAGAAAGAATAGGTATATGCTAGATTGTCGAGGATTTGCTTGTTATTGTGATTATAGATGCTTTATTCATTAAACAGTTGTATTTTATTTGAAATATATTTTAATAAAATAAAGAAATTAAAATATGATAAGTAATACAAATATGTTTTTTGCCTTTAAATAACATTATTTGCTATATAAATTAATGCATATCTTATGTATGGATAAATGCATTGAGAAATGATTAAGTAAAAGAAAAATAATAGTCACCATATCAAAATGGAGTGATAATACATACATTTTTTTTAAAAGCTATGGTTAGAGAAAATATAAATATTTACATTACTTTATTTAAAATATCTTCATGTCTTATTGTATATATAAAAATTTACGTTATGAAATATTATATTTGTATTTTAGTGTTTTATTTTATTTTAATTATTGATGGGATACCTATTATATATTTTCCAGATCTTATGTTCATTACAAGAGGTTTTCTCAATTTTGTCAAGAGGTTTTTGTCAATTTCCATTTGGAAAATAAAATTAAAAATTTCGAAATATTCTGATTTTAGTATTAATGATTCAATCGTTTTTTTCCATAAATTATCGTGATACAACTTCACAACCATACATAGTTTTACTCCAAATGTTTTAAGATCGGTTGCATATATGAACATTTTTTGTTATGATCTTAATAATCAAAACGGAAATAAAAATCTAGTGGTCATCTGCGTTAAATCAGTAACTCTTTCAAAATAGGTACCTACCGCCGAACGAGTGTGAGACATATATATTGAGAGTAAAACCGTAATTAAAAACATGATTTTTACGTTTTAATTTGTTAGTGTAAAAATAGAAAGTTCTATTAAGTTTGACCATAATTTCCGATCGGTTCAAAAATTCAGAACAAGATATTTGCATAGATAAAACGTAAAGAACAAAAGAACACTTATCTTTAAAACCAACATACTTATTATATAAAATATATTTTACTTCTATTTTTTTTAGTTAGAGTACAAAATAAAAAACAAGGAAAAACTCTAAATTATTTTCATCTTATAATCAATTGGTAACATCTACTATTTATATTATCTATCATTTTATAAAATAAAATTATCTTAAAAAACGGTTTTGTTGTGTTTTTTTTAGTAACATCCGATAAAGCCTTTACTCTCTTCTAACATAAGTGAAACATAAATGAAAACATATATATAAATATGACAGTACCAACCTCTAAGAACTTCACAATAAAATATCAAAATAAATAGAAACCAAAAGTCGAAAATTCCTAAACAATATTAAATTTCTAAAAATATGAAAACATGTGTTTTGTTTGCAATTTTTATAACTTTTGTTTTATTATGTAAGTTTATTTTCTGTAACAAAATTATACATGAAATTTGTCATAGTCCTTATAAATTAAATTATATCTAATAAATCTAAGTATGTTTGGAAATAATGTAGGTGCATCAAATATTTTTGCAAGAACTCCTTGTGACGATAAAATCCTTTTCTCGAATCTAGCAGCAAGCCCTAAAATTGATTTTCAAAGAAAAACTCAGAAACCTTATAGTGAACATCTTGAACTATCAGCCGCTGACAATGTAATTGGTTTTTGTCATGAATGTGCAATGCATTGTAAAAGAAAGAATAGGTATATGCTAGATTGTCGAGGATTTGCTTGTTATTGTGATTATAGATGCTTTATTCATTAAACAGTTGTATTTTATTTGAAATATATTTTAATAAAATAAAGAAATTAAAATATGATAAGTAATACAAATATTTTTTTTGCCTTTAAATAACATTATTTGCTATATAAATTAATGCATATCTTATGTATGGATAAATGCATTGAGAAATGATTAAGTAAAAGAAAAATAATAGTCACCATATCAAAATGGAGTGATAATACATACATTTTTTTAAAAGCTATGGTTAGAGAAAATATAAATATTTACATTACTTTATTTAAAATATCTTCATGTCTTATTGTATATATAAAAATTTACGTTATGGAATATTATATTTGTATTTTAGTGTTTTATTTTATTTTAATTATTGATGGGATACCTATTATATATTTTCCAGATCTTATGTTCATTACAAGAGGTTTTCTCAATTTTCATTTGGAAAAATTTCGAAATACTCTGATTTTAGTATTAATGATCCAATCGTTTTTCCCCATAAATTATCGTGATACAACTTCACAACCATACATAGTTTTACTCCAAATGTTTTAAGATCGGTTGCATATATGAACATTTTTTGTTATGATCTTAATAATCAAAACGGAAATAAAAATCTAGTGGTCATCCGCGTTAAATCAGTAACTCTTTCAAAATAGGTACCTACCGCCGAACGAGTGTGAGACATATATATTGAGAGTAAAACCGTAATTAAAAACATGAATTTTAGGTTTTATTTTGTTAGTGTAAATATATAAAGTTCTATTAAGTTTGACCATAATTTAAGATCGGTTCAAAAATTCAGAATAAGATATTTGCATGGATAAAACGTAAAGAACAAAAGAACACTTATCTTTAAAACCAACATACTTATTATATAAAATATATTTTACTTCTATTTTTTTTAGTTAGAGTACAAAATAAAAAACAAGGAAAAACTCTAAATTATTTTCATCTTATAATCAATTGGTAACATCTACTATTTATATTATCTATCATTTTATAAAATAAAATTATCTTAAAAAACGGTTTTGTTGTGTTTTTTTTAGTAACATCCGATAAAGCCTTTACTCTCTTCTAACATAAGTGAAACATAAATGAAAACATATATATAAATATGACAGTACCAACCTCTAAGAACTTCACAATAAAATATCAAAATAAATAGAAACCAAAAGTCGAAAATTCCTAAACAATATTAAATTTCTAAAAATATGAAAACATGTGTTTTGTTTGCAATTTTTATAACTTTTGTTTTATTATGTAAGTTTATTTTCTGTAACAAAATTATACATGAAATTTGTCATAGTCCTTATAAATTAAATTATATCTAATAAATCTAAGTATGTTTGGAAATAATGTAGGTGCATCAAATATTTTTGCAAGAACTCCTTGTGACGATAAAATCCTTTTCTCGAATCTAGCAGCAAGCCCTAAAATTGATTTTCAAAGAAAAACTCAGAAACCTTATAGTGAACATCTTGAACTATCAGCCGCTGACAATGTAATTGGTTTTTGTCATGAATGTGCAATGCATTGTAAAAGAAAGAATAGGTATATGCTAGATTGTCGAGGATTTGCTTGTTATTGTGATTATAGATGCTTTATTCATTAAACAGTTGTATTTTATTTGAAATATATTTTAATAAAATAAAGAAATTAAAATATGATAAGTAATACAAATATTTTTTTTGCCTTTAAATAACATTATTTGCTATATAAATTAATGCATATCTTATGTATGGATAAATGCATTGAGAAATGATTAAGTAAAAGAAAAATAATAGTCACCATATCAAAATGGAGTGATAATACATACATTTTTTTTAAAAGCTATGGTTAGAGAAAATATAAATATTTACATTACTTTATTTAAAAGGGGAAATTGCTTAAAATGCCCTCAAATTTGATTTTAAATAAAAGTATACCCCCAAACTTGAATCAAATATAAAACTGGTTTTGCAGCCTTATGAAATTACCGCGTTGTCCTTATGACCAATCAAAAAAACGTCAAACGCAATTACCATTATAACCTTCGACTATTTCAGACTTCTATGGATGTCTGAGACTTCAGACTCTAATAGAAGTCTGACACTGAATTAATTAGTAAATTTAAATTTTAAAATTATAAAAAAAATATTTTGTCAAAACTTTTATATACATAAATTATATATAAACAATTTAGTAGTATATAAATTAAAATTTGATAAAATTGAGTCATATTAAACAATGTTAGTTAAGTATGCCTTAGAACCCTACTTTGTAATGGAACATAATGGAACATTTACATATAACTTACATATAACTTTAGGGTTAGTTAGATTCATGGTTTAAGAAATTCACATTTGAAAAAATATATTTGCACATGTATGTTATAATGGTGATATAATTAACGAATTTGATGTGTCCTAGGTGTTTTGTTTAAATATTTTTCGATGTTAAGTGATAAATACTAAATTTAGGGTTTATCAGACTTCTATAGAAGTCTGAATTTTGTGGTTTCGTAAATACTTTTAACCAAATATATCTTAAATGAGTACAATTGACTAAATTTTATGTAATTTTAATTTACATATGTCCAAAAGTCTCATGTTTAATTTATGTATCCAAATTTTTCCTCAAAATATTTTTTTAATAATTTTACAATTTAAATTTCAACTTAATTATCTCTCAGATTTCTCGTAACATTTGGTAAAATTGAGTCAAACTAAACAATATGTAAGGTGGAGTAAGTTCTAAACCTCAAAACATTCTTTGTAATGGAACATTTACATATAACTTACATATAACTTTAGGGTTAGATTCATGGTTTACCAAATTTATATTTGAAATATTAAATTTGTATATATATGTTATAATGTGCATATATTTAGCGAATTTGATGTTTTCTAATTGTTTTGTTTAAATATTTTCACCGATAAGTGATAAATATTAGGTTTAGGGTTTCTCAGACTTCTTTAGAAGTCTGAGACGTATTTAAGTTAAAAATTTAGATTTTAAAAATATGAAAAAATAATTTGATATAAATTTTGATACATAAATTAAGCATAAGCATTTGTTATGTATATAAATTAAAATAACATAAACTTTGATCAAACTTAAGCATTTAAGATATATTTGGTTCAAAACACCATGTAGTTTGATCTATATTTCACATATGAAGGTGAATATCATGTTTTATCTGTAGGGTTAGATTCAGAGTTTGTGAATTTTCATTCATATTGTTCCATTTTAGTTAGTTTGTGACTATTCTAAACGAGTTTGATGTTTATTATAAGTTTTCTATATAATATGATGGTATTTAAGTAGTAATTATTAGATTTAGGGTTTCTCAGACTTCCAGGAAAATCTGGTTCAAGTATTTAAACTTGTCATGAAGTCTTATTTCAGACTGCATATGAAGTCTGAAATTTCCCGCCTTTTCGAAAATTTTCACACGAAAACTTTTCAAAAAGGCGGGAAATTTCTGCCTGAAAATTTTAGAATTCCCGCTCAATTCAGAAATTCCTTCTCAGACTGCATATGAAGTCTGATACCGGATATTTTACAATTTTTAATTATTAAAATTTTGGCGGCAAAGTTTCCCTCCAATTCTCTCCTCTTATCTAAACCTATTTTTTTACACACATATAACAGCCAGAAAAAAAAACCTTCACATTCTTCCTTTTTTTTACTACCTCTCTTTCTCTCTCTCTCTCTCTCTCTCTCTTTTGTAAAACCTCTCTAAAATTTCTCATCCAAAAATGTTCTCAAGCTTATTCTCTCATATGAGTTCTTATGTATGTGATTCATAGTTGATTCTCTTTGAGCTGTGAAATAGGTGAGTGGATCGGTTCTAATTTAGTGTTTTCAAAGTTTTTTTAACTGAACCAATTAAGACTTTTGACATAGACTTTTAGTTATACATGTTGATTTGCTCAAAAAATCCTTTATTATCCATTTCTTGGAGACTTGTTCGCTAACTAATGCAAGAGCTCTGTGTTTTTGCTTTTTCAGGTGCTTGGTTTAAGGTTGATCCAGATGACTCTCCAAAGAAGCTGGAGTTGGGGTTTATTATGTGCTAATGGCTCATAAAATTTCACTGTTACGAGGAACACGAAGTCTGAGAGTCTAATACCAGACTACAATAGAAGTCTGAGAGTTTCTCAGACTTCCAGGTAAATCTGGTTCGAGTATTTAAACTTGTCATGAAGTCTTATTTCAGACTGCATATGAAGTCTGGAATTTCCCGCATTTTCGAAAATTTCCACACGAAAACTTTTCAAAAAGGCGGGAAATTTCTGCCTGAAAATTTCAGAATTCCCGCTCAATTCAGAAATTCCTTCTCAGACTGCATATGAAGTCTGATACCGGATATTTTACAATTTTTAATTATTAAAAATTTGGCGGCAAAGTTTCCCTCCAATTCTCTCCTCTTATCTAAACCTATTTTTTACACACATATAACAGCCAAAAAAAAAAACCTTCACATTCTTCCTTTTTTCACTACCTCTCTTTCTCTCTCTCTCTCTCTTTTGGACTTTTGGTTATACATTTTGATTTGCTCAAACAATCCTTTATTATCCATTTCTTGGAGACTTGTTCGCTAACTAATGCAAGAGCTTTGTGTTTTTGCTTTTTCAGGTGCTTGGTTTAAGGTTGATCCAGATGACTCTCCAAAGAAGCTGGAGTTGGAGTTTATTATGTGCTAATGGCTCATAAAATTTCACTGTTACGAGGAACACGAAGTCTGAGAGCCTAATACCAGACTACAATAGAAGTCTGAGAGTGAAAATTCAACATGAAGTCTTATATTAGACTACTTTTGAAGTCTGAAGTTTGATACTAAATTAGGTGTTTTCTCATTGTTGTAGATTTTTACTGGTTATTAGACTTCTTGTTGAACACATTGTATTGTATTAGATTATTGGATTATCAAATCAAAGAAAGAAAGTTCTACTTATGTACTATGCTTGTAGAAAAATACAAAGTTGTATAAATTTCTTTTGTCTACTCAAAATCAACAAGGAATTTTGTTCATTGAAAGTATACAATATCAAGAAATGGGTTAGTTTAACCTTGGAAGAAAACATTACTCTTTAGATTACATACACCAACATATGACAAACTAAAATAACCTTAAGTGGTGATGAATTGGTCGTCAGACCTCTATTGCTGTCTGATTCTTATGAGCTAAAAGTTTATAAAATTAACAAGTCCAAATGTCAAGTTCGTTCTCTCATCATCACATTAGCGATCTTACTGAAAAAAGCTTATAAACGCTCTACATGTGGTTGTGTAGTTCATCTTAATCCCAATCTACTTCTTCATTGATACATTGATATGATTTGGTGTAATCAGTTCAATTATATCAAAGCATTCAATAAACAACCAACATATATAATATGGAGTATGACGTTTACGCATAGACATTCGTTCCACCAGCTCGGATGCTACTAGCTACATTGCCAATATTATTCAAAAATTGATTCAAAAATAATTACCATATATAAAAATGTAAAACTCACACATAAAGAACATAGAGAACTAACACACATTTATAAAAATTAAAATCAACCAAAATTAATAGCAAATATTCAATAAAATACATTTTAAAAGTTTTTAATATTTCAGACGTCTATAGATGTCTGATTGTAGTGAAACCAGACTTCTATGGTAGTCTGAAAAAGAGGGTATTTTTGCAATTGATTTTGAAATGTCAGACAGCGGATGCAGTCTGAAATCAATCAGACAGCGTACGCAGTCTGCTTTGAAAATTTTTGAAAATTTTGTCAGACAGCTTATGATGTCTGAGAAAAAAAGGGTAGTTTTGCAATTGAATTTCAATTGTCAGACTTCTTTTATAATTTTCAGACTTCGGGAGAAGTCTGAAAAAAAGTAAAGGGTAGTTTTGCAATTGATTTTGAAATGTCAGACTTCGCCAAGAATTTTGATAGTTTTCAGACTTCTTATGCTGTCTGACAAGAATTTCAGACAGCGAGGGAAGTCTGATAAAAACATCGCATTTTCGGTTTTTATCCAGCGTTGACCAAAATTCGATATTTCAGATGTCTATAGCAGTCTGACAAGAGTTTGAAATTTCAGATGTCTATAGCCGTCTGATGTTATTTTTCCCTATTTTCAGACAGATTTAGAAGTCTGGCGATTTTTTCGCTTATTCTGGTCAACATCTGAAAATTTGGGTCAATTGCAGTTTCTACCCCTCCTTTTTGTCAGACATCGGATCCCGTCTGACAAAAAGTCAAAAATCGGTCAATTTCTTGCCAGACTACATAAGAAGTCTGACTAAAAAATCAAATTTGAATCAATTGCAAAACTACCCTCTTCTTATTTTGACTTCTTGGTGACGTCAGATAAATTTTTTTTTTGTTTTCAAAGGAATTTCTCAGACTTCTATGGAAGTCTGTCAATTGAAAGTCAATTGCAAAACTACCCTCTCGTTGACCATAATTTTTCATCAGACTTCGTGGGAAGTCTGAAATCGCGAAACAGATCTGAAAATCGGGGGATCTTGTGAAAAATCACATAAATCTGATTTTGAGCTCGTTTTTACCTTCCCCAAACACTCAAAACTTTAGTTACACCAATACCCAACAAACCCAACCATTTTTATGCAAGAATGACCAAAATCGCAATAGATCCAATTTTTAAAATTTTGTAAAACGTGAATTAAAGAGTTTTTTGGATGAAATTGGAGAGAAAATAGGAGAATAGAAGGTTGTGAACTCTAATATGGAGTTTTGATGGGTCGAAATTGGTTGTGTGAGGCATTAGGAGTTCAAAATTGGTTGTTAATGGTGTTTGGGTGAACTGAAGAAGATGACGGTTTCGTAATTAAGTTAGATTTGAAAGGCCTTTTTTGTCTTTTGGTAAAAAATATCAGACTTCATATGAAGTCTGACGATGGCATTATCGTGAAAACACAGATTATTAGGGAGATATATTAACGAAGGAAGGGAAGGAGAAGGGAAAGGGTACTTTTAGGGTTGACTTCAATTTTAGGGGCATTTTTGCAAACAGCCCTTATTTAAAATATCTTCATGTCTTATTGTATATATAAAAATTTACGTTATGGAATATTATATTTGTATTTTAGTGTTTTATTTTATTTTAATTATTGATGGGATACCTATTATATATTTTCCAGATCTTATGTTCATTACAAGAGGTTTTCTCAATTTTCATTTGGAAAAATTTCGAAATACTCTGATTTTAGTATTAATGATCCAATCGTTTTTCCCCATAAATTATCGTGATACAACTTCACAACCATACATAGTTTTACTCCAAATATTTTAAGATCGGTTGCATATATGAACATTTTTTGTTATGATCTTAATAATCAAAACGGAAATAAAAATCTAGTGGTCATCTGCGTTAAATCAGTAACTCTTTCAAAATAGGTACCTACCGCCGAACGAGTGTGAGACATATATATTGAGAGTAAAACCGTAATTAAAAACATGATTTTTACGTTTTAATTTGTTAGTGTAAAAATAGAAAGTTCTATTAAGTTTGACCATAATTTCCGATCGGTTCAAAAATTCAGAACAAGATATTTGCATAGATAAAACGTAAAGAACAAAAGAACACTTATCTTTAAAACCAACATACTTATTATATAAAATATATTTTACATCTATTTTTTTTTAGTTAGAGTACATAATAAAAAAAACAAGGAAAAACTATAAATTATTTTCATCTTATAATCAATTGGTAACATCTACTATTTATATTATCTATCATTTTATAAAATAAAATTATCTTAAAAAACGGTTTTGTTGTGTTTTTCTTAGTAACATCCGATAAAGCCTTTACTCTTTTCTAACATAAGTGAAACATAAATGAAAACATATATATAAATATGACAGTATCAACCTCTAAGAACTTCACAACAAAATATCAAAATAAATAGAAACCAAAAGTCGGAAATTTCTAAACACTATTAAATTTCCAAAAATATGAAAACATGTGTTTTGTTTGCAATTTTTATAACTTTTGTTTTATTATGTAAGTTTATTTTCTGTAACAAAATTTTACATAAAATTTGTCATAGTCCTTATAAATTAAATTATATCTAATAAATCTAAGTATGTTTGGAAATATTGTAGGTGCATCAAATATTTTTGCAAGAACTCCTTGTGACGATAAAATCCTTTTCTCGAATCTAGCAGCAAGCCCTAAAATTGATTTTCAAAGAAAAACTCAGAAACCTTATAGTGAACATCTTGAACTATCAGCCGCTGACAATGTAATTGGTTTTTGTCATGAATGTGCAATGAATTGTAAAAGAAAGAATAGGTATATGCTAGATTGTCGAGGATTTGCTTGTTATTGTGATTATAGATGCTTTATTCAGTAAACTGTTGTATTTTATTTGAAATATATTTTAATAAAATAAAGAAATTAAAATATGATAAGTAATACAAATATGTTTTTTGCCTTTAAATAACATTATTTGCTATATAAATTAATGCATTATCTTATGTATGGATAAATGCATTGAGAAATGATTAAGTAAAAGAAAAATAATAGTCACCATATCAAAATGGAGTGATAATACATACATTTTTAAAAAAGCTATGGTTAGAGAAAATATAAATATTTACATTACTTTATTTAAAATATCTTCATGTCTTATTGTATATATAAAAATTTACGTTATGGAATATTATATTTGTATTTATTGTTTTATTTTATTTTAATTATTGATGGGATAACTATTATATATTTTCCAGATCTTATGTTCATTACAAGAGGTTTTCTCAATTTCCATTTGGAAAATAAAATTAAAAATTTCGAAATACTCTGATTTTAGTATTAATGATCCAATTTTTTTTTTCCATAAATTATCATGATACAACTTCACAACCATACATAGTTTTACTCCAAATATTTTAAGATCGGTTGCATATATGAACATTTTTTGTTATGATCTTAATAATCAAAACAGATATAAAAATCTAGTGGTCATCCGCGTTAAATCAGCAACTCTTTCAAAATAGGTACCTACCGCCGAACGAATGTGAGATATATATTGAGAGTAAAACCGTAATTAAAAACATGAATTTTAGGTTTTATTTTGTTAGTGTAAATATATAAAGTTCTATTAAGTTTGACCATAATTTAAGATCGGTTCAAAAATTCAGAATAAGATATTTGCATGGATAAAACGTAAAGAACAAAAGAACACTTATCTTTAAAACCAACATACTTATTATATAAAATATATTTTACTTCTATTTTTTTTTTAGTTAGAGTACAAAATAAAAAACAAGGAAAAACTCTAAATTATTTTCATCTTATAATCAATTGGTAACATCTACTATTTATATTATCTATCATTTTATAAAATAAAATTATCTTAAGAAACGGTTTTGTTGTGTTTTTTTTAGTAACATCCGATAAAGCCTTTACTCTCTTCTAACATAAGTGAAACATAAATGAAAACATATATATAAATATGACAGTACCAACCTCTAAGAACTTCACAATAAAATATCAAAATAAATAGAAACCAAAAGTCGAAAATTCCTAAACAATATTAAATTTCCAAAAATACGAAAACATGTGTTTTGTTTGCAATTTTTATAACTTTTGTTTTATTATGTAAGTTTATTTTCTGTAACAAAATTATACATAAAATTTGTCATAGTCCTTATAGATTAAATTATATCTAATAAATCTAAGTATGTTTGGAAATATTGTAGGTGCATCAAATATTTTTGCAAGAACTCCTTGTGACGATAAAATCCTTTTCTCGAATCTAGCAGCAAGCCCTAAAATTGATTTTCAAAGAAAAACTCAGAAACCTTATAGTGAACATCTTGAACTATCAGCCGCTGACAATGTAATTGGTTTTTGTCATGAATGTGCAATGAATTGTAAAAGAAAGAATAGGTATATGCTAGATTGTCGATGATTTGCTTGTTATTGTGATTATAGATGCTTTATTCAGTAAACTGTTGTATTTTATTTGAAATATATTTTAATAAAATAAAGAAATTAAAATATGATAAGTAATACAAATATGTTTTTCGCCTTTAAATAACATTATTTGCTATATAAATTAATGCATTATCTTATGTATGGATACATGCATTGAGAAAGGATTAAGTAAAAGAAAAATAATAGTCACCATATCAAAATGGAGTGATAATACATACATTTTTAAAAAAGCTATGGTTAGAGAAAATATAAATATTTACATTACTTTATTTAAAATATCTTCATGTCTTATTGTATATATAAAAATTTACGTTATGGAATATTATATTTGTATTTATTGTTTTATTTTATTTTAATTATTGATGGGATAACTATTATATATTTTCCAGATCTTATGTTCATTACAAGAGGTTTTCTCAATTTCCATTTGGAAAATAAAATTAAAAATTTCGAAATACTCTGATTTTAGTATTAATGATCCAATTTTTTTTTCTATAAATTATCGTGATACAACTTCACAACCATACATAGTTTTACTCCAAATATTTTAAGATCGGTTGCATATATGAACATTTTTTGTTATGATCTTAATAATCAAAACGGATATAAAAATCTAGTGGTCATCCGCGTTAAATCAGTAACTCTTTCAAAATAGGTACCTACCGCCGAACGAGTGTGAGATATATATTGAGAGTAAAACCGTAATTAAAAACATGATTTTTACGTTTTAATTTGTTAGTGTAAAAGTAGAAAGTTATGTTAAGTTTGACCATAATTTCCGATCGGTTCAAAACTTCAGAACAAGATATTTGCATGGATAAAAAGTAAAGAACCAAAGAACACTTATCTTTAAAACCAACATATTTATTATATAAAATATATTTTACAGCTGATTTTTTTAGTTAGATTACAAAATAAAAAACAAGGAAAAACTATAAAATATTTTCATCTTATAATCAATTGGTAACATCTACTATTTATATTATCTATCATTTTATAAAATAAAATTATCTAAAAGAACGGTTTTTGTGTTTTTAGTAACATCCGATTAAGCCTTTACTCTCGTCTGACATAAGTGAAATATAAATGAAAACATATATATAAATATGACAGTACCAACCTCTAAGAACTTCACAATAAAATATCAAAATAAATAGAAACCAAAAGTCGAAAATTCCTAAACAATATTAAATTTCCAAAAATATGAAAACATGTGTTTTGTTTGCAATTTTTATAACTTTTGTTTTATTATGTAAGTTTATTTTCTGTAACAAAATTATATATAAAATTTGTCATAGTCCTTATATATTAAATTATATCTAATAAATCTAAGTATGTTTGGAAATATTGTAGGTGCATCAAATATTTTTGCAAGAACTCCTTGTGACGATAAAATCCTTTTCTCGAATCTAGCAGCAAGCCCTAAAATTGATTTTCAAAGAAAAACTCAGAAACCTTATAGTGAACATCTTGGACTATCAGCCGCTGACAATGTAATTGGTTTTTGTCATGAATGTGCAATGAATTGTAAAAGAAAGAATAGGTATATGCTAGATTGTCGAGAATTTGCTTGTTATTGTGATTATAGATGCTTTATTCAGTAAACTGTTGTATTTTATTTGAAATATATTTTAATAAAATAAAGAAATTAAAATATGATAAGTAATACAAATATGTTTTTTGCCTTTAAATAACATTATTTGCTATATAAATTAATGCATATCTTATGTATGGATATATGCATTGAGAAATGATTAAGTAAAAGAAAAATAATAGTCACCATATCAAAATGGAGTGATAATACATACATTTTTTAAAAAGCTATGGTTAGAGAAAATATAAATATTTACATTACTTTATTTAAAATATTTTCATGTCTTATTGTATATATAAAAATTTACGTTATGGAATATTATATTTGTATTTATTGTTTTATTTTATTTTAATTATTGATGGGATAACTATTATATATTTTCCAGATCTTATGTTCATTACAAGAGGTTTTCTCAATTTCCATTTGGAAAATAAAATTAAAAATTTCGAAATACTCTGATTTTAGTATTAATGATCCAATTTTTGTTTCCCATAAATTATCGTGATACAACTTCACAACCATACATAGTTTTACTCCAAATATTTTAAGATCGGTTGCATATATGAACATTTTTTGTTATGATCTTAATAATCAAAACGGATATAAAAATCTAGTGGTCATCCGCGTTAAATCAGTAACTCTTTCAAAATAGGTACCTACCGCCGAACGAGTGTGAGATATATATTGAGAGTAAAATCGTAATTAAAAACATGAATTTTAGGTTTTATTTTGTTAGTGTAAATATATAAAGTTCTATTAAGTTTGACCATAATTTAAGATCGGTTCAAAAATTCAGAATAAGATATTTGCATGGATAAAACGTAAAGAACAAAAGAACACTTATCTTTAAAACCAACATACTTATTATATAAAATATATTTTACTTCTATTTTTTTTTAGTTAGAGTACAAAATAAAAAACAAGGAAAAACTCTAAATTATTTTCATCTTATAATCAATTGGTAACATCTACTATTTATATTATCTATCATTTTATAAAATAAAATTATCTTAAAAAACGGTTTTGTTGTGTTTTTTTTAGTAACATCCGATAAAGCCTTTACTCTCTTCTAACATAAGTGAAACATAAATGAAAACATATATATAAATATGACAGTACCAACCTCTAAGAACTTCACAATAAAATATCAAAATAAATAGAAACCAAAAGTCGAAAATTCCTAAACAATATTAAATTTCCAAAAATATGAAAACATGTGTTTTGTTTGCAATTTTTATAACTTTTGTTTTATTATGTAAGTTTATTTTCTGTAACAAAATTATATATAAAATTTGTCATAGTCCTTATAAATTAAATTATATCTAATAAATCTAAGTATGTTTGGAAATATTGTAGGTGCATCAAATATTTTTGCAAGAACTCCTTGTGACGATAAAATCCTTTTCTCGAATCTAGCAGCAAGCCCTAAAATTGATTTTCAAATAAAAACTCAGAAACCTTATAGTGAACATCTTGGACTATCAGCCGCTGACAATGTAATTGGTTTTTGTCATGAATGTGCAATGAATTGTAAAAGAAAGAATAGGTATATGCTAGATTGTCGAGGATTTGCTTGTTATTGTGATTATAGATGCTTTATTCAGTAAACTGTTGTATTTTATTTGAAATATATTTTAATAAAATAAAGAAATTAAAATATGATAAGTAATACAAATATGTTTTTTGCTTTTAAATAACATTATTTGCTATATAAATTAATGCATATCTTATGTATGGATAAATGCATTGAGAAATGATTAAGTAAAAGAAAAATAATAGTCACCATATCAAAATGGAGTGATAATACATACATTTTTTAAAAAGCTATGGTTAGAGAAAATATAAATATTTACATTACTTTATTTAAAATATTTTCATGTCTTATTGTATATATAAAAATTTACGTTATGGAATATTATATTTGTATTTATTGTTTTATTTTATTTTAATTATTGATGGGATAACTATTATATATTTTCCAGATCTTATGTTCATTACAAGAGGTTTTCTCAATTTCCATTTGGAAAATAAAATTAAAAATTTCGAAATACTCTGATTTTAGTATTAATGATCCAATTTTTGTTTCCCATAAATTATCGTGATACAACTTCACAACCATACATAGTTTTACTCCAAATATTTTAAGATCGGTTGCATATATGAACATTTTTTGTTATGATCTTAATAATCAAAACGGATATAAAAATCTAGTGGTCATCCGCGTTAAATCAGTAACTCTTTCAAAATAGGTACCTACCGCCGAACGAGTGTGAGATATATATTGAGAGTAAAATCGTAATTAAAAACATGAATTTTAGGTTTTATTTTGTTAGTGTAAATATATAAAGTTCTATTAAGTTTGACCATAATTTAAGATCGGTTCAAAAATTCAGAATAAGATATTTGCATGGATAAAACGTAAAGAACAAAAGAACACTTAT
This sequence comes from Orychophragmus violaceus, assembly GCA_030180135.1. NCBI lineage: Eukaryota > Viridiplantae > Streptophyta > Magnoliopsida > Brassicales > Brassicaceae > Orychophragmus > Orychophragmus violaceus. Next base: position 93,793,901 of record CM058230.1, read on the forward strand.
CTTTAAAACCAACATACTTATTATATAAAATATATTTTACTTCTATTTTTTTTTAGTTAGAGTACAAAATAAAAAACAAGGAAAAACTCTAAATTATTTTCATCTTATAATCAATTGGTAACATCTACTATTTATATTATCTATCATTTTATAAAATAAAATTATCTTAAAAAACGGTTTTGTTGTGTTTTTTTTAGTAACATCCGATAAAGCCTTTACTCTCTTCTAACATAAGTGAAACATAAATGAAAACATATATATAAATATGACAGTACCAACCTCTAAGAACTTCACAATAAAATATCAAAATAAATAGAAACCAAAAGTCGAAAATTCCTAAACAATATTAAATTTCCAAAAATATGAAAACATGTGTTTTGTTTGCAATTTTTATAACTTTTGTTTTATTATGTAAGTTTATTTTCTGTAACAAAATTATACATAAAATTTGTCATAGTCCTTATAAATTAAATTATATCTAATAAATCTAAGTATGTTTGGAAATATTGTAGGTGCATCAAATATTTTTGCAAGAACTCCTTGTGACGATAAAATCCTTTTCTCGAATCTAGCAGCAAGCCCTAAAATTGATTTTCAAAGAAAAACTCAGAAACCTTATAGTGAACATCTTGTTGGGATAGTGTCCTGAAATCACACTTGTACTCACTCCTGTGATAGTTGTGTGTCGAGATCAGACATTCGTATAATACTGGGCGTTTGCAATGCTTTGCTAGAAGCCTCTTGCATTCTGTAGGTCGTGGACTTACTGCCAGTATTATATGATCCTATAGGGTCACACACCTAAGCGAACTGGAAGCTACGACATGGGAATGATCATTATGGCAATGATCATGTTATGTGTATTGAAATACACATAAGAATCGATATAATGGTGTTGTGTCGATCGACACAGCTTGTGTGTCGGTCGACACAGTTCGGATTTTCCGAACAGGCTTTTCGGGTTATGGCTTAATTGTGTCTGGCCCGTTAAGCACGTTTAGGTCGAATAAAAACGTGTTTAGTTCGACCTAAACAAGAGAGCCGTCCAGTTTTCTTGACAGAGACACTTGACACACCAGACACCATCGATCCCCATTGATCCGGCACTAGCATCCCGTTTCCAGCGAGCGTGCGTGTGTATCTGGTAGAGGCAAAGCGTTGCGTTGCTCCACTGATCTCGTTCACCATCTTCTTCCGCTGCCAAAGGTAAGAACGAGGTTGGTTCTAAATTTCAATATAACAAACCCTAGATCCATCGGGATCCAACAGTGGTATCAGAGCATGCTTAGGGTTTAGCTATTGAATTTGTTGCAAAATAATTCGAATCCTGATGTTGTTGAATTGATTTTTGCATGTTCAAATCGTGTTTTCATATTATATTCTCGGTTTTTGTTCCTGTTGAAAAGACGAAGAATTGATGAAAACGCACTGTGTCGATCGACACAAAGCGTGTGTCGGTCGACACGCCGCAGCGCAAATATAAAATTTTAGGGTTTGTCGCAGGGTGTCGATCGACACAAAGCGTGTGTCGGTCGACACAGAGCGAAAACTCGCGAATAAAATTTAGGGTTTGTCGCACAGTATCGATCGACACAAAGCGTGTGTCGGTCGATACAAAGCGAAAATCCGCAAATAATCTTAAGGGTTTCGATCTGAGATCGAGTACCCGTAATCGTGCTGCGTCGATCGATACACTGGGTGTGTCGGTCGACACATGCAATACGAATAGATAGATCGGTTCAATTGGATTGAACTGGTTATCTAGCTCGGTTAATTTTATTAACCAAATTGATTCTGGTTTGGTCATATCGATCGACACACAGTGTGTGACGATCGACATGGACCATTAAACCAAACTGGTTCAATTGAATTGAATCGGTTGAGTAAATTCGATCCGGTTTGACCGGTTATCGAAGATCGGTTTAAAACCAGTTACATCGATCGATACCAATGGTTGGCGTCGATCGACACAACGTTCGCAGACTTGTTGGTTTGACCACAAATTTGCATGAACCAGAATAATTTAATCCTAAAAGTATTAGATGAATCTAAACTTAATAAAACTAAATGTTTTTAATTAAAATTTATTATTTTGATATATATATAGTGAATATAAATCAAGATAAGATTAGTTCTTTTCCTCAACTAAATATCAAGTGATCTTGATGTCTTGCCCGATCTTGTCTACTGTCAAAAACTCGTGATGTTGTTGGGTATCCTTGGAGTCCTTGGTATCCATAGCAAAAAGAGTAAGGCAGGTGGTCAGTGACAGACTTGCAGTGCAACTGTCAGTGATCACAAGATAGATAAAAGATTGGTTATACTTGACTGGGCTGTCAGAAGTTCTGGGCCCAGAGACATCATAGTGGATTGGACATAGTTTGTCTTATTCACGACCAAGAGTTGTACTGAGTACAATTAGCAATGATTTGCTTACCTAGATAACTAAAGCTTGAGTAACGGCGAGTCGCCCACTCGAATTTTAGTAATCTGAGGATCTTGGCACATTGTATTCATATGAGGAAACATAGTTTGAATACAATGCGAGTTTTCTTATTAGATAAGAATTCTCATTCCTTGTGCTTTATAACTAAAATCTACCTTTTGTTTGAATTACAGCTATGTCTGTCTCAAATCACATCAACACTTTCTCACTAAGATCCGTCCTTGAGAAGGACAAGCTAAATGGATCTAATTTCTTGGAATGGTATCGGAACCTGAGAATAGTTCTCAGGCAAGAGAACAAGGAATATGTCCTTGAAAGAGTTCTCACCGAGAGGCCACGTTCAATGCTCCGCAGACAGAAAAGAATGCTTGGGATAAGCATTCAGCGGATGTCAAAGATGTTAATTGTCTAATGCTGGTGACTATGAACTCTGAGCTGCAGAAGCAATATGAGAACGTGTTGTCACCCATTGAGGTGATTAACAGCCTGAAAGCTTTGTTTCAGGAGCAAGCTCGCACAGAGAGATACCAGATGGTTAAATCTCTCATGGATTGCAAGCTGGCTAAGGACAGTCCAGTAAGTCCTCATGTCCTTAAAATGATGGGTTACATTGATAACCTGGGGAAACTGGACTGTGCCATTAGCCAGGAGCTGGCCACTGACATGATTCTGCAGTCATTGCCGTCGTGTTTTGATCAGTTCATTGTGAACTACAACATGCAAAACATGACTAAGACATTGACTGAGTTGCACGGTATGCTGAAGACAGCATAACCAAATCTCAAGAAGGCTACTCCCAGTGTCCTGATGGTACAAGGGAATAAGAGGTTTAAGAAACCTAAGAAGGGTAAGGGTAAGGCCCAGGTTGTCCAGGCTGAAAGTCAGGACAAGCCCAAGCCGAAACCCAAATCCGGGTCTTCTCCTGAGGATAAGTGCAACTACTGCAAGCAGTTGGGGCATTGGAAGAAAGACTGCAAGAAGTTCATGGAAGATTACAAGAAGCTGAAGAAGACGTATGACGCGTCTGATTCAGGTATTTATGTTATCGAACTTGGTATTATATCTTCTCGTTCTACTTCGTGGGTATTGGATACCGGCTGCGGTGCTCATATATGTACTGATGTGCAGGCACTAAGAAACAGTAGGACGCTGAAGAAAGGACAAGTAGAGCTACGAGTCGGGAATGGAGCTAAGGTTGCTGCACTGGCCGTAGGCACCTACGAGTTGTCTTTACCTTCGGGCATGGTTTTAATTTTGAATAATTGCTACTATGTACCTGCGATTAGCAGAAACATAATTTCAGTTTCCGTTTTGGATTTGGAAGGTTTTGATTTTGCTGTTAAGAATAAAGTTTGTTCTTTTAATCGTGATGGTAATTATTATGGTAGCGCCCCATTAGATAATGGATTATATCTGTTAAACCAAGAAATGCCTCTCTTTAACATAAATACAAAGAGGTTTAAGTCCAATGACGAAAACCCGACTTTCTTATGGCATTGTCGTTTGGGCCATATCAATGAGAAACGCATCCAGAGGCTCCATCGAAATAGGCTTCTGGGCTCATTTGATTTTGAATCATGTGAGAAATGCGAGTCTTGTTTGGTGGGCAAAATGGCTAGAGCCCCTTTCAACAAACCAAATGAAAGGGCCAGTGATTTATTGGGCCTTGTTCATATTGATGTATGTGGGCCAATGAGTACTGCTGCCAGAGGAAACTTTAAGTACTTCATTACCTTTACTGATGATTTCAGTAGGTATGGCTATGTCTATTTGATGAGACACAAGTCAGAATCCTTTGATAGATTCAAGGAATTCAAGAATGAAGTACAGAATCAACTTGGCAAAAGTATCAAAGTTCTGCGATCGGATCACGGAGGAGAATACTTAAGCCAAGAATTCAGCGACTATCTGAGCGAGTGTGGAATTGTTTCACAACTCACTCCTCCTGGAACACCCCAATGGAATGGAGTGTCAGAGAGGAGGAATCGAACCTTGTTGGACATGGTTCGGTCTATGATGAGTCATTCTAATCTTCCATTATCCTTTTGGGGATACGCTCTAGAAACGTCTGCGTTTACACTAAATAGGGTGCCATCTAAATCAGTGGAAAAGACACCACATGAACTGTGGACTGGGAATGTTCCTAGTCTGTCTTTCCTGAGGATTTGGGGTTGTGAGGCTTATGTCAAACGTTTAATCTCTGACAAGCTTGCACCCAAATCAGATAAATGCTACTTCGTTGGTTATCCTAAGGAAACCAAGGCATACTACTTTTACAACCAATCTGAGAACAAAGTATTTGTTGCTCGGGACTGTTCTTTTCTTGAGAGGGAGTTTCTCTCTAAGAAAAACAGTGGAAGTAAAGTACATCTTGAAGAAATTCCAGATGCACAGGATACTGCTCAACCTGCTGAGGAAGAGCAGCAGTTGGATCCACAAAGTTCTGTGGAACCAGCGCCTGTGGAGCCTGAAGTTCGCAGATCCGGAAGGATCCATCACGAACCCGAGAGATACTATGGATTTCTCGTAACCAATTCAAATGATCTGATGATCATTGAAGGTGACGAACCAGCGACCTTTGCGAAAGCAATGATGGGCCCAGACTCCGAAAAGTGGCTTGGAGCCTCTAAATCCGAAATGACATCCATGTCAGAAAACCAAGTATGGTCCTTGGTCGATTTACCTAATGGTGTAAAAGCCATTGAGTGTAAATGGATCTTCAAGAAGAAGATTGACGTGGATGGCAATGTACAGATTTACAAAGCAAGGTTGGTGGCTAAAGGTTTCAAACAAATTCATGGTATTGACTATGATGAAACCTATTCCCCAATAGCTATGCTTAAATCTATTCGGATTCTTCTAGCGATTGCTGCTCATTATGATTATGAGATTTGGCAGATGGATGTCAAAACCGCATTCCTGAATGGTATTCTGGAAGAGGATGTGTACATGACACAACCTGAAGGTTTTGTCGATCCTAAAAACGCTAAGAAGGTATGCAAGCTTCATAAATCCATTTATGGATTGAAGCAAGCATCACGGAGTTGGAATCTTCGTTTTGATGAAGCAGTAAAACAATTCGGTTTCATCAAGAACGAAGAAGAATCATGTGTATACAAGAAGACAAGTGGGAGCAAAATTGCATTTCTTGTACTGTATGTCGATGACATACTCCTCCTCGGTAATGACGTTCCGTTGCTTCAGTCTATTAAGACTTGGCTAGGAAGTTGTTTTTCCCGCATACATTCTTGGAATCAGAATCTACAGAGATAGAACTAACAAGCTGATTGGATTGTGCCAAGACACTTATACTGATAAGGTGTTGCACAGATTCAGGATGCACGATTCCAAGAAGGGCTTCATACCAATGTCTCATGGCAAGAGTCTCTGCAAGAAGCAGTGTCCGGCGACACCTGCTGAGCGAGAACGCATGAATAGAATTCCTTATGCTTCTGCAATAGGATCTATTATGTATGCCATGCTCTGCACTCGTCCAGATGTAGCTTATGCGTTAAGCATGACGAGTAGATACCAATCTGATCCAGGTGAAGCTCACTGGACAGCTGTCAAGAATATTCTCAAGTATTTGAGACATACTAAGGATAAGTTCCTTGTGTATGGAGATAGTAATGAGCTTGTGGTGAATGGATTCACCGATGCGAGTTTTCAGACAGACAGAGACGATTTCCGATCACAGTCTGGATATGTCTTCTGTCTAAATGGCGGTGCGGTGAGCTGGAAGAGCTCTAAGCAGAATACCGTAGCTGACTCCACAACGGAAGCTGAATATGTTGCTGCTTCAGAAGCGGCAAAGGAAGCTGTTTGGATCAATAAGTTCATGACTGAACTTGGTGTGGTTCCTAGTATCTTGGGGCCAGTGGCTTTGTTCTGCGATAACAATGGAGCCATTGCTCAGGCGAAAGAACCCATGTCACACCAGAAGTCCAAACATGTTGAGAGGAAATATCATCTGATTCGTGATATTGTCAACAGAGGTGATGTGAAGATCAGCCGAGTTCCGACAAACGAGAATGTCGCTGATCCTCTAACCAAGTCACTCCCAAGGCCTAAGCATGAGAGTCATACGACTGCTATAGGCATTAGAGATCTTAAGATGTAATCTTGATTCTAGTGGGAGTTTTGGTTTTTGTTTTAGTTATAATAAGACGCTATTGTAAACATTCTTTTAGAAGTGTTTAATGAAATTTGATTTCAGCATTATTTATTGTGATCTAAATAATGGTCCCAAAATAAGTTTATGACATATTATAGGTCATCAAGTTGAGAACTTGATCATGAAACCCTATAAGTTAATAAATTATTTTGTCCCTAGTCAAGGTTGTAGAATCGGGACACTGACAACCGTTAGAGACTAGATTGTGAGGTGACTATTGGCTAAGTTTCATGGAGCCAATGATATGATTATCGCAGTCAGTCACATAGATATATGTCAGTGGACATATGATCGGACATGACCCGCTAATGAGAAGTCTACAAGATAGTAATATCTGTGTCATAAGAGGTTCTCATTACGACTATAGAGTATAGTCATAAGACCTGAGTTCATCATGCTTTCTTGCATATGAATTGGTACATTTTGACTTTGTCAAACGTCGATCCGTAACTGGCGGCTATAACGACACTGTTCAAGTTTATCATGAAGTGTGCGTTGAAACAGGGATGGAACAAGATGGAATTTGTCCATCCTATATAACGGGAGATAAATATCTCAGGGCCTATCGAAGATTGAATACTGAGAAAATGTGTGGCCGCACTCAAACGAACTGTAGTTCAGTTGTTTGTAATGTTCAGTATGAGATCAGGAGTTCGATAAACACGATATTGGCTTAATAAGGATGACACAAATCTTGCCTTATGCCAAATCGAGATATAGAGACAAAAGGATTATAGGAATTGATGATTCCAGTACAAGTGGGAGATTGTTGGGATAGTGTCTTGAAATCACACTTGTACTCACTCCTGTGATAGTTGTGTGTCGAGATCAGACATTCGTATAATACTGGGCGTTTGCAATGCTTTGCTAGAAGCCTCTTGCATTCTGTAGGTCGTGGACTTACTGCCAGTATTATATGATCCTATAGGGTCACACACCTAAGCGAACTGGAAGCTACGACATGGGAATGATCATTATGGCAATGATCATGTTATGTGTATTGAAATACACATAAGAATCGATATAATGGTGTTGTGTCGATCGACACAGCTTGTGTGTCGGTCGACACAGTTCGGATTTTCGAACAGGCTTTTCGGGTTATGGCTTAATTGAGTCTGGCCCGTTAAGCACGTTTAGGTCGAATAAAAACGTGTTTAGTTCGACCTAAACAAGAGAGCCGTCCAGTTTTCTTGACAGAGACACTTGACACAGCAGACACCATCGATCCCCATTGATCCGGCACTAGCATCCCGTTTCCAGCGAGCGTGCGTGTGTATCTGGTAGAGGCAAAGCGTTGCGTTGCTCCACTGATCTCGTTCACCATCTTCTTCCGCTGCCAAAGGTAAGAACGAGGTTGGTTCTAAATTTCAATATAACAAACCCTAGATCCATCGGGATCCAACACATCTTGGACTATCAGCCGCTGACAATGTAATTGGTTTTTGTCATGAATGTGCAATGAATTGTAAAAGAAAGAATATGTATATGCTAGATTGTCGAGGATTTGCTTGTTATTGTGATTATAGATGCTTTATTCAGTAAACTGTTGTATTTTATTTGAAATATATTTTAATAAAATAAAGAAATTAAAATATGATAAGTAATACAAATATGTTTTTTGCCTTTAAATAACATTATTTGCTATATAAATTAATGCATATCTTATGTATGGATAAATGCATTGAGAAATGATTAAGTAAAAGAAAAATAATAGTCACCATATCAAAATGGAGTGATAATACATACATTTTTTAAAAAGCTATGGTTAGAGAAAATATAAATATTTACATTACTTTATTTAAAATATCTTCATGTCTTATTGTATATATAAAAATTTACGTTATGGAATATTATATTTGTATTTATTGTTTTATTTTATTTTAATGGGATAACTATTATATATTTTCCAGATCTTATGTTCATTACAAGAGGTTTTCTCAATTTCCATTTGGAAAATAAAATTAAAAATTTCGAAATACTCTGATTTTAGTATTAATGATCCAATTTTTTTTTTCCATAAATTATCGTGATACAACTTCACAACCATACATAGTTTTACTCCAAATATTTTAAGATCGGTTGCATATATGAACATTTTTTGTTATGATCTTAATAATCAAAACGGATATAAAAATCTAGTGGTCATCCGCGTTAAATCAGTAACTCTTTCAAAATAGGTACCTACCGCCGAACGAGTGTGAGATATATATTGAGAGTACAACCGTAATTAAAAACATGATTTTTACGTTTTAATTTGTTAGTGTAAAAGTAGAAAGTTCTGTTAAGTTTGACCATAATTTCCGATCGGTTCAAAAATTCAGAACAAGATATTTGCATGGATAAAAAGTAAAGAACCAAAGAACACTTATCTTTAAAACCAACATATTTATTATATAAAATATATTTTACATCTGATTTTTTTAGTTAGAGTACAAAATAAAAAACAAGGAAAAACTATAAAATATTTTCATCTTATAATCAATTGGTAACATCTACTATTTATATTATCTATCATTTTATAAAATAAAATTATCTAAAAGAACGGTTTTTGTGTTTTTAGTAACATCCGATTAAGCCTTTACTCTCGTCTAACATAAGTGAAATATAAATGAAAACATATATATAAATATGACAAAACCAACCTCTAAGAACTTCACAAAAAATATCAAAATAAATAGAAACCAAAAGTCGGAAATTCCTAAACACTATTAAATTTCCAAAAATATGAAAATGTGTTTTGTTTGCAATTTTTATAACTTTTGTTTTTATACATACAATAAGACATGAAGATATTTGATATTCAAAAAAAACTAAGATACCTTATAGTGAACATCTTGGACTATCAGCCGATGACAATGCAATTGGTTTTTGTCTGGAATGTGCAATGAATTGTATTAGAATGAATATGTATATGCTAGATTGTCGAGGATTTGCTTGTTATTGTGATTATAGATGCTTTATTCAGTAAACAGATGTATTTTCTTTGAAATATATTTTAATAAGTGAAAAATACTTCTAGTAGCACAAATTTTAAGGATAATTACTAGAGTAACATTAAGGTGTGTTTTTTTACTAGAGTAGATTCTATGATGGTTTAAAAGATTACATTGCCCTTTCCTTAACTTGTCTTTTTAAAGAAATGATATAAATAAATTATTGAAATAAAATAAATAATTAATATAAAATTTATTTTTTAAAAATAAATATTTAATATAAATTCTTTAAAAAAATAAATAGTAAGAAAATAATAAAAAATAATTTTATGTATAAATCATTTAAAGACAAAATACAAATATTATTTTTCAATGGTTAGATTATTTTTCCAAAAACAAAATACAAAATATATTTTTATAAATACAACATAATGTTTTAATAAATATATAATTTAAATAAATATTGATACAAAAATTCTTTTTTGTTGGTTATTTTTTATTATTTTGACTTTGAAAACAGGAATTTAATATAAAATAACAAATAAATCATTAAATAAGAAATAAAAAGAAAAGTTTTGTTGGTTATTTTTATTATTATTTTTATTTCATAAAAAATTTTAAACAAAAAAATAATAAAAATTATTTAAACAAGAAATGAATTCAAAAAGTTTTTTGTTGGTTATTTTTTTGCCAAATATTGCATTAATTAAGTGAATATTAAGTTGCCAAAAACGGTTCCTAAAAACCAGGAGAAGATCACGCAACACTTATTCAAAGGGAATTCGGCCAGAAAAATCCTCAACTTTACACTTATTGCCAAAATGAGCCCAAACTTAGGTCTAGCCAAAAAAACATTGACTTTTAGTTGACTTTTACAAATAATATCAAAGTTCTCGTTGACTTGCCAATTTAGACACGCCGTTAAAAAAACTTAACAGACCGTTAAAAAAATTTAACGGACAGTTAAAAAAATTAACGGACCGTCTGTTAGTTAAACGACGTCGTTTTCGACTCTTGTCAAAACGACGTCGTTTTACATGTCTTCGAAAATAAAAACATGTCATTCCCTGGATTCGAACTCGCGAACTCAAAGTCGCATATATGGTCTTGTTGCCACTAAGCTACTAACACTTTCATTAAATTATGTAACATACTTTCTTTTATTGTGTATTGACTGAATATCCAAAAAATCTCTAAAAATTTCAAAAAATTACAAAAATTCAAGAAAAATTATGTAAAGTTTAAATTAAACTTATATTTTTCGTTAAAACTAAAATAAAAATTCAAAAAATTTCAAAATTTTAAAAATTCCAAAAATCTAAAAATTACAATTAATTGTAACCAAAAATTTAAAATTGAAATTAAAATACCCAAAAATTAAAATTAATTATACCCATGAAATTACAAATTTAAAATTTCCAAAAATTAAAATAAAATCTGAAAATTATCAAATTTATATGGTGTCGACGTGTCGCCTTCTATTAGCATAGTCGTGTTCCTATAGTTTCCGAGGAGGCCCAACTATATCGTATTATAGCGTAGTCGTGTTCGATTTTGTGGTCAACAATTTCGTCTAACAAATACTAAATATAAGTTCAATAGATTATAATTTTCATCACAGTGATGAATATAATTTGCACTTATCAAAGTTTGGATCAAATAATTTAAATAAAAATTAAAAATTAAAAATACTTTATGTGTGTACAATTGATACTTTAATTTTTAAAATTTTATTAATTTTTTGTAATTTTTAAAAATGTCTTAATTTTTTGAATTTTAAATTTATTTTTAACGAAAAATATAAGTTTAATTTTAACTTTATATAATTTTATTTGAATTTTTGTAATTTTTTGAATTTTTTTATAGATTTTTTGAATATTCAGTCAATACACAATAAAAAAGTATGTTACATAATCCAATGAAAGTGTTAGTAGCTCAGTGGCAACAAAACCTTATATGCGACCTTGAGTTCACGAGTTCGAATCCAGGGAATGACATGTTTTTATTTTCGAAGACACGTAAAACGACGTCGTTTTGACTCGAAACGACGTCGTTTAACTAACTGACGGTCTGTTAATCTTTTTAAACGGCTCGTTAAGTTTTCTTAACGGCGTGTCTAAATTGGCAAGTCAACGAAAATTTTGGGTTTTAATTGGCTAGTCAACGAAAATATTGAAAGTTAATGGTTAAAATCAAATAAGTTTAGTGTTTTTTTGGCGAGGTCCAAAGTTGGGGATCGTTTTGGCAATTCGTGTAAAGTTGAGGATTTTTTCGGCCGAATTCCCCTTATTCAAATTATGTACAACTTTAATAAATCCGTAACATTAAAATCAATTTGTAACATAATATAAATCCACAACATTATAAACAAATCAGCTACAAAGAGAGAAAGTCTGTAACATAACAGTGCTATAATAATAATTATTTTATACAATTTTCTTTGTTACGGACTTTAATAAATCTGTAACACGTAACACAAATCTGTAACATTAAATTCCAAATTTATTCAAAACTAATGGAAGAAATATAGAAAATTTCAAAGTCTGCAACACATTATTATAAATCTGTGCCACGTCAGCAAAAAAAACAAAAAAATCTGCAACATTAGAACATAAATCTGTAACCCGTTTAAAATTCTGTAACACTATGATGCTAGTATAGTAATTTTCAGAAATATTCTAACGTGTTACAGATTTTTAAAACTCTGAAACAAAGAAAAGAAATCTGCAACAAAAGACAATAAATCCGTGCACACTTATTCGAAAATCCGTAATCTCAATAAATCTGTAACAAAGGATATCATAAATTTGTGCGGATTTATTATTCTGGAAATGTGTCATTTTCGTAAATAAATTTCGTTTTTGCTGATGTGGAAATTAAATAGTAATGTCATTCTTGTAATTATTTTTTCCTAACAAGAACTTGTAGGGTCATTTTAGACCAAAATTTTGGCTAAAAAATTAAAATCTCAAATGCTCTTATAGCAATTAACCCATGTTTTAGTACCACCACAACTTTTTTCCCTTTTAATAAATTAAAGAAATTAAAATATGATAAGTAATAAAAATTTGTTTTTTGCCTTTAAACAACATTATTTGCTATATAAAATAATGCATATCTTATGTATGGATAAATGCATTGAGAATTGATTAAGTAAAAGAAAAAGAATAGTCACCATATCAAAATGGAGTGATAGTACATACATTTTTAAAAAAAAGCTATGGTTAGAGAAAATATAAATATTTACATTACTTTATTTAAAATATCTTCATGTCTTATTGTATATATAAAAATTAACAAAATGGAATATTATATTTTTATTTTAGTGTTTTATTTTATTTTAATTATTGATGGGATAACTATTATATATTTTCGAGATCTTATGTTCATTAAAAGATGTTTTCTCAATTTTCATTTGGAAAATAAAATTAAAAGTTTCGAAATACTCTAATTTTAGTATTAATGATCCAAAAAAATTTTCCATCAATTATCGTGATACAACTTCACAACCATACATACTTTTACTCCAATTTTTTTAAGATCGGTTGCATATATGATCATTTTTTGTTATCATCTTAATAATCAAAACGAGAATAAAAATCTAGTGGTCATCCCCGTTAAATCTGTAACTCTTTCAAAATAGTTTACCTAACACCGAACTAGTGTGAGATATATATTGAAAGTAAAACAGTAATTAAAAACATGATTTTTACGTTTTAATTTGTTAGTGTAAAACTAGAAAGTTCTATTAAGTTTGACTATAATTTCCGATCGGTTCAAATATCCAGAACAAGATATTTCCATGAATAAAAAGTAAAGAACCAAAGAACACTTATCTTTAAAACCAACATATTTATTATATAAAATATATTTTACCTTTGATTTTTTTTAGTTATAGTACATAATAAAAAACAAGGAAAAACTATAAAATATTTGCATCTTATAATCAATTGGTAACATCTACTATTTATATTATCTATCATTTTATAAAATAAAATTATCTAAAAGAACGGTTTTTTGTGTTTTTAGTAACATCCGATTAAGCCTTTACTCTCGTCTAACATAAGTGAAACATAAATGAAAACATATATATAAATATGACAGTACCAACTTCTAAGAACTTCACAACAAAATATAAAAATAAATAGAAACCAAAAGTCGGAAATTCCTAAACACTATTAAATTTCCAAAAAATATGAAAACATGTGTTTTGTTTGCAATTTTTATAAATTTTGTTATATCATGTAAGTTTATTTTCTGTAACAAAAAGTTATACATAAAATTTGTCATAGTCCTTATAAATTAAATTATATCTAATAAATCTAAGTATGTTTGGAAATATTGTAGGTGTATCAAATATTTTTGCAAGAACTCCTTGCGACGATAAAATCCTTTTCTCAAATCTAGCAGCAAGCCCTAAAATTGACTTTCAAAGAAAAACTCTGATACCTTATAGTGAACATCTTGGACTATCAGCCGCTGACAATGCAATTGGTTTTTGACAGGAATGTGCAATGAATTGTATTAAAAAGAATAGATATTTGCTAGATTGTCGAGAATTTGCTTGTTATTGTGATTATAGATGCTTTATTCAGTAAACAATTGTATTTTATTTGAAATATATTTTAATAAAATAAAGAAATTAAAATATGATAAGTAATACAAATTTGTTTTTTTCCTTTAAATAACATTATTTGCTATATAAAATAATGCATATCTTATGTATAGATAAATGCATTGAGAATTGATTAAGTAAAAGAAAAAGAATAGTCACCATATCAAAATAGAGTGATAGTACATACATTTTAAAAAAGCTATAGTTAGAGAAAATATAAATTTACATTACTTTATTTAAAATATCTTCATGTCTTATTGTATATATAAAAATTTACATAATGGAATATTATATTTTTATTTTAGTGTTTTATTTTATTATAATTATTGATTGGATAACTATTATATATTTTCCAGATCTTATGTTCATTAAAAGATGTTTTCTCAATTTCCATTTGGAAAATAAAATTAAAAATTTCGAAATACTCTGATTTTTGTATTAATGATCCAATTGTTTTTTCCATAAATTATCGTGATACAATTTCACAACCATACATACTTTTACTCCAAAAGTTTTAAGATCGGTTTCATATATTACCATTTTTGTCATCATCTTAATAATCAAAACATGAATAAAAATCTAGTGGTCATCCGCGTTAAATCAGTAGCTCTTTCAAAATGTGGACGATTTCGGTGTTCTGCCGACCTCCTCTACTGAGGAGTCTCTTGCCTCTGTAAAAGCCCTTCCTGGGAGTGAAAACGTCGAGGTTCTTCTGCCTTCCACCTCGCAGCGCCCTTGGAGTGCTCCTCCAAATTTTGCCATTCTTTATGAGTCATTTTCCATGTTGGAAATCTTCGATTCCCGTTGCCGAAGGTTCTGGTTGCTTTATGTGCGAAATTCAAGATTTCTATCACCTAGATTAACCTCGCCGGTATTATTAACTTAACTGGTCTCCTTGAGCTCAGCGTGTTTCTCGAGATTCCGCTCACTGTCAAACTGTTTGAATGCTTTGGCCAACTAAACATTGTGTCGAAGAGGCCGGAGTGGATTCAGATTAACTTACGACCGCAGTATAAAAAAAAATTTGCGAACGGGTGTTAAATCTATCAAGACTCACGATTGGCTGAGGAAATACTTCTTTGTCAGGATTGATAAGTATTCGTTTCCTGACCCCGCAGCCTTAGTTTTCAGCAAGTGGAACCTCTCCGTTGGTAGTTGACCGATCGACTAGATGTCAACATTCTATCTTGCTGTCGATTCTTATCGTAACTTTCCTTGTTTTGCAGCTCACCTCAATCTAAATATTCTTAATAAGGAGTATTTGAACGATGTCGGCACGAAATTTTCTGAGCTCGGCTGGAAAACTTTGCCCAAGACCGAAGAGCCCAAAAAAACTAGTGAGTTTGTGAATACCTCGCGGTCTGGCTTATTTTATTATTTTTGTTCCTATGAATCGCTTCTTGCAGCGACTCAAGCGGCGAAGAAAATGGGGAAGGCAATCAAGGTTATCCCGAGCATGGTGATTGATCTGAGCAAAGCTTCGAATTCTTCCGATGGTGATAAACTAGATGATCCCAGCCGATTGTCGGTTACTAGGCCGATTACTTCTCCCAGATCACAATCTAGGAGAGGAGAGAGACGCACCTCCGATCATGCTGATAAAACAAGGTCTGAGGAGGCCAAAAAACGTTCGTCCGAACCGAGGTCTAGGAAGGAAGCTGATGGTATCGATACTTTGAAGAAGAGAGGTGGTGCTTCTCTTGTTGAGGACGAGTTAGAGGAATCTTCTGTCCCGCTGATTCGGGAAACTCAAAATCAAACAATCCATTCGGGGCGGCCCCTTCATCTGATAAATGGATTCCTCCTTCTTCTGCTCGCCCAGTTTCGATATCTGAGCCTACATGGACCTCGACTTCTCCTGTCGGGGCGAGAAAAAGGTCCTTTGAGGTCGCCAATCGCTCTGAGAGTTCGGGTGTGAGAAAACTTCTGAGGGTTGGGGAGTCCTTGGAGACTTGGAAAAACAGATCCTTTGTTCTTCGAGGGGATAAACTGAAGAATCCGGATGAGTATTACTGTGGAGTGGTGTTTCAGAATATCTCCTGTGAAGCCATTCCGCCTTGCCCCATCGATCAGATGTACAAGCCGGAAGTGTACCACGGCGTCTCCAAGTTTTTTGTCGACGTGAGTGTTCACATTCGTTTAAGCAATCATCACATTTTGAGGTTGACGTTTGATAGATTCCCGGATAGGATTGACTCTTTGATGGATCGAATGATAATCTGATCACGGATCAGTGGTGGATCGAAGGAGACCGTCAAAGGTTGCGGATGGCCTTTGGTATTCCCCAACTTCAAAGAGGATCGAAGAAGTAACCCTTAACAACGAACTCTAAGAAGGTTTGTTGCTTTGGAAGTAACCCTTGCCAAAGAAACAAAAATGTTCAACCAAGAACAAAGAGATGAACTCTCAAAGAAGAAGATAAAAATCGATGTATATTAAAATGATTAAGAGTTTGGTACTTATATAAGAGAACTAGAATGTAAAGAGACTAAAATCGTAGTAATTAATAGCAAAGACCAAAGACTAAATTAAATAGAGTCAAAGAACTCTTTGGATCCCGCAAACTCCTTAGAGTGACTCTTCGACCGCTTTTCATTCCTTGGTGCGGTCATGGTACGGCCCGAATCATGCAGACGGATATTTCCTCGGATATCTCTTGATTGGATCGGTCCATAAGTAAAAACTCACGTCCAATCTTCATCCTTAGTCCATTGGCACCTTCCTTTAAAGTTTGGTCGGAAGAAAAGTCGAATGGGTCGATAGAAATGGTAGTGTTCCGACCCACCGGTGATTTAGCTCGGACCAACGCGTTTCTGTCACGACCATTAGTCTTAGAATGGGATTTGGGTCGAGAAAGAGAACGTCTCGGTCGAGTGAATCGATCATCTGGTCGTGGTTCCAAATGTAGCTCCATTCCCGGATGTGTTGGGTCGATACGGTACACGGCCGTGCGGTCACTGCGGACTGTTGGACGAACCTCACGGACGGTTGGACGAACCTCACAGACGGTTGGACGAACCTCAGTTTCTCCTTGTTCCAGCTGCGTTCCAAGCGGTCCCTCATCGTCTGAGCTATCCTGATCTGATGTCCTAGCTCGGAATCCATCAACGTTTCTCCTATATCTCGGTGTTCTTTTTTCGCAGGGGACTTCGCTGCTGAATTCGTACATCTTTGATATGAATTGTCAGCTGTTGGCGTGAAGCACCGAGATCGGCAAAGAACTTGCTCGACAGACGAAGGAGCTGGAAAAGCTTCAGCTCTCCACCGAGTTTCTTCGCATAAGCGAGGCGAACCTGAAGAGTCGGATTGCTACTTATTATGAGCATGTTAATGTAGGATTGTTCGGTTGATCCTGATTCAATTCTCTATTGATATCAACCTAAACATGCATCAGATCTAGGTGTTCTTATTTAGAATCATAACATGATCTCACCTTTTACCTGTTTGTTGCAGCGGAAGGAATAGAACAGGTCAGATCAGAGAGATACACCGAGGGATGAATCCTCCAAAGGCTCACACACGCTTCACAAGGAAATGGCTGCTAGACCAAGCAGGAGAGAGGCGCAGAGAGAGGAGAAAAGAGGCGCAGATGGACTGAATTATTAGAGAACTTTAGGTCAAGTTTTATTCATTAAAACTCCCTTTAGTTCTCATGGGCTTTTGGGCCCAATTCTCAGTTCTAATTAAATCCCATGGATTTAATCAGGCCTTTTAGTCTCTCTTAGTACAGTAAATGCCTATCACTTTTACCGTACTTCTGCTAAGCCGTTCCTACACGTTTTCCTGTTAGCTTAGGCGTGTGACCCATATGGGATCATACAATAAAGGCAATAAGTCCAAGACTTATAGATCATGAGCGGACTCTACCAAGCCATCATGACCCCCAGCATTGTATGACTTATGTCTGATCATTGACATACTCTTACTTTCTAGAGACAGTACCGAGATTACTGGACACAATCCCAACAATCTCCCACTTGTACTGGAATTTCTGTATTCATAATCCTTTTGTCACAATATCTCGATTAGTCATAAGGCAAGATTAGTGTCATCCTTATAAAGCCTAATCTTGTTCATCGGACTCTGATTTGATACTGACAATCCAAACGACTCGGGACAGTCCGTTTGAGCATGGCCATGCATTTTCCAGTATTCAAATCTCCGATTGGCCTAGAGATATTCACTCCATTTATATTGGAGGGACAAATCCCGTCTTGTTCCATCACTGTAAACTACTCATTTCGTAATACACCCAAACAAGGTCCTTATAGCTATCGCATAACGACAACGTTAGACAATGATCAAAGCGCATCAGTTCATGTGCAGTCACATGCATGCGAACTCAGGTCTAAGGACTATACTCTATAGTCGTAGTAAGAATCTCTTATGACACAGATATAAATATCCTGAAGAGTTCTTATAAGCGGGTCTTGTCCGGTCGTATGTTCCCAAACATACACCTATGTACTGACTTTGATGCCGCGCATCTATGACACACTGAGACTTTGTCATAAGTCACGTACCAATCCAGTCTCACACGGTTGTTGGTGTTCCAATTTCAACAACCTTCGACTAGGGACAGGATGATATAAACTACCTATCAAATATAGGGTCTCATGATCAAGCTAAATGACTTCGATGACTCAAGATCAAGTCATTTACTTCGATGACCTATAAAATGGTTCATATCATTTTGGAACGATTATTTCATCACAGTTAAAATAATCTTTAAATAATAATTTCATTAAACATCATTATATGTTTTACAAGAACATATTAATAACTAAATAAAGCCCTTTACTAACTCCCACTGAAATTAAGACTACATCTTAATTTCACTTATCCTACAGCAACAGTCCGCGACTCGTGCTCAGGCTCAAGGAGTGGCTTCGTTAATAGATTAGCAACGTTCTCATTCGTTGAAACTTGCTGATCTACTTAACATCTCTGTCATTTATCTTACAGAATAGGTTATACCTATCCTCAAAGTGTTTGGATCTTTGATGTGCAGCTAGTCTCATCTAAGCTGGGAATCACATTAAGTTCAGTGATGAACTATTCTTTCCAAACAACCTCTTTCGCCGCTTCCCAAGCTGCGAAACATTCAGTTTAAGTCATGGAGTCAGCAACAGTGCCGTGCACCGCCAGACAAACACAAGATATAACCGGACTGTGACCGGAAATCATCTTTGTCTGTTGGAAACTTGCCTTTCAGACTCTATTCACTTTATAGCACCTTACTTTCTCCGTAAATCAAGAACTTATCCTTAGTATTCCTCAAATACTTTAGGACATACTTTAGGAAACTTGATTCTTTGCTGGATTTGACTGGTCTTTATTTGTCTTGCTTAACATTAAAGCAACATCAAACAAGTATGTTTCATGGCATACATGATAGATCCAATTGCCGTCGCATATGGAATCTCATCCATGCATTTAAGCTCAGCAGTTATCTTAGGATACTGTATCTTGCTTAACTTAATGCCATGTGACATTGGCATAAAGCCCTTCTTGGATTGCTCAAAACGTGTAGGACTTTGTCAATTTAAGAATCCTGACTTTGTCCTACCAGCTCTTTAGATCCAAAATCCAAGAACTACGTGGCTTTACCCATGTCAATCATAAAACCAACTCCCAAGCTAGTCCTTTACCGACTACAGCGTTGGGACGTTATATCCGAGAATCAGTATGTCATTGACATACATTATGAGAAATGCAATATCGCTCCCATTTATCTATTAGTAAACACACAGTTCCGCTTCGTTCCTGTTCAAGTCAAAACTTTGACTACTTCAACAGAACGAAGATTCCAACTCCGATATGTTTTCTTCCATCCATGAATGGATCGATGAAGCTAACTTACATAAAATGTAATTTTTCGGAGTCCGGGCTTATTTTCGCTTCTTTGAATTTCGCAGATTCGTCGCTTTCAATGATCATCAGATCATGCGAGCTTTCAATGATTATCAGGTTCAACTAATGACGAGAAATCACTCTCTGATTAGTAACTGATTCATTCATATCTGCGAACTTCAGGCTCCACAGGTGTAGATTCTACAGAAAACTGTAAATCCTTCCGTTGCTCTCCCTCAATAGGTAAAGCAGCCTCCTGTATTTCTCGAATTTCTTCGAGTTGTACTTTTACTCCCACTGTTCTTCTTGGAAAGTAACTTCCCTTCTCAGAAAACAGAATGGTCGTAAAAGTACCGAGCCTTGGTTTCCCTTTGAAAACTTCGAGTTATGCTTTTACTCCCACTGTTCTTCTTGAAATAACTTCCCTTCTTAGAAAACAGATTGGACGTAAAAGTAACAAGCCTTAGTTTCTCTAGGACAACCAGCGAAATAGCACAACTACAAATACTCAGTAAAGACAAATTTGGATCGATTCCAATCCACATTAACGTGGTGTCTTTCAACCGATATTTGTGGAACAATTTCAGCGTAAACTTAGATATTTTAGAGCGTTATTTTTTTAAATAATATCATGGAAGATTCGTGTGACTCATCTTTAATCATTTCTAATAAGATCTGATTCTTTCTCACAGAAACACCTTCAGGTTTTCAGGAGAAATGAGCTGTGAAATGATTTCACACTCATTAAGATGATCACATAATCAATGACTTAAGTATTCTTACTCGTGATCTAATCCAGAGTCTTAATACTTCTGTCATTCAGATTCTATACTTCATTCTGGAACTCTTTTGACCATGTCAAAGAATTCCGACTTGTGTCTCATCAAATGAACACAGTCACACTCACTGAAGTAATCAGTAGAGACAATGAAGTACAGGAGATTTTCTCTGGCATTACTGCTCATTGGGCCACATACATGAGTATGTTCCAGGTCCAATAAGCCTTTGGGCTTTTCTCTAGCTCGGCTAAGATAGGCCTCTTTACCTTTTGGTCTAGTAAACAGAATTCAAGTCTCATAAGATATTTTATCAAATGAGCCCAAACGTCCATGACTATGGGATTTCCGAATCCGACTTACTCTATGTGACCAAGACTTTATGCCAAGAAAAATCAGGTTTAATTCATCAGATTTAAACCAATTCGGTATTTATGTTATATTTAGGCACTCTTTGGTTTAAGATATAAAACCCATTCCATGAATAGGGTGCTACAATTAATATTTCATTAAGATCAAAAGAACAAAACTTGTCTTTTATCAAAATGAAAAACATTCAAATTCTTACAAGAAAATGAAAGACAATTCTGCTTAAAGCAGGTACATTGTAGCAATTACTTAATACAAAACCAAGCCTAAAAGGGATCTATAAGTGAAAACCCTACGGCTGAGGCAGCATCCCAAGCTCCTTCCAGACATGTAGTTTCACTTGCCCTTCCTTCAAAGTTCTACTGTTGCCCGGGCTCTGCATATTATAACAAATATCAGTGCCACAACCAGTATCCAATACCTATAAGGTAGAACTTGAAGTAATAACATGAATACCTGAGGAAGTAGTCGCATACATCAACTTCAACTCCTCATCGTCTTCCATGAATTTTATGCAATCTCTCTTCCAATGCCCTGTCTCTTTACAGTAGCAGCACTTTCCAACGTAAGAGGTATCTGACTTGGGCTCGGAAGACACACGCTTGCCATGATTCAAAATCTGGACAACTTTGTCTTCACCCTTGTCAATACTAGGTTTAATAAACCTACCCTTCACGTTTGGCTCAACCGTTTTGAGCATATCATGCAGTTCAGTCAACGTCTTCGTTAAGCCTTTCTTGATATAGTTCCTTACGAACTTATCATAGCTTGACGGCAGTGACTGCAGAATGATCTCAGTTGCCAATTCATGGCTAACTGGATAATCCAGTTTCCTCAGGTTATCAATATAACCTATCATTTTACTGACATGAGGACTTACTGGATGATCATCTGGTAGCTTGCAGCTAGTGAGAGACTCAACCAACTGGTATCTCCTCACTCGTATCTGCTCCTGAAACTTCAATTTCAGGCTGCTGATCATCTCTATTGGCGACTCCACGTTCTCATATTGCTCCCGCAAGTCTGATTCCATGGTAGCCAATATCAGACCACGCACATCTACCGCATCATTATAATGCTTATTCCAAGCATTATATACTGCATGGGAGGCATTGGACCCGATCCTCACGGGGAGAGCTCTCTCAAGAACATAGTCCTTTCTCTCCTGTCTGAGGACTAGCCTCAGGTTCCGCGACCAAGTCAAGAAATTTGATCCGTTCAGTTTGTCCTTCTCAAGAACAGACCGGATCGAGAAAGTGTTTTGATTGTTTGTGCTAGTCATAACTGAAATATAAGATAAAAGGATTTTAGTTAATATGTTCAATATGATTAATCTCGTATCAAATTTAATATGATTAATCACGCATTATATTCAATAACATAAGTTACCCTCAATAGAATATAATGATTCCAAGATCCACATATAACTAAGATTAAAGTGGGCCACTGGCCGTCACCCAACCTTAGCTTATATCGGTAAGCCCTTTATCGGCTAATTATATCCGTGATATAACTCTTGGTTGTGAATCTGGGCCCGAGGCCCAATCCACTCTGATGTCTCAAGGCCCGGGACTCCCGATGGCCTAGTCAAGAAAACCGGACTATACAGTCATGTAATCATTAATGTCTGGGACTCCCAATGACATTTATGAATCACAAACCGTCTTACCCACGCAAAAGCAGACATCCTCACACTGTAAGGCCATGAATGCAATTGAATGGGCTTTGACAGCTGACATAGCCTGGACAAGACATCCAACGCTTGATATTATTTGAGGTTCGTAGGTTTATTAAAATTCATTCCCAAAATAGAAGATTACTATTTCAGGAAACTTTCTATTTATGGAAACCTACTATTTTGGAAACTTTCTAAAATTGGAAATTTTCTAAAACCGGAAACTTTCTAACTTTAGAAATTTCTTTAAAATCCAAAAACCCGCAAATTCAGAAAATTCTATTTTAAGAAACTTTCTAATTTCAAAATTTCGGAAACTTTAATTTAAAAACGACTTTATAATTTTATAAAATAGATTTTAAATTAATCTGAAGAAAGACTCAATTAACTGGCCCAATTGTTTTAACTTCTTGGCCCGAGGCCCAAGAATTGGTCCATGTCCAAGACATGACCCAATTGTCCAATTAATTGACATAACCGGTCTGGTTCATTAAAACTGGTCTAACCAAGTTTCAATTACTACGATGACCACAATTGTCAACCGGTTATTTACTAAACCGGAATTTCTCAATTTATTTGGTCCAACCAAATCAAATTAGAAATTCCTGGTTTAGGCACTAAATCCAATATTTCTTTCGACATTGGATTTCTTATTCCGGTTTAACCAGATTTAATAAAATTATTAAATCTGTTTATTAAACCAGAACGAAGATTTTAATCAAGTTTTTGAACCGAGCCATCAAACCGAAATCGAATTGAAATCGAACCGGCCCATCATCTCAGAAAACCCTAACCGGTCGAATGTCCAAGCCGCAAGCATCATGCTTGGCCGAGACGTGACCGGACAGTTTGGTGCGTGATCGGGACGGGCTGAACGAGCTCGGGTCATGCGGGACGGTCGTGGGACGATGCTGGCGAGAGGAGAGGCGGTCCATGCGATCGGCTGTTGCTCGACCCATGCGATCGTCGGCTGCCCTTCTCCACGCGATCGTCCGGGACGATGCCGAGACCATCATGAGACGATCGTGGCTCGGTCCAACCGTTCCACTCGATCGCTCGCTCTCGGTCGATCATGCGATCGATCATGGATCGATCCATGCATCTAACTCGTCGGCTAATCAACAAAACACGAGTCATATAGCTCGGTTTTGTGATCCAATTAATGTGTTTAGAGTTCAATTCTGATTCTTAACTGTTTTATCTTATCAGTAATTGATTCAAAACAATTCTAAACAGATTGAACAACCTAAACATGAATCTAAAACAAGAAACCTAAGAACCAATGGCTCTGATACCACTGTAGGATTGTTCGGTTGATCCTGATTCAATTCTCTATTGATATCAACCTAAACATGCATCAGATCTAGGTGTTCTTATTTAGAATCATAACATGATCTCACCTTTTACCTGTTTGTTGCAGCGGAAGGAATAGAACAGGTCAGATCAGAGAGATACACCGAGGGATGAATCCTCCAAAGGCTCACACACGCTTCACAAGGAAATGGCTGCTAGACCAAGCAGGAGAGAGGCGCAGAGAGAGGAGAAAAGAGGCGCAGATGGACTGAATTATTAGAGAACTTTAGGTCAAGTTTTATTCATTAAAACTCCCTTTAGTTCTCATGGGCTTTTGGGCCCAATTCTCAGTTCTAATTAAATCCCATGGATTTAATCAGGCCTTTTAGTCTCTCTTAGTACAGTAAATGCCTAGCACTTTTACCGTACTTCTGCTAAGCCGTTCCTACACGTTTTCCTGTTAGCTTAGGCGTGTGACCCATATGGGATCATACAATAAAGGCAATAAGTCCAAGACTTATAGATCATGAGCGGACTCTAGCAAGCCATCATGACCCCCAGCATTGTATGACTTATGTCTGATCATTGACATACTCTTACTTTCTAGAGACAGTACCGAGATTACTGGACACAATTCCAACAGTTAAGTTGCTCGAAACTCGCAACCAGAAGCTCGCAGAATACAAGGAAAATTTGTGTGCCGAGCTTACGAAAGAAAAACTTTGTCGCCCCGAGGAGGTAACTAAGGAGCGGAATATCTCGTCAATGGAGATCGGTGAACTTATTAATAGTCGTAAGGCCTTAGTTTAAAAGTATGAGTTTTAACTTCAAGAGTTGAAGGATGTGTTTGCTTTGAAGGACGCTGAGAGCGACGCATATATGAATCTCAGCCAGTATTCTGGGACCTTGAACTACCTTCGATCGCTCCGAGATTAAAGGGTAGTGTCCGTTCCAGATGAAAGGACCTTGAATCGACGAGATCGGCGCTCCCGAGATCGTTGATGAATATTTCGTGATTTCCCCAATTCCATTGAGGATGCATGACTGCAATCCTCCCTCTCCTAGCCCTTTTCAGCTTCCGTCTGACGATCAACAAGTGGACAACGTTGCCTTGCTCGATGAGTTTGGCACCAACGTGGGTGTGATGTCGACGGAAGCGGTCGAGACTTAAAGAGTCATGGGCGTGTGCAGCTCGTAGTGATGGAAACTCCTTCGTCGTTGCCCGCGGTGATGCCTACCTCGGCCCCGGATGCTCCTCCGGTAAAGCCAGCTCAAAATTTTTCTCCGCCGGTCTAGATTTTTATGTTTTGTTGTAGTTTCTTTTGGGTTGGCTTTGATCCCCTTTTGTAAGACTTTTGCGGGGTGGCAATGTCCCCCCCCCCATTTTGAATGGAATGACGCTTTCATGAAGTCTCTTTTTATGATCGTGTTGAGGCGGAGATTTTCTTGCCTTTCGGGATTGATAATCCTTTTGAGTTGTTTGTTATTATTTGGCGAGGAGTTGCTTTCGGTTTTGTTTTACAGTGTTGATGAGGTCATCTCGTTCGTGCATCGAATTAGTATGAAGAGACTTTGTTATCGTATGACTCGAGGTAATAGAAGAAAGAAGGAGGCATATTTGGCCAAGTTGTCGTCTGTTTCATTGCTAAATCTCTTTAAGGATTTGCAGGAAAAAGTTTGTTATTTCTCAGATGTCGTAATTCTAGAGCTCGACTCCTTCTCAAGGGTAACACGGCTTATGTTTGTACCTTGAATAAGGGTTTTGTTTTAGTTGAGTGAAGACTCAGTTTTGATTCGTCGAGCGAGGCTGGGTATTAAGTTTTTGTTCCTATCTCGGGATCGGCTATGCGAGACAGGCCGACTTACTTAGTCCGTCTGAGTTAGGGTGCGGGTGCGATTCCCGATTTTTCCTCGTGCCAATGTGACTTAGATCATAGTCTTTGTTGTATGGGGGAGGCGAGTGTTCTTGCACGTTTGTTGTGCGGATATGATTAAGTCGAGCATCCTGTTAGGACGTCGGACAAAATTTTGTTTTGACAAAAGTTTTTTTTATTGATTTACAACTGCACTCTAGGTAGAGTTGCCTACGTACCTCGAAAACGAGGATCAAGCCGTTCTTAGTTCGTATTACACTGGGTAATAGTTTTTTTGCGCAAAAAACGGTAGAGTAGCTAGGCTGATTCTTCAGGCTTTAGACTCAAGTTTGATCTTTCCGAGGTATATTTTCGTTTGCGTTTCCTTCGAGTGCCCTTCGTCCAAGTGGGAGGCCCAATTATGATTCTCTTCTTTCCTTTAGGTTCAGTTGGATGGCGAAGCTTTCGTTCGCTTATGAAGCGTAACCTCGAAGTCGTATGGTCTCCTCTTAACGTGTGTACTCCGTTTGACGCACTTATGGTACGTCGAGACGACTGCCTTCGTTGCATGTAGCCAAGGTGTCCCCACAGACAGCGCCAATTGTTGATACAGAAAATAAAAACAATAATCAATTCGGTAAATTGATTAGAAGATTAGGGACTTGGATAAAAAATATTAAACAAGATTGAAAGAAATAACATGTAAAACCGGAAAATCTAGTCTTATTGAATTTAGAGCCGAAAACGAATTGAATCGCTAGCTCTAGGGTTTTAGTACAAAAGTATCGAATGTGTAAAACTTGTCTTTTCTCGTGATCCAGGGTTTTTCCCTAGATTTTCTCCGATATTATTTACAAAATCTGAACAATCTAGATTATGTTTTCATAAATGGTTCAGACATAAAAATGTTAAACTAACGTTTTTCTTTTACCATGCAGGTCGGCCTTCAGCTCGTCGCCGAGCTACTTCGATCTTGTCGAATCACCTCTCATTGGGCCTTCGTTATTTCTTCGAGGTCGGATCTCTTATGGGCTATATTCGCTATTGGGTCGGGTCTTAGAGGGGTGCTAATCCCACCTCTAACAATCACTATCTCTCGCTCTCATTGTTTCACTCTAGTTCAGCTTAGCTCATCTGTCATTGATAAGCTGCTTTTGTATTCTCTCTATTCTTTTTCTTTGTTTTGATTCTTAGTCTTGCATATCAT
This sequence comes from Orychophragmus violaceus, assembly GCA_030180135.1. Taxonomy (NCBI): domain Eukaryota; kingdom Viridiplantae; phylum Streptophyta; class Magnoliopsida; order Brassicales; family Brassicaceae; genus Orychophragmus; species Orychophragmus violaceus. The sequence continues at coordinate 93,821,095 of CM058230.1, forward strand.
ATGAATTTGCCATGTGACCATTTCTATACAGTTAGACATATCAGTTGATTGGTCTGTTGTCTGTATTAGAGATGTCGAATCTTAAACGGAAGCAAATGTGTGCTTGTGTGGATGATATGTAATCTAGCACCTGACAATCTTTTACTTTACCGGAAATGAAAACACAGAGAAGGGATTAGTTGGATAAAACACCTTTTTTTGGATCTGATCCTCCTGAGAAACAAGTCAAGGTATTGTCAATAACATGGGCACATGCGATCTCTATGGAAAATGATTTGAGTGTGGCACACCTCAGTCTCCTAGTTCTGGTGGTATATGAATCAGTGGTGTTTTGTATTACAAAGCTTCTAATAAAGCGTTTTCCAGCGCTGATTGTGTGTTAGATATGAGAAGCACAACTTTATTAAGATTAGGTAAAGTTCCATTTGAGCAGTGCATCATGCAACAACTCTGACAAATTACAACGGTAAATCGGCTTCACTTATGCTGGAAAGGTGTTATCATATTACTGAAGCAAGTAGAACTTTTGACATGTGGGTTAGAAGTTCTGAGATATGGGTGCTAGAAGAACCTGAAAAACACAAATAAGTTTGTGGGGGGAATGAAGTTACAGAGCCTATGTTATAATCTGGGGGTTCTCTGTTTCTTTGCTTATTACATAATAACTTATCTTCGGTTGTCTTTGTTGTTATTCATCTATCCTCATGTTCAATGGTTCATACACTCTGGAACTAAAAATATGTATATTTCTAAAACTCTTGTTATAGAGTAACATCTACATTGAGTTTCAAGGTGTAACGTCACAAGAAAGATGCTTACTTTCTTACACACATGTATAAAGGAGTCTTCATCAACAATCATCATAGATCCTATCTTATACTATTTGAAACGGGAGCCTTTCTTCCCTTTTCCCTTTCCTATGTCTCTTCCTTGTAATGCTGAAGCCCAGAAGAATAGAGAAATCCAAATTAGTAGTGCAAGAAAGATCTTTACACGGTCTTGAATGATCGACGCTACTTCCACAAGACCTATACAAGAAGACAAAAAGGAAATACTTTTTAAGTCACTGAAATAAGATGAGAAGCAAGATAACAAGTGTGGGGATCCAACTGATTGTTTTCAAGACCAATGACTTAAACATTAGAGAATACAATCAGAAGAAAAAATGGTTAAAGGACGAAACTTTCTGAATCTTTGATGCGTATAACAAGAAACTTGCCAAAAGATATCAAACTTTAATTATCTAATTCCCCAATATATAAACTTGAATTTTAAATCATCTCCATTCCTAATTCGATGCAAATATCATTGAATTTTACGAATGGTGAAAACCAGAATTAGCAGCAACCAAAACCAGAAATTTCTGGGTATGAAGGAAAACGAACTTGTGGGCTCGGTAGTGTTTCTAGGCGGAGGTGGATCGGGACTGGGTGGAGTTGGCGGACGGAGAGCAGCGACGGCGATGCGGCGTACGCGATGAGGAGTCGCGGAGAGGAAAAGGGTTTGAGGATGAAGCCCAGAAGGTGGAGGAACTGACGGGTACGGAAGGTGAGACTGGTATTGACGGAAGCGATGGAGGTAAAGGTTGGAGCTTGCACTCGTGTTGGAAAACGCCGTCGCCATTTTCTTGTTTAAGATATTTTGGGCTTTCTTTTCTCTTTATTTTATTTTTATCTTTTATTTATATCGAAACCAATTGTTAAATCAAATGTTTTCAAATTCTTGGATATATTTTGGTTATTATGTAGTTGTTAGACTATTTTACCCCTCACAAATATGACAAACACATTCAAAACTTCCCTTTTGGTAATAGGCGTCCTTGTATCTGTATATTTTTTTATATTATATTATTATTATTTTTTTTTTTCATTCTCTTTCTTACTTTACATTTTTGTTCACTTCTTGTTTTTTAGACGGTGGATATGATGGCGGAGGGGTGGTTTCCGACCATATAAACCTTCGGAATGGAGATATAATCAGACGATGTACCGGAATTCAAAAAAATTTTGGGCTTAATAGGAAATTTTCGAATGGACAGTTAGACTATGTGTCCACAGTATCGACAGTTTGTGGACACTACTGCGATCATAACACATGCAAGTCGCTTACCACTGATAGGAGGTGACGAAGCAAAACAATGTTGCTTTTGGATGGATAGGGGTCCACACGTATTTTGGATCCAAAAATTCACAATAATGCAAACTCTTGATCACCTTATGTTCATCAAAAGCGTCTAGCATGTGATATCATCGTGGTAATGTTCACGAATAGTCGATACATAGTAGAACTCTTGCCACATTTTGTTCATCAGAAGCGTCTAGCATGTGATATCATCATGGTAGTTTCCACGAATAGTCGATACATAGTAGAACTTTTGACCACATTTTGTTCATCAGAAGCGTATATCATGTGATATAATTGTAGTAGTGTGTCTAGACCACCTTTTGTTCATCAGATCGTCTAGCATGTGATATAACCGTGGTAGTGTCCACGAATAGTCGATACATATTCACAATCATGTGAGTTCTTGACCACCTTTTGTTCGTTGGAAACGTTGATAGAGCTCTTGCCCACCTTCAGAAGCGTTTATCATGTGATATAATTGTGGTAGTGTCCACGAATAGTCGATACATAGTAAAACACAATTTTTAATATTTTTGATCGTACTTTGTGTCCACATATTCAAAATCATGTGAACTCTTGACCACCTTATGTTCATCAGAAGCGTCTAACATGTGATATAATCGTGGTAGTGTCCAAGAATAGTCGATACATGGTAGAACTCTTGACCACCTTATGTTCATCAGAAGCGTCTAGCATATGATATAATTGTGGCAGTGTCCACGAATAGTCGATAACATAGTAAAACACAATTTTATTATTTTTTTTATTGTACTTTCTGTCCACATATTCACAATCATGTGAACTCTTAAGCACCTTATGTTCATTGGAAACGTTGGTAGAGCTCTTGACCACCTTATGTTCATCAGAAGCATCTAGCATTTGATATTCGTGGTAGTGTCCATGAATAGTCGATACATAGTAGAATTCTTGACCGTCTTTTGTTCACGAATAGTCGATACATAGTAAGTGTCTTTCATGTTATATGATTGTGGTAGTATCCACGAGTAGCCGATATTGTGGACACATAGTCTAACTGTCCATTCGAGATTTCCGAATTAAGCCCGATTTTTTTTTGAATTTCGGTAAATCGTCCCATTATATCTCCATTCTGAAGGTTTATGTGGTCGGAAACCTCAACTATGTTATCGTATCCACCGTCAAAAAATTGATGGGTGAAAAATAAATGAAAAGAAAGAAAGAGGAAGGAGAAGAAAAAAAAAGAAAAAAAATTTAAAGGTATGGATAGGTGGAACAGTGTCCTATCCGTGTCCATCGTGGGCTTTTCTTTCTTGTGGGGGTAAGTTTGGTCTTTTTACAGTGGGACGTACAAAAAAAGATACAAGAAAGTGTTGGAAATCCGAGCCAATTCTACCAGATTCAGAATTCTCGCGAGTTCCAGATAGCCTAGGATCTAGGGTCTAGTTAATTGAATCATAGATCTCACCTCGTGATTACCTGGAATTTGGCAGCGGAAGATTGATCAGGTAACACGAGATCTGTAGCGCCTCAGATGCTGCGCCTCTATCGTAGTCCACACGCACACAAGCTGAATCCGCCGGGATGCTAGTACCGGTGCTCAGATCTCCTTGGGACTTTTGTTTCTAGAGGTTTAGTGTTTTCTCCCAGAGAAAAACTGTCTCGGGCGGCGCACCAGAACCAACAACCTTAGGTCGAGATATAAAACGTGTTTATATACTGACCTCGAGGTGAACCGAAACATCAGTTTCGGTTTCGCCATTGTGTCGACCGACACACTTATTGGTGTCGATCGACACACGTCCTGTATCGACCGACGCACCCAATGGTGTCGATCGATACACCCCTTTGAAACTTATATTCGATCTGTATCCAATACATATCGATCTGACCATATGCCAATGATCAATTCCCATGCAGAGTATATCCAACTTGCTTAGGTGTGTGACCCTGTAGGTTCACACGATACTGGAAACGAGTTACAACTCATTTGTCATAATTGGTTTCTAGCAAAACATTATGATTACCCAGTATCACATGAATTGTCCGATCTCGACAATACAACTATCTCTAGAGTTCGTACAATGTGATTTCAGGACATAATCCCAACAATCTCCCACTTGTACTGGAATCACCTATTCCTATAATCCCTTCGTCTCTATATCTCGATATGGCATAAGGCAAGAGACTGTGTCATCCTTATTATAGCCAACATCATGTTCATCGAACTTCTGATCTATACTGATTAAAACAAACGACTGACAATCACCTCGTTTGAGCACGGCCATGCATTTTCTCAGTATCAAATCTTCGATGGGCCCTGAGATATTTATCTCCCGTTTTCCAGGAGGGACAAATCCCATCTTGTTCCATCCCTGTTTCTACACATACTTCATGATACGCACAAGCAATGCCGTTATAACCGCCATTTACGGAACGACGTTTGACAAGGTCAACACGCACCAATTCATATGCTAGAAAGCATGATGAACTCAGGTCTAAGGACTATTCTCTATAGTCGTAATGAGAACCTCCCATGACACTGATTAATTCATATCCTGTGGAGTTCTCATTAGCGGGTCATGTCCGATCATATGTTCACCAACATATATCTATGTGACTGACTGTGATAATCATATCATTGACTTCATGAAACTTAGTCCAACAGTCACCTCACATACTAGTCTCGCGCGGTTATTGGTGCCCCACTTCAATAACCTCGACTAGGGACAATCATAATTTATGTCATCTTTTACTTATAGGGTTTCATGATCAAGTCCTCAACTTGATGACCTATACGATGATCATAAAATACTTTGGGACTATTGTTTAATTATCCAATAATCAAATAATACTGATGTCAGTTTTAACTTACATAAACACTACCAAGGCACGTCTATGTGGAGTTTACAACATAACTAAAATAACTCCCACTAGAATCAAGATCATCTCTTTAGATATCTTAAACCTACAACAACAGAATAAATCTGGTGCTTAGGTTGTGGGAGATATTGCGGTGTTCTTGTTTGGAACAATTCCAACAAACCACATCGCCATTCAGATAACAACGTTATTCTACGGTCCGCTGCTTGGAGCCTTTCCAATAGCTAGCACCGCTATACATACAAAGAGACATAACCAGGTGGGAACCGGGAATCGTCTTTGTCTGTCTAACTACTTTCAACTGGTTTGTCACTTTATCAGTTCACCACGAACCTATCCTTAGTGTTTCCCAAACACTTGGGGTATTTCTGGTAACTATTTAGTGACTGTTACCGGAGTACATTGGTATTTTCTCGTCATGCTTTATGCATAAGCTGCACCTAGACGAGCGCAAAATATGGCATTCATGATGGATTCTGTTGCATCAGCATAAGCAATCACATTCATTAATACTAGTTCAGACAGTGTTCAAAACACTTCATCTTGCTAATATTGTTACTAGCTCAGCCAGTGTCCAAGACACTTCATCTTGCTTAGATTATTGCCATAAGACCTTTGGTATGAAGCCATTCTTGGAATCAAGCACATCAGAACTGTCCAGTACCTTATCAACATAAGGATTTTGACACGATCCAATTAGCTTACTCAATCTATATCAATAGATTCTTATTCCAAGAATTCACACGGCTTCTCCCATGTCTATCATTTGACTTCCGACCTGAATCTTGACAAGACTTTAGTGTCGGAACGTCGTTTGTGAGATTCAAGTATGTTATCCACATACTGTGTGAGAATTGTCATTACGCTCCCACTAGTCTTCTTGTAAACGCATGGTTTCATTTCTTTCTGATCAAGTCAAAACTTTTGACTACATTATCAGAATGTTGATTCCAATTCCAAGATGTTTGCTTCAATCCAGAATTGGATCGATGAAGCTTACATTCATGCCCAGCATATTTCGGAGTTGGGGCTCACCATCGCTTCTTTGAATTTCGCATGTCACTTTTCAATGATCAGCAGATCACGACATTTGGTTACGAGAAATCACTCTCGAGTTAGTGACGGATCCTTTCGGATCTGCGAATTTCAGGCTCCACAGTTGCAGATCCTACAGCACTTTGTAGATCTCACCGCTGCTCTCCCTCACCAGGTTGAACAGCTTACTGTGTTTATCGAATTTCTTCGATGTGTACTTTCACTCCCACTGTTCCCTTTTGAAAGTATCACCTTTCTTAAAAGACACAGTTCTGGACAACAAAAGTACTAAGCCTTGGTTTCCTCAAGACAACCAGCGAGGTAGAACTTATCAGATATGGATTCAAGTTTGTTTGTTGACTTCTGTCTTACACAAACCTTGCAATCCCAATTAATCAGAAAAACATATTTGGAAATCACCCAGTCCACATCCAATGTGGTGTTTTTCACTGATTCTGATAGAAACCTTTTAGCGTAAACATAGACATTTCAGAACGTATTCTTAAATGGTTATGGAAGATTCCTGTGACTCATCATTGATCAGATCATATCTAATAAGATCTGATTCATTCCTTTAGATGATCACCCAATTCTTGACTCTAGTATTTTTCCTCCGCGATTCAATCGAGGATTTCAATACTTCTGTCAAATTGGTTCTACACTTCATCTTTGAACTCCCTCAAGGGATTCCAGCTCGTGTCTCATCAAATGAACACAACCATACTTATTGATGCCATCAATAAGGTAATGAAGTATAGAATATTTCCTTTGGCAATAATGCTTGTTGGGCCGCATACACCAGTATGTGTAAGGCCCAATAAGCCTCTGGCCCATTTCCTTTTAGCTCTGCTAAATGGGCCTTAGTCATTTGGTCACGTGAACAGAATTCATATCTCAAATGATTAAAATCAAATGAGTCCAAAGCTATGGATTTACTGAATCTGCTTCACTTTTGTGGTTAAACGACTATACCAAAGAAAGGTCGAGTTCGAGTCATCAGACTTAAACCGTTTGGTATTTATGTTATATTTTAACTCATGTTGGTTTAAGATATAAAACCCATTCTAAACGGGGTGCTACCATTAAATATTTCATTAAGATCAAAAGAACAAAACTTGTCTTTTATCAAATGAAAAACATCCAAATTCTCAAAAGAAAATGAAAGACATTTTGCATATAGCAAGTACATGGTGGCAATTACTTAATTTCAAAAACCAAGTAGGAAAGGCTCCTACAAGTGGAGATCTCTACGGCTCATGCAGCAACCATTGCTTCATCCAGACACGCAGTTCCACCTGTCCTTTCTTCAACGTTCTACTGTCGCTTAGGTCCTGCATATTTCAAAAATATCAGTACCACAACAAGTATCCAATACTTATGTAGAACTTGAATTAATAACACAATACCTGAAGAAGAAGTACCATACATCTTCTCCATCTCTTGTGAATCTTCCAAGAATTTAATGCAATCTCTCTTCCAATGCCCTGACTCATCGCAGTAGAAGCACTTTCTAACACCAGATGGGCTCGACTTGGGTTTATTAGATGACACCGGCTTATCCTGATTCCAAATCTGGACGGCCCTGTCTGTATCCTTGCCAACACAAGATTTCTCAAATCTTTTACCCTTTATGATGTCTTGCTCTGCTGTTTTGAGCATGCTGTGCAGCTCAGTCAACGTCTTCGTCAAGCCTTTCTTGATATAGTTCTTAATGAACTTATCATAGCTTGACGGCAGTGACTGCAGAATGATGTTAGTGGCCAACTCTAAGCTGACAGGACATCCCAGTCTCCCCAGGTTATCAATGTAACCCATCAGTTTAATGACATGAGGACTTACTGGAGCATCCTTTGGTAGCTTGCACTCAGTGAGAGACTTCACTATCTGGAATCTCTCAACTCGTGCCAGATCCTGAAACTTCAGTTTCAGGCTGGTGATCATCTCTATTGGCGACTCCATGTTCTCGTATTGACTTTTCAAGTCTGAGTTCATGGTAACCAACATAAGACCACGCACATCTACCACATCAATATAATGCTTATTCTAAGCATTATATGCTGCATGCGAGCGATTGGACCCAAGCCTTTCTGGAAGAGCCTTTTCAAGGACATAGTCCTTGCTCTCCTGCTTGAGAATGAATCTCAGATTCCGATACCAATCCAGGAAGTTGGATCCATTTAACTTGTCCTTCTCAAGGACGGATCGCAACGAGAAAGTAGTCATAGACATAAGCTGAAATCCAAGAAAAACAAAGATTTAGTTATGCATATGATGAGAAATCTTATTTTTTTTAAGAAAACTCGCATTATATTCAAACAATGTTTCCTCTATGAATATAATGATCCAAGATCCATACATTTCCAAAATCTGAGTGGACGACTCGCCATCACCCAAACTTTAGTTATCTAGGTAAGCAAATCATTGCTAATTGTACCCAGTACAACTCTTGGTTGTGGATGAGACAAACTATGCCTTATCCACTCTGATGTCTCTGAGCCCAGAACTTCTGATGGCTCAGTCAAGTAAACCAATCTCTTCTGCCTTGTGATCATTGACAGTCGCACTGCAAGTCTATCAATGATCACCTGCCTTACTCATGTAGCAGTGGATACCAAGGACTCCAAGACTATCCAACATACGAAACAAGTCTTGACAGTGACAAGATTGGGCAAGGCATCAAGGTCACTTGATATTTTGTTGAGGAAACTAAACCCAAAAGTTTAGCAAATCAATCTCTTAGGTCACGTAATTGTTGATGTTTAGCACTGCATGTCCATCAACATTACTACCTGCCTTACTCACGTAATTGTGGACACCAAGCTCTTGGCTAGACCATCACACAACGAAACGAGTCTTGACAGTTGACCACATTGAAGCTAATCTTTGATCAATGTTTAAGTCTAGTTTGGTTTCTGCAAATTCAAGGTTCAATAACCAGAATTTCGAATACTGTGTCGATCGACGCAGACTATGTCTGTCGATCGACACCACCAAACAAAACCGGACTTCGATAACCGGTTAATTCAATTAACCCGGTTCATCGAACCGGTCATGTCGATCGACACAACCCATGTGTGACGGTCGACAATGACCTAAACCGAAGATAGTTTTGATAACCGGTTCAATCCAATTGAACCGACTTATCTGATCAAACTGATCTTTACCAATCGGTTTATACTAATTAGGATAATCAGTTCATACCAATTGAACCAATTTATCCAATTTAAACCGTTTTAATCAGTTTCAACTAATTGCGATAACCGGTCTAATTCAATTGAACCGACTTATCCAATCAAACTGATTTATCCCATCGGTTCATGCTAATTGAGATAATCAGTTCAATCCAATTGAACTAATTCATCCAATTTAAACCGATCTATTCGGACTTAACCAAGCATGATAACCGGTCCAATCCAATTGAACCGATTAACCATTCGCTCGGCCTGTGTCGATCGACACTCAACCTGTGTCGATCGACGCAGTAGGCTTTTAGGTTTTCTACGAGAAAAACCCTAGCCGCCGAATTTCGTCCTGTGTCGACCGACAGTCAAACTGTGTCGATCGACACTCGACCGAGTTTGCTCTGTGTCGACCGACACACCCAGTGTGTCGATCGACACAGAAGGCTTTCGGTTTTTCTTCGCGAAAAACCCTAGCCGCCGAATCTGTCGATTTCGCCACCTTGTGTCGACCGACACACCTCGTGTGTCGATCGACACAGTGCGAAAACACAGATTCGCAGATCGATCAAATCGATCTCACCTGTTCTAATCCAAACAACCTAGTTTGTGAATCTAAATCATCAAATTTGATTAACAGGTGCGATTCAATGATAAAACCCTAAGGCTCTGATACCACTGTTGAAAATCCGAGCCAATTCTACCAGATTCAGAATTCTCGCGAGTTCCAGATAGCCTAGGATCTAGGGTCTAGTTAATTGAATCATAGATCTCACCTCGTGATTACCTGGAATTTGGCAGCGGAAGATTGATCAGGTAACACGAGATCTGTAGCGCCTCAGATGCTGCGCCTCTATCGTAGTCCACACGCACACAAGCTGAATCCGCCGGGATGCTAGTACCGGTGCTCGGATCTCCTTGGGACTTTTGTTTCTAGAGGTTTAGTGTTTTCTCCCAGAGAAAAACTGTCTCGGGCGGCGCACCAGAACCAACAACCTTAGGTCGAGATATAAAACGTGTTTATATACTGACCTCGAGGTGAACCGAAACATCAGTTTCGGTTTCGCCATTGTGTCGACCGACACACTTATTGGTGTCGATCGACACACGTCCTGTATCGACCGACGCACCCAATGGTGTCGATCGATACACCCCTTTGAAACTTATATTCGATCTGTATCCAATACATATCGATCTGACCATATGCCAATGATCAATTCCCATGCAGAGTATATCCAACTTGCTTAGGTGTGTGACCCTGTAGGTTCACACGATACTGGAAACGAGTTACAACTCATTTGTCATAATTGGTTTCTAGCAAAACATTATGATTACCCAGTATCACATGAATTGTCCGATCTCGACAATACAACTATCTCTAGAGTTCGTACAATGTGATTTCAGGACATAATCCCAACAGAAAGCAATCAAACATAAGAAGATACAAAGTTGCTATTAGAAACATAAAAAGATACAGTCAACGCAATATATTCCTATATTTTCTATTTATTTTATATATACAGAAATATATTTTCAAATGTTTAAAAAATTGTTTTTGCGGGCTCTAGTCACCATTAAAACGGGTTGTTTGCATTCCTTATATCTTTTATGTTTTTTCTTTACAATTTTATATTTTTTGAAAAATTGTTGCAGTTTTGTATCTTATTTGTGGATCCATGCATTAGAAAAACCAATTTACTTTCACATATACAAAAAATGATCAAATAACTATATCGATGTATATGGGTCATACGCTATCCATCATAGCCATTCATTTTTATTATATTTTTTCATTTTTTCTTTCACTCTCTTTCTTACTTTACCTTTACTTTCATCCTTCATTTTTTGACGGTGGATAGGATGGCGGATTTAAGGTTTCCGGCAATATAAACCGCCGGAAACATAGTAGAACTGCAACATGTAGAACTCTTGACCACATTTTGTTCATCAGAAGCGTATAACATGTGATATAATTGTAGTAGTGTGTCTAGACCACCTTTTGTTCATCAGATCGTCTAGCATGTGATATAACCGTGGTAGTGTCCACGAATAGTCGATACATATTCACAATCATGTGAGTTCTTGACCACCTTTTGTTCGTTGGAAACGTTGATAGAGCTCTTGCCCACCTTCAGAAGCGTTTATCATGTGATATAATTGTGGTAGTGTCCATGAGTAGTCGATACATAGTAAAACACAGTTTTTAATATTTTTGATCGTACTTTGTGTCCACATATTCAAAATCATGTGAACTCTTGACCACCTTATGTTCATCAGAAGCGTCTAACATGTGATATAATCGTGGTAGTGTCCAAGAATAGTCGATACATTGTAGAACTCTTGACCACCTTCTGTTCATCAGAAGCATCTAGCATATGATATAATTATGGCAGTGTCCACGAATAGTCGATAACATAGTAAAACACAATTTTATTATTTTTTATTGTACTTTCTGTCCACATATTCACAATCATGTGAACTCTTAAGCACCTTCTGTTTGTTGGAAACGTTGGTAGAGCTCTTGACCACCATATGTTCATCAGAAGCATCTAGCATTTGATATTCGTGGTAGTGTCCATGAATAGTCGATACATAGTAGAATTTTTGACCGTCTTTTGTTCATGAATAGTCGACACATAGTAAGTGTCTTTCATGTTATATGATTGTGATAGTATCCACGAGTAGCCGATATTGTGGACACATAGTCTAACTGTCCATTCGAGATTTCCGTATTAAGCCCGATTTTTTTTTGAATTCCGGTAAATCGTCCGATTATATCTCCATTCTGAAGGTTTATGTGGTCGGAAACCTCAACTATGTTATCGTATCCACCGTCAAAAAATTGATGGGTGAAAAATAAATGAAAAGAAAGAAAGAGGAAGGAGAAGAAAAAAAAAAGAAAAAAAAATTAAAGGTATGGATAGGTGGAACAGTGTCCTATCCGTGTCCATCGTGGGCTTTTCTTACTTGTGGGGGGTAAGTTTGGTCTTTTTACAGTGGGACCTACAAAAAAAGATACAAGAAAGCAATCAAACATAAAAAGATACAAAGTTGCTATTAGAAACATAAAAAGATACAGTCAGCGCAATATATTCCTATATTTTCTATTTATTTTATATATACAGAAATATATTGTCAAATGTTTAAAAAATTGTTTTTGCGGGCTTTAGTCACCATTAAAACGGGTTTGCACTCCTTATATCTTTTATGTTTTTTTCTTTACAATTTTATATTTTTTGAAAAATTGTTGCAGTTTTGTATCTTATTTGTGGATCCATGCGTTAGAAAAACCAATTTACTTTCACATATACAAAAAATGATCAAATAACTATATCGATGTATATGGGTCATACGCTATCCATCATAGCCATTCATTTTTATTATATTTTTTTCATTTTTTTCTTTCACTCTCTTTCTTACTTTACCTTTACTTTCATCCTTCATTTTTTGACGGTGGATAGGATGACGGATTTGAGGTTTCCGGCAATATAAACCGCCGGAATGGAGATATAATCGGTCGATGTACCGGAATTCAAAAAAAAAATGCGGACCAGTACCGAAGTTTCGAGTGGACAGTCTAGACTATGTGTCCACAATATCGGCTATTCGTGGACACTGTCACCTTCATATCAAATGCTAGAAGGTCTCAATGGATAACAAGTGGTCATGTGAAATGTTGCTTTTAGGTGGATAGTAGAGCAAGTTGTAATATGTATCCACATATTCACGATCATGTGAGCTCTTGGCACTTTCTGTTTATCAGAAGCATTTAGCATGTGATATGATCGTGGTAGTGTATATAAATAGTCGATATTATCTAAATGAGCTCTTAAAACTGTGTATACTAGGTTTCTTTCACGATCATGTCAACTCTTGGCCACCTTATGTCCATCGAGAGCGTCCAACATGTGGTAAGATTGTGGTAGTGTCCACGAATAGTCGATAATGTCTACCATATCTCTTAAAACTGTGTGGCACCGATTGTGAAATCAAAACTAGTAAACACAATTCTAAGAGCTCATTTGGACAAGTCAGCCCCCCTTGCGGGTACCACCCCGATCGCACCACATGTTAGACGCTTCCGATAGATAGAAGGTGGCAAAGAGTTCACATGATCGTGAAATCATACCTAGTAAACACAATTTTAAGATCTCATTTGGACAAGTCGCCCCCTTCGTGGATACCACCACGATCTCACCACATGCTAGACACTTCTGTGGACAGAATGTGGCCAATAGTTGACATGATCGTGAAATGATACTTAGTAATCACAATTTTAAGAGCCCATTTAGACAATATCGACTATTCATGGATACTACCACGATCATATCACATGCTAAACGCTTCTGATAAACAGAAAGTGACAAGAGCTCACATGATCGTGAATATGTGAATACATATTACAACGAGCCCTACTCTCCACCTAAAAAGAAACATTTCACGTGGCCACTTGTTATCCGTTGGGAGCGTTTAGCATGTGACATGAACGTGACAATATCCACGAATAGCCGATATTGTGGACACATAGTATAGATTGTCCACTTGAAACTTCCGTATTAAGTCCAATTTTTTTTTTTAAAATTTAGGTACATTAACCGATTATATCTCCATTCTGGCGGTTTATATGGTCGAAAACTTCAACTCCGTCATCCTATCCACCGTCAAAAAGTGACGTGTGTCGACCGACACGAGGTTGATGTCGATCGATGTCTGTTCGAGTAGTGTATTGATCGACGCGAAAGATGCGTCGATCGATGATGATCATCAGTGACATGTTCTCATGTCCTTAACATTAACAAGAAAAATCTACGTAAACAAAACTAAAACACAAAATAAAGTAAAAACAGACTCACCAGTGGGTTGCCTCCCACTAAACGCTTGTTTTTATTCATTAGCTTGACTATTTTTAGGAGATCAGGCTCCTAGAGTTTCAATAGAGGCAATTAGTGCCTATGTGAATGTTTCCTCATACAAGGTGGTATATAAGCAATAAGATCATGAGTTCTACCAAAGAATAATGGAATAGATACAAGGTGGGAGCGAAGCGTGGGTGGGATACTGAGTTTCCCTGCATTAACAACAATGCGGTTACGTGGTTTAAGTCGATAGGATTCATACCTTAGATTTGGTGGAGGTGAGATGTCTAGAGCTTTCGTCTTGGCAGCAGGTGCATGCTCTGAAGATGTTAGAGTAGGCTCAGAATGGACCACCATCTTCTCTCTTTTAGTATCAGGCACTTTGTCCTCCTCAATCTGGATCTCTGACTGCACCTCAACATTGAAGGTATGACCATCAATGGTGGATTTCTGCAGCTTGTCCATCTTGAATTTCAAATGCTTATCTCACAGGTGGAGATCAATTAGATCACATCTCACATCAATAATTGCTCCATCTGTAGCCAAAAAGGATATACCAAGCAGTAGAGGATCATCCAGTTCAACCTCGTATTTCAACACCACAAAATTTGTTGGAATCAAATAGTTTCCAACTCTGATGGGAATGTTCTCTAGGATTCTTTCTGGAATCCTCTTCGATCGATCAACTAGGATAAACGAGATCATAGTAGGTTAGAAGTCCATCAATCCCAATCTCACAGCTACAAAGTATGGCATGAGATTCACACCTGATCTTAAATCACACACAGAACGCTTGAAGCTGTCCTTGAAGATGAAACATTCTAGCACAAAGACTCATGAGTCTGGAAGCTTCTCTAGAATCTGGTCCTGTAGCACATCACTAATCTGTTTAGAAACCATGAACACCTCTTCCTTGAAATCTCCATCTGAGGAGGTCATTACTTTCGCATATCTCTGTAGAGAAGAGTGTTTATTCAAGGAATCAACTAGTGGGATCTTAGTCAGCTTCTTATCCACCAATGCCATGCATTTGGCTTTATCTAGCTCATAATTGGACCTTTTAGGAGCTCTAGGAAAGGGTAGTGGACGCTTATAGACTCAATCTAGCACATTTTCAGGTTCGTTCACTCGTCTGGAATGAGTGACGACCAATGCCAAAGAAGAGTCGGTCGATGTTGGCTTCTCATAAGAACATTTTTTCTTCCGATATGCTATTCGTCGATCGACACATACCTTGTGTCGATCTATGTTTTGTTGCATCGATCCCTCTGTGACGACCAAGGTCGTCACCCCATCATTCGAAACTCCATCAAAACTCAAAACATTCTTCAATTGAGTGTGAATCGATCGAAACCATGAGTGTGTCAATCGATGATGCAGGCCGACAAACACAATTCAGCGTGCAGAGCAGCAACTCTGATGTCTTCTTGCTCTTGTACCAGATTAGTTACATTCTCCACAATGACAGAGTAACAACATCCTGATTTTTGACATGAGTGCTCAGAGATTCGATCTTCCCATTCAAATCTAGGTACAGAGCATCTATCTCCCCATTAAAGTCCACTGCACTCTTCTACTGACATTCCAAAAGTTGCTACAACATAGCTTTGATCTCAGACTGCACATTAGGTGGAAGAGGAGTCTTGTATGATGAAGGACCATAGTCTCTGGAGAATATGCTTTCGGCTAGAAAGGTCTCTGAAATGCAGGCTTTGGAGTGTAGCCAAAAGTCTGTCCTTGTTGATTCCCATATCTTTGACCTTGATAACCAGTTCAAGCTATGTAGTTGACATTCTCTGACTCATTAACTGGTTCAAGAGTCTATACATCATCGAGAAATTGGACCTGCTCTTCTCAACTAGAATGTTCTGAACATAATCAATCTTGTTCTTCATCTTTGCAATCTGACTTCCATCCAATTTTCCTCATGATCGCTTCCTCTCCAAATTAGCATTACTGGTGATATTTCTAGATACCAAGTTTTCAACCATCTCCTTACCTTGCTCTGGATACTTTGTGTTGAATTTCCATTCCTGACAGCATTTAATGCCAACTGATACCACCAATCTAAACCTTTGAATAAAATGCCCAGCAACTTAGCTTCAGAGAAACTACGGTGTGGGCAATCATGCTGATACATCTTGAAACATACCCAAGCAGCTCCCTGTTTGAACTGGAGAATTTCTTCACTCAGCTGATCAGATCTAGCATCATCATAGAAGTTTCCAAGGAACTTCTTCTTGGTCGCATCCTAGGTGGTGAGAGTACCTGGTGGAATCTGCTTCAGCCAGTTCGCAGCCTCCCCACCAAGAGAGTGTGGGAAAAGCTTGCAGTGCAGGAAGTTATAGCTCACTCCATTGTACTTCATTCATGTAACCAAATCCTCAAATCTTTCAATATCGTCTATAGGATTCTCATGTGGAAGAACATGGCACAAATGCTGTCTTACAAGAGTGTAGTAGGAAGTCTCCAGCTCAAAGTCATTCCTCTGAATAGGAGGAGCTCTTATCGTGGACCTGTTAGCATATAACCTGTCATGTCTGTTGTAATCAGCAAGAGTCCTCTCTGCTTGCGCATTACCTTGCTCATGTTCAACAACTGCGCCGGCAGCTTGTTGAACACCTCCAGCTTGTTCTTCACCCGCAGTAACAACTGGTGCAACAATGGGGTTTCCATCTCCATCAAGTTTTGGCCCTCATTGTTGTAGGAATTTCCATCAAGGTCTTTCAGAATACCAGCTTCATCCCGAATCAACACCACGACAATAGGATTCAACATCTTCACTGGTTTATGTGCTTTCTTGTTTGTTCGCTCTAACCTTGCAAGCTCTTTGTTCTGAAGAAATAAAAGGTCGTTTTCCGGATTGATTCTGAGTGCACCATTAGGCATGCACTATCTTCTTCGCGACCTTTGTGTCGACCGATGCTGGTGAAGCGTCGATCGATGCTGGTGTTGTGATATGTGTTAATCGATTCCAAGGAGTGTCGATCGATGCAAGTTTTCTTCACGCAACGTGAAACACATGAACGAGACGAAACAAGAAAGAGAGTCAGCAAAATTAAATTATAAAAAATGAAAAGCCTAGTCTAAGCTTTAAACTTAAATCTATTGAAGACTGATAGGTGTCAAGTTTTAATCCTATATCTAACTGCAAGTGCATAGTTCAGTAGTTGTAGTATATAGGTATCGAATCCACAGGGACTCCGGTATTCAATAGCTCAAGAACAGGAAATTTAACTAGGAAGAAAGCAAAGTGATTGAATTGAAAGCAATGCGAGAAAGTAAACAGAAAGCAGAGATTATTGGTTGTGAAAACAAGTTATTAAGAGCGCTAAGTCTAGGGCGTTCTCAGGAAATCAGACAAGCAGACAGTTCATTCAGCAAGGATCTAATTAAGCACAGTTCTAGAACTCAAAACACAGATATAGAATTAACCAAATTCCTTTGCGATAATTCTCTAAGTCTAAGTGCAGCAAACCAAACTTTCGTTTGCGAGAACTAACATATTAACTTAGCATTAATTCCAAGTTTGATATGTTCACAATTATCCTAAACCAAACTTTCGTTTGCGAGAAGTTTAATTGCTCAACCTAATTAGTTCAGATTCCTAAACCACACTTCCGTGTCGTATTTAGCAACCTAAGATCTAGATTCTAATTGATCAGGTTAGAACTAGCTTTAAGCACAATTAGATTGAAGAACAGATATAGTTATGAATCCTTAACTGAATTAAACAAGTCTAGCAAGTCATGAAATCCTATGTGAGAAACCCTAAACCTAACAAGGAATCTACTCAGACATAGATAATGAAAACATAATCATATGAAGAATAAATTGCATAAAAGATAAAGAATTAGAGGGGTTCGAAATCTTCTCCAAATACAGATGAAGTAAAGGTTCAGATCAGCCCCAAAAGCTCTAAAAATCCTCTGCTCTTAATTATGAAAGCTTAAGTAAATAAAACACCAAAAACTTAATTATATAGGTCTAATCTCGGCCAGGGGATTCTTTGTAAATATCAGAAACTTCTGGATCAGAGTGCAATATCTTGACTCTTCATAAACCGCCAAGTTTCGGCCCATCTCGCTGGTGCAACGATCGATGCTAGAGTGCATCGATCGACGCATTTCTCTGTTTCGGACAGTGAACTCTATCTCTCGGCCAAACACTCCAAAAATCTCCAAAAAGTGCCATAATCACCAAATATGCTCCAAACCTGATTATACCTGTAAAAGACTCTAAAAGAACACAAAAAGACACTAAAACACACTTATATCATGGTCTAAAACTAGTAAAAACCATGATATATCAACTCCCCCACACTTAGCCTTTGCTTGCCCTCAAGCAAAACATAGAACTAAAGCTTGATGAAGAGGTTTGAAAACTCTTCAGAAACTCATTTCATCCTAGAAGCTACAATACTCAGATTCCCCTTAGTAAACCACTGAAAGAATCAATCACAGGATATCAAGACCAACATGTACTTCCCCCACACTTAGCAACTGTCCTAAGTAAACTCCACAATCACATTCAAGCATTCAAATTCTCTCTACTGACTTCTGCAAGTATTTAAGTGCGGTCTCACCTAAGGAGTATCGTTCAAAGGGTACATGGATTCTTACCTTATCAGCTCTAGACCACCATACTATCTTTCTTTAGTCCCTTTCTTCTCTTTCCCTTCCTTAACAACTGATTTTTCCCACATTGGGTATCATTTTA
The DNA here is from genome assembly GCA_030180135.1 of Orychophragmus violaceus. NCBI lineage: Eukaryota > Viridiplantae > Streptophyta > Magnoliopsida > Brassicales > Brassicaceae > Orychophragmus > Orychophragmus violaceus. The sequence continues at coordinate 93,839,867 of CM058230.1, forward strand.
TTTTTTTATCAGTGTTCTTCCCGTTATGGGGTGTACTTTGGACACATTCCATGGATGCATAAGGGATAATAGTGTTTGCTACTATTCTCATGACCACTTCGGAGTTACTAACTCATCCTCAGTTTATTATTTTTTTTACTTTATAGAAGGGAAGAAGGGAACTAAATAGGATAGGTTGACAGGCTGTGTCAGAACTAACAGGGAATCCGACACAAAGTATATCAAGCCCTTATGTGAGAAATCTAAGTCAGTATTAAGGTTGAAGTCAGTAAAAGGATCCTATGATACCTGAAGTGATATGGGTGTTCCCAGTAGGTTGATCTGTGTCTGGGTTTTCTAATAGTCAGAGATAGATCCTGCAACTTCATCCCAATGGTTACTTAAGTTCCTGCAAGTCTTGTAAATCTTCTCAGAAAATCATAGTTTCTTACTTAAACAATTTTGACTCAATAAAACAATTTTTTTAAAAAAATGGACTGACTCTTAAGAAAACAAAGAGATAAACGTCAGTAGCACCTCCCCCACACTTAAGACACACTGTCCCCAGTAGTGTCAAGCGAAGGATCGGTAAAAAGAAATTAATAGATAAAAGATGAGATTATGTCTGTCGGGTTTACCTCTGTCGCTCAGGCATCGATCGTTGCACTAAGTGCATCGACCGTTACTTGGCGAATTTCGTGTATGGTCGATCGTTGCTCATGACCGCAACGATCGCTGCAATGCGATTCCGATCGTGTTGTGACGATCGACGCACTGCGATTTCGTCCGAGACCTGCAATCATAAACTCACCAGAAACAAAAACAAACGTAAAATCCTAACAAAAACACCAAAAATTAAGTAGAAAAACACCAGTACCTAATGGTGGGTTGCCTCTCACCCATCACTTGTTTAAGGTCAATAGCTTGACCAGACGGACAAGATTTTTTAGGAACCAGGAGATCCTGACAGAGACCTTTTCTGTCTCTGTCCAAGTCTCCTCATCCAAGGTGGCGAGTAGGCTGTTGCAGGATGCTCATGTCCAAGAAAAGATGGAGTAAAATGTGCTCCAAGATCTATAATCACAGTGTCATCAGGCTGCTCATCATCTGCATTCCTTATGGTGAATGTCTGCCCATCTACCAGTGGTCTTCGCAGCTTATCCATCTCATAACGCAGCGGCTCATCTCCCAGATGGAGGTCTATCAGGCTGTTCCTAACATCAATTACCGCTCCTGCTGTAGCCAAAAATGGTCTTCCAAGCAGCAATGCTTCATCCGGATCACAGTCATATTTCAGCACTAGGAATTCTGTTGGAACTAAGTAGTTTCCAACTCTCACCGGGATGTCCATCAGGAGTCCTTCAGGAACTCGTATGGACTGATCAGCTAGGACAAGAGAGGTCCTAGTAGGAGTAAAATCTAGCATACCCAGCTTCTCTGCCACAGAGTATGGCATCAAACTTCCAGCAGCTCCTAAATCACACAGAGAGCGCCTAAAACTATCCTAAAAGATAGAACAATCAAGCACAAAGACTCCAGGATCAGGCAGCTTCTTCGGGATCTTGGTCAACAGAACATCACTAATATGCTGAGGAACTATATGTTGGAATTGTGTCCAGCAATCTCTGTACTGTCTCTATAACGTAAGAGTATGTCAGTGATCAGACATAAGTCATACAATGCTGGGGGTCATGATGGCTTGCTAGAGTCCGCTCATGATCTATAAGTCTTGGACTTATTGCCTTTATTGTATGATCCCATATGGGTCACACGCTTAAGCTAGCAGGAAATAATGTTGGAACGGCTTAGCAGAAGTACGACAAAAGTGCTAGGCATTTGTCGTACTAAGAGAGAAAGACTAATGGGTCTGATTAAATGGAATTTAATCAGATTGGGCCCAAAAGCCCAAAAGGGAAAGAGAAGGCTTTTAAATGACTAAAAGCCAATTCTCTTCTCCCTTAACCCAACCCTAGCCGCGCCTCTCTCCTCTCTCTGCGCCAGCCTCCTTGTGGTCTAGCAGCCAGTTTCCGGTGATTGCGTGTGTGAGCCTTTGGAGGATCCATCTCTCGGTGTATCTCCCTGATCATTGACCTGTTCATCAATTCCGCTGCAAACAAACAGGTAAAAGGTGAGATCATATGTTTCTAAATAAGAACACCTAGATCTAATGCATGTTTAGGTTGATATCAATATGAGAATTGAATCAGGATCAACCGAAACTTCCAACAGTGGTATCAGAGCCATTGGTTCTTAGGTTTCTTGTTTTAGATTCATTGTTTAGGTTGTTAAATCTGTTTAGAATTGTTTTTGAATCAATTATTGATAAGATAAAACAGTTAAGAATCAGAATTGAACCCTAAACAAACACAGAAATCACAAACCGAGCTATATGACTCGGGTTTGTTGATTGGCCGAGAGAATGGCCGGTTGGGTCGGATCGATGGATCGATCGCGTCGCGATCGCGGATCACGTCCCGATCACGATCGTCCCGTTCCGCCTTCTCTCACGTCCCGATCGTCGCCATGCTTGCTCGATCGCGTGAGGCTTCATGCTGTCCGGATCGAGGCTCGCTCGTGGATGACTCGGCCAGCACCGTCCCACGATCGTCCCGCCTGTCCCGAGCTCGTCCGACCGTCCCGATCAAAACGCAAGCGTCCCGTCCGGCAATCCGAGCGTCTCGATCTTGGATCGAGCATGCGGCTTGCGGCTGGACGGCTCTTGCCTGGCCGGTTAGGGTTTTGGGTGAGATGGGCCGGTTCGATTTCGGTTAATGGTTCGGTTTAAAACTTGATTAAAATCAACGTTTCGGTTTAATAAACAGGTTTAATAATTTTATTAAATCTGGTTAAACCGGAATAAGAAATCCAATGTCGAAAGAAATATTGGATTTAGTGCCTAAACCAGGAATTTCTAATTTGATTTGGTTGGACCAAATAAATTGAGAAATTCCGGTTTAGTAAATAACCGGTTGACAATTGTGGTCATCGTAGTAATTAAAACTTGGTTAGACCAGTTTTAATGAACCAGACCGGTTATGTCAATTAATTGGACAATTGGGTCATGTCTTGGACATGGACCAATTCTTGGGCCTCGGGCCAAGAAGTTAAAACAATTGGGCCAGTTAATTGAGTCTTTCTTCAGATTAATTTAAAAACTATTTTATAAAATTATAAAGTCGTTTTAAATTAAAGTTTCCGAAATTTTGAAATTAGAAAGTTTCTTAAAATAGAATTTTCTGAATTTGCGGGTTTTGGATTTTAAAGAAGTTTCTAATGTTAGAAAGTTTCCGGTTTTAGAAAGTTTCCAATTTTAGAAAGTTTCTAAAAATAGTAGGTTTCCATAAATAGAAAGTTTCCCGAAATAGTAATCTTCTATTTTGGGAATGATTTTAATAAACCTACGGACCTCAAACAATATCAAGCGTTGGATGTCTTGTCCAGGCTATGTCAGCTGTCAAAGCCCATTCAATTGCATTCATGGCCTTACAGTGTGAGGATGTCTGCTTTTGCGTGGGTAAGACGGTTTGTGATTCATAAATGTCATTGGGAGTCCCAGACATTAATGATTACATGACTGTATAGTCCGGTTTTCTTGACTAGGCCATCGGGAGTCCCGGGCCTTGAGACATCAGGGTGGATTGGGCCTCGGGCCCAGATTCACAACCAAGAGTTATATCACGGATATAATTAGCCGAAATAGGGCTTACCGATATAAGCTAAGGTTGGGTGACGGCCAGTGGCCCACTTTGATCTTAGTTATATGTGGATCTTGGAATCATTATATTCTATTGAGGGTAACTTAGGTTATTGAATATAATGCATGATTAATCATATTATACTTTAATACGAGATTAATCATTTTGAACATATAACTAATAACCTTTTTATTTATATATTTCAGATATGACTACTACAAGCACACAAAACACGTTCTCGATCCGGTCTGTTCTCGAGAAGGAGAAGCTGACTGGAACGAACTTCCTGACATGGTCAAGGAACTTGAGGCTGGTCCTCAAGCAGGAGAAGAAGGATTATGTCCTTCGAGATCCCCTCCCCGAGAGGCCTCTTGCCAATGCTGCCAGGACTCTGCACAATGCTTGGGAAAAGCATTCGTCAGATGAAAATGATGTTTATTGCCTGATGTTGGTGACAATGACTCCAGAGCTGCAAAAGCAGTTCGAAAGTGTGTTGTCTCCAATCGAGATCATGGCAAGCCTGAAATCGCTTTTTCAGGAGCAGGCTAGGACCGAGAGGTTCCAGACAGTTAAGAACCTCTTGGACTGTAAGTTGGCTGCGAATGCGGCAGTGAGTCCTCATGTGTTGAAGATGATGGGTTATCTCGATCATCTTCACAAACTCGACTGCCCAATCAGCCAGGAACTTGCCTGCGACATCATTCTGCAGTCTTTACCTGCAAGCTATGATCAGTTCATTCTGAACTTTAACATGCATGGCTTGAGTAAGACACTGCCTGAGCTTCACGGAATGCTCAAGACTGCAGAGCCCAACTTGAAGAAAACCGCCAAGGACCCCAATGTACTTATGGTACAAAAGGGCAAGGGGTTTAAGAAGTCTTCTGCTAAGGATAAGGGAAAGGCCAAGGGTGTCCAAGTCGTGGACTCAGACACGCCAAAGCCCAAGCCCAAGTCCAAGGCTGGGCCTACTGACATGTGCAGGTTCTGCAAAGAACTGGGGCATTGGAGAAGAGATTGCAAGAAATTCCAGGAAGGTCTAAAGGAATTAAAGAAGAAGACTTTCGAGACTTCTTCATCAGGTATTTTTGTTATAGAAGTTAATACAACTACTTCTGATAATACCTCATGGGTCATGGATACTGGTTGTGGGGCTCATATTTGTACTAATATGCAGGCACTCAGCAACAGTAGAAGGCTGAAGCAAGGACAAGTGGAACTACGAGTTGGGAATGGAGCGAAAGTTTCAGCACTAGCTGTAGGAACTTACTTGTTGTCTTTACCTTCGGGATTGATTTTAGAACTTAATAATTGTTATTTTGTACCTGCTATAAGCAGAAATATTATTTCAATTTCTTTGTTGGATTTGGAAGGTTATGATTTTTCAGTTAAGAATAAATTATGTTCCTTCAATCGCAACAATTTGTTCTATGGTTCGGCCCCTCTTACGAATGGGCTTTACATACTCGATCAATCCGCGCCAATTTATAACATCAATACAAAACGGTTTAAACCTAATGAGGAAAACCGAACGTTTCTATGGCATTGTCGTTTAGGGCACATCAGCGAGAAACGCATCAAGAGGCTCCATTCGAATGGACTTCTTGGCTCATTTGACTTTGAGTCATGTGAGAAATGCGAATCCTGCATGATGGGCAAAATGACACGGGCCCCCTTTAATAAACCTAACGAGAGGGCCAGTGACTTATTGGGCCTGATACACACTGATGTGTGTGGCCCAATGTCCACTAATGCAAGAGGAAACTATCAGTACTTCATTACCTTCACTGATGATTTCAGTAGGTATGGATATGTTTACTTGATGAAACATAAGTCTGAATCTTTTGAGAAGTTCAGAGAATTCCAAAATGAAGTACAGAACCAACTTGGCAAAAGCATTAAGGCTCTTCGGTCCGACCGAGGAGGAGAATACTTAAGCCAAGAATTCAGTGATCATCTGAGAGAGTGTGGGATCGTATCCCAACTCACTCCTCCTGGAACACCTCAATGGAATGGTGTATCTGAGAGGAGAAATCGGACCTTATTGGATATGGTTCGATCTATGATGAGTCACACAGACCTTCCAATATCCCTTTGGGGATATGCTCTGCTAACAGCAGTGTTCACTCTAAACAGAGCGCCATCAAAGGCAGTAGCAAAGACACCATATGAATTATGGACTGGAGAAGCTCCAGTGCTGTCTTATCTCAGAATTTGGGGTTGTGAAGCCTATGTTAAGAGATTAATCTCAGATAAGCTTACACCAAAATCTGATAAATGCTACTTCATTGGTTATCCACGGGAAACCAAGGCTTATTACTTCTATCTACGTTCCGAGAACAAGATTTTTGTTGCCCGGGATTGTAACTTTCTTGAGAGAGAGTTTCTCTCTAAGAAAGACAGTGGGAGTAAGGTACTGCTTGAAGAAATTCAAGATGAACAGGATACTGCTCAACCTAATGAGGAAGAGCAGCAGGAGGATCTACAAGAAATTGTAGAGCCTGAACCTGTAGTACCTGAAGTTCGAAGATCCGGGAGGATCCGTCACGAACCCGAGAGATATCAGGGATTCCTCGTGACTGACTGTCATGATCTTTTGATCATTGATGGTGATGAACCATCGAACTTCAATCAAGCCATGATGGGCCCAGATTCCTCTAAGTGGCGCAAGGCCACTGATTCCGAAATGGACTCCATGTCGGTCAACCAAGTATTTTCGTTGGTTGACTTACCCGTTGGTGTAAAAGCCATCGAGTGCAAATGGATCTTCAAGAAGAAGATTGACGTGGATGGAAATGTCCAGATTTATAAAGCCAGGTTGGTGGCAAAAGGTTTCAGACAAGTTCACGGTGTGGACTACGATGAAACCTATTCACCGGTGGCTATGATGAAATCTATTCGGATTCTACTAGCAACTGCAGCTTTTCATGATTATGAAATTTGGCAGATGGACGTGAAAACCGCCTTCCTGAATGGTATTCTGGAAGAGGATGTGTATATGACGCAACCTGACGGTTACATAGATCCAAAGAATGCTGGGAAAGTATGCAAGCTTCATAAATCCATTTATGGATTGAAGCAAGCATCGAGGAGCTGGAATCTTCGTTTTGATGAAGCGATCAAGCAATTTGACTTCATCAGAAACGAAGAAGAACAATGCGTGTATAAGAAATCTAGTGGGAGCAAGATTGTATTTCTTATCCTGTATGTCGATGACATACTGCTTCTCGGAAACGACATTCCAATGCTGAAGTCCGTAAAGGACTGGCTTGGAAGTTGTTTTTCCATGAAAGACATGGGTGAAGCCGCATACGTTCTTGGAATTAGGATCTATCGGGATAGACCTAAGAGGCTGATAGGCTTGTGTCAAGACTCATACATTGACAAAGTCCTACAAAGATTCAGCATGAAAGATTCCAAGAAGGGCTTCACGCCAATGGTACATGGCACAACGCTAAGCAAGAAGCAGAGCCCTACGTCGGCTGCTGAGCTTGAGCGCATGAAGAATATTCCTTATGCATCTGCAATAGGATCTGTCATGTATGCCATGATCTGTACTCGTCCTGATGTTGCTTATGCATTAAGCATGACGAGTAGATACCAGTCAAATCCAGGTGAAAACCATTGGATTGCCGTAAAGAACATCTTGAAGTATCTAAGACATACTAAGGATAAGTTCTTAGTGTACGGTGGAAGTGATGTGCTTAAAGTCAGTGGATTCACGGACGCAAGTTTCCAGACAGACACAGTTGATTTCCGGTCACAGTCCGGTTATGTCTTTTGTCTGAATGGCGGTGCAGTAAGTTGGAGAAGCTCCAAGCAGGACACCGTTGCTGATTCCACTACAGAAGCTGAATATATCGCCGCCTCAGAAGCAGCGAAGGAAGCTGTTTGGATACGAAAGTTCATTATGGAACTAGGTGTGATACCAGATGCGGCTGAGCCTCTGGCACTGTTTTGTGACAACAATGGTGCTATAGCTCAGGCAAAGGAACCAAGATCACACCAGAAATCCAAGCATGTTCAAAGAAGATATCACTTGATACGTGACATCATTAATAGAAAGGAAGTCAAGATCAGCCGAGTTCCGACAGATGATAATGTCGCTGATCCGTTGACAAAGCCACTCCCAAGGCCTAAGCTCGAGTTCCTGACTGAAGCTGTAGGCATTAGAAACATTGAAATGTAATCTAAATTTGAGTGGGAGTTTTGTGAGCTTTATTTTAGTTATTTGATATGTTCTTGTAAAACATTATTCTATGTTTTAATGAAATTATTATTTCAAGATTATTTTAACTGTGATGAAATAATCGTTCCAAAATGATATGAACCATTTTATAGGTCATCGAAGTAAATGATTTGATCTTGAGTCATCGAAGTCATTTAGCTTGATCATGAGATCCTATATTTGATAAATGTTTTATATCATCATGTCCCTAGTCGAAGGTTGTTGAAACTGGAACACCAACAACCGTGTGAGACTGGATTGGTACGTGACTTATGACAAAGTCTCAGTGTGTCATAGATGCTCGGCATCAAAGTCAGTACATAGGTGTATGTTGGGAACATACGACCGGACAAGACCCGCTAATAAGAACTCTTCAGGATATTTATATCTGTGTCATAAGAGATTCTTACTACGACTATAGAGTATAGTCCTTAGACCTGAGTTCGCATGCATGTGACTGCATATGGACTGATGCACTTTGATCATTGTCTAACGCTATCGTTCTGTGATAGCTATAAGGACCTTGTTTGGGTACATCATGAAATGAGTAGTTTACAGTGATGGAACAAAATGGGATTTGTCCCTCCAATATAAATGGAGTGAATATCTCTAGGCCAATCGGAGATTTGAATACTGGAAAACGCATGGCCATGCTCAAACGGACTTTCCCGAGTCGTTTGGATTGTCAGTATCAAATCAGAGTCCGATGAACAAGATTAGGCTTTATAAGGATGACACTAATCTTGCCTTATGACTAATCGAGATATTGAGACGAAAGGGATTATGAATACAGAGATTCCAGTTCAAGTGGGAGATTGTTGGAATTGTGTCCAGCAATCTCTGTACTGTCTCTATAACGTAAGAGTATGTCAGTGATCAGACATAAGTCATACAATGCTGGGGGTCATGATGGCTTGCTAGAGTCCGCTCATGATCTATAAGTCTTGGACTTATTGCCTTTATTGTATGATCCCATATGGGTCACACGCTTAAGCTAGCAGGAAATAATGTTGGAACGGCTTAGCAGAAGTACGACAAAAGTGCTAGGCATTTGTCGTACTAAGAGAGAAAGACTAATGGGTCTGATTAAATGGAATTTAATCAGATTGGGCCCAAAAGCCCAAAAGGGAAAGAGAAGGCTTTTAAATGACTAAAAGCCAATTCTCTTCTCCCTTAACCCAACCCTAGCCGCGCCTCTCTCCTCTCTCTGCGCCAGCCTCCTTGTGGTCTAGCAGCCAGTTTCCGGTGATTGCGTGTGTGAGCCTTTGGAGGATCCATCTCTCGGTGTATCTCCCTGATCATTGACCTGTTCATCAATTCCGCTGCAAACAAACAGGTAAAAGGTGAGATCATATGTTTCTAAATAAGAACACCTAGATCTAATGCATGTTTAGGTTGATATCAATATGAGAATTGAATCAGGATCAACCAAAACTTCCAACACTATAATCACCCAGTCTCTCAGCTCTTCATCCAGAGGCAGCATCTTGTTCAAATACCTCTGCACACATGGATGATAAGGTGGATCATCAGAAGTTGGAATTTCTTCCAATTCTTCACCAAGCTCCTCTAGCTTCTTAAGCTCTTCAATTTCCTGCTTAATCACTTCAGACACTGAGGAGTGTTGTCTAACAATCTGCGCATAAATCTCCTGTTGAGAGATCTCAGAGACTCCAGAGAATAAGCCATCAAGCTCTAAGTCTGCATCAATACCATCATCACTCAGTGAATCTGTCTGTTCACGACGTGCATCGATCGACACTAAGTGTGTGTCGATCGTTGCAATGCTGCAATTTCCACCCGAGAGTTTTTCACCAAAATCCGGGAATTCTTCTTCCTTCACCAATTCAGCTGTACTTAGCTCAAATTTTTCACCTAGGTGAGATCCATCATTAACGTACACAGACCAGGCCTTAATATGAGTGTCTGCTAGTCCTTTTCCCTTTATTGAGCTGGAAATCTGGTTCACCTGAGTAGCCAACTGCTTCATGTGAGTGTTCAGGGACTCAAACTTCCCATTGAGGTCTTCATAGACAGCATCTAACTTCTTGTTGCAGTCCACATAAATCTTGGTCTGACTCTCCATTAGTTGTTCCATCATAGCTTCCATTCTACTCTCATGAGGTGTAGGTGTAGGAGGAGTCTGATAAGATGAAGATCCATAGGTTCTCTGAGTACCTTGTCCAAAGGTCTTCTGAAAACCACCGGTCTGTCCAGAATTAGATGAGTTGCTGTTGAAAGCACTTTTCTGTCCTCCATTGAAGAATCTGTTTCCCTGTTGATTACCAAATCTATTACCTTAAAATCCAGAACCTCCTATGTAATTCACATCTTCCTCTTGAGTGTCCTCCTTAGTTTGAATTACTTCTACATCTTGGGCAAAGTGGACAGCTTTCTTACCTGCTAGGAGATTGCAAACTGTGTCCAGCCTAGATCTAATATCAGCTATATCAGAATTCTCTACACTTCCACCAGATTTCTTCCTCCTCTCATCCATAGTCTTGCAGCTGTTGCTGCCTATTAGGTTCTCAATCAACTGCTTAGCCTGCGTAGGAGTCCTTGTGTTGAAGTTAGCATTACTGGAATTATCCAGTGCAGACTGATATGGAAGATCTATGCCTCTGAAGAAGATACCAATCAACTGAACCTCAGTGAATCCATGGTGTGGGCAGTCACGCTGATACTGCTTAAATCTCATCCAGGCAGTCTTTAAAGGCTCCACAACTCCTTGGGAAAAGGTGAGTATGTCCTGTCTGGACTAGTCTGAACGCGCATCATAGAAGTGACGCAGGAACTCACTCTTCAGGGCTGCCCAAGTAGTATACTGAGCAGGTGCCAGCTGCTTTAGCCATGCACTAGCATCTCCAGCAAGACTGTGCGGAAAGAGCTTAAGGAACAGATAGTCCGGGCAGACTCCATCATACTTCATGCCAGTGACTATGTCCTCAAATGAATCAATGTGATCCATAGGCTGCTCCGTTGGGTAACCATGAAATGCATTCTGTCTCATCAGCGAGTAGTAGATGGTTTTGATCTCAAAATCATTTCTTTCAAAAGCAGGAAGCACTAAAGCTGACCGGTTTGCATGAAACTCATCCGGTCTGTTGTAGTCAGCTAAAGTCCTCTCACGTACAACCATCTGTCTACCTTGGGCCTGTCCTTGACCCTGGTTCTGCTCCTGTTGCTGTTGCTCAGGAGGATCAGGGATGACATTCCCTTCAGCATCAACCCTTTGATAAGCAGCATTGTATGGGTTATTATCTCGGTCCCTCAGAGTACCTTGAGCATCGCGTTCTAGAATCAAACGTTCTCGCACCATCCTTTCTCTTCTTTCTCTTCTGTTGGTCCTCTCTAGACGTCCAAGTTCTTCAAGTCCGAGATTAACTAAGCTCGAGTTCGGATTACTTCTAGTTTTCTGCGTCTGCATAAACTGTCTGTAATCGTCCAGCAACGATCGATGCTATCAGTGCAACGATCGGTTCAATCTCAGAATCGCCTAGTGACGATCGGTGCAAGGGTGCAACGATCGACGCAGTGCGAAATCGGTACCTGCGACAGAGAGAAAAACAGACAAAAATCAGTAGCTAAAAAAACAAAAACAAAAACGAAAAGAAAACGAAAAATCCTAGTAAAACCCTAGGTTCTAAGCTATCGAAGACTCTTAGAGTCCCCGGAAACGGCGCCAAAAACTTGATAGGTGTCAGGTTTTAATCCTATATCTAACTGCAAGTGCACAGTTCAGTAGTTGTAGTATATAGGTTTCGAATCCACAGGGACTCCGGTATTCAATAGCTCAAGAACAGGAAATTTAACCAGTTCAAGCTATGTAGTTGACATTCTCTGACTCATTAACTGGTTCAAGAGTCTATACATCATCGAGAAATTGGACCTGCTCTTCTCAACTAGAATGTTCTGAACATAATCTATCTTGTTCTTCATCTTTGCAATCTGACTTCCATCAAATTTTCCTCATGATCGCTTCCTCTCCAAATTAGCATTACTGGTGATATTTCTAGATACCAAGTTTTCAACCATCTCCTTACCTTGCTCTGGAGACTTTGTGTTGAATTTCCATTCCTGACAGCATTTAATGCCAACTGATACCACCAATCTAAACCTTTGAATAAAATGCCCAGCAACTTAGCTTCAGAGAAACTACGGTGTGGGCAATCATGCTGATACATCTTGAAACATACCCAAGCAGCTCCCTGTTTGAACTGGAGAATTTCTTCACTCAGCTGATCAGATCTAGCATCATCATAGAAGTTTCCAAGGAACTTCTTCTTGGTCGCATCCTAGGTGGTGAGAGTACCTGGTGGAATCTGCTTCAGCCAGTTCGCAGCCTCCCCACCAAGAGAGTGTGGGAAAAGCTTGCAGTGCAGGAAGTTATAGCTCACTCCATTGTACTTCATTCATGTAACCAGATCCTCAAATCTTTCAATATCGTCTATAGGATTCTCATGTGGAAGAACATGGCACAAATGCTGTCTTACAAGAGTGTAGTAGGAAGTCTCCAGCTCAAAGTCATTCCTCTGAATAGGAGGAGCTCTTATCGTGGACCTGTTAGCATATAACCTGTCATGTCTGTTGTAATCAGCAAGAGTCCTCTCTGCTTGCGCATTACCTTGCTCATGTTCAACAACTGCGCCGGCAGCTTGTTGAACACCTCCAGCTTGTTCTTCACCCGCAGTAACAACTGGTGCAACAATGGGGTTTCCATCTCCATCAAGTTTTGGCCCTCATTGTTGTAGGAATTTCCATCAAGGTCTTTCAGAATACCAGCTTCATCCCGAATCAACACCACGACAATAGGATTCAACATCTTCACTGGTTTATGTGCTTTCCTGTTTGTTCGCTCTAACCTTGCAAGCTCTTTGTTCTGAAGAAATAAAAGGTCGTTTTCCGGATTGATTCTGAGTGCACCATTAGGCATGCACTATCTTCTTCGCGACCTTTGTGTCGACCGATGCTGGTGAAGCGTCGATCGATGCTGGTGTTGTGATATGTGTTAATCGATTCCAAGGAGTGTCGATCGATGCAAGTTTTCTTCACGCAACGTGAAACACATGAACGAAACGAAACAAGAAAGAGAGTCAGCAAAATTAAATTATAAAAAATGAAAAGCCTAGTCTAAGCTTTAAACTTAAATCTATTGAAGACTGATAGGTGTCAGGTTTTAATCCTATATCTAACTGCAAGTGCATAGTTCAGTAGTTGTAGTATATAGGTATCGAATCCACATGGACTCCGGTATTCAATAGCTCAAGAACAGGAAATTTAACTAGGAAGAAAGCAAAGTGATTGAATTGAAAGCAATGCGAGAAAGTAAACAGAAAGCAGAGATTATTGGTTGTGAAAACAAGTTATTAAGAGCGCTAAGTCTAGGGCGTTCTCAGGAAATCAGACAAGCAGACACTTCATTCAGCAAGGATCTAATTAAGCACAGTTCTAGAACTCAAAACACATATATAGAATTAACCAAATTCCTTTGCGATAATTCTCTAAGTCTAAGTGCAGCAAACCAAACTTTCGTTTGCGAGAACTAACATATTAACTTAGCATTAATTCCAAGTTTGATATGTTCACAATTATCCTAAACCAAACTTTCGTTTGCGAGAAGTTTAATTGCTCAACCAAATTAGTTCAGATTCCTAAACCACACTTCCGTGTCGTATTTAGCAACCTAAGATCTCGATTCTAATTGATCATGTTAGAACTAGCTTTAAGCACAATTAGATTGAAGAACAGATATAGTTATGAATCCTTAACTGAATTAAACAAGTCTAGCAAGTCATGAAATCCTATGTGAGAAACCCTAAACCTAACAAGGAATCTACTCAGACATAGATAATGAAAACATAATCATATGAAGAATAAATTGCATAAAAGATAAAGAATTAGAGGGGTTCGAAATCTTCTCCAAATACAGATGAAGTAAAGGTTCAGATCAGCCCCAAAAGCTCTAAAAATCCTCTGCTCTTAATTATGAAAGCGTAAGTAAATAAAACACCAAAAACTTAATTATATAGGTCTAATCTCGGCCAGGGGATTCTTTGTAAATATCAGAAACTTCTGGATCAGAGTGCAATATCTTGACTCTTCATAAACCGCCAAGTTTCGGCCCATCTCTCTGGTGCAACGATCGATGCTAGAGTGCATCGATCGACGCATTTCTCTGTTTCGGACAGTGAACTCTATCTCTCGGCCAAACACTCCAAAAATATCCAAAAAGTGCCATAATCACCAAATATGCTCCAAACCTGATTATACCTGTAAAAGACTCTAAAAGAACACAAAAAGACACTAAAACACACTTATATCATGGTCTAAAACTAGTAAAAACCATGATATATCAACTCCCCCACACTTAGCCTTTGCTTGCCCTCAAGCAAAACAGAGAACTAAAGCTTGGTGAAGAGGTTTGAAAACTCTTCAGAAACTCATTTCATCCTAGAAGCTACAATACTCAGATTCCCCTTAGTAAACCACTGAATGAATCAATCACAGGATATCAAGACCAACATGTACTTCCCCCACACTTAGCAACTGTCCTAAGTAAACTCCAGAATCACATTCAAGCATTCAAATTCTCCCTACTGACTTCTGCAAGTATTTAAGTGCGGTCTCACCTAAGGAGTATCGATCAAAGGGCACATGGATTCTTACCTTATCAGCTCTAGACCACCATACTATCTTTCTCTAGTCCCTTTCTTCTCTTTCCCTTCCTTAACTACTGATTTTTCCCACATTGGGTATCATTTTATTTTTTTATCAGTGTTCTTCCCGTTATGGGGTGTACTTTGGACACATTCCATGGATGCATAAGGGATAATAGTGTTTGCTACTATTCTCATGACCACTTCGGAGTTACTAACTCATCCTCAGTTTATTATTTTTTTTTACTTTATAGAAGGGAAGAAGGGAACTAAATAGGATAGGTTGACAGGCTGTGTCAGAACTAACAGGGAATCCGACGCAAAGTATACCAAGCCCTTATGTGAGAAATCTAAGTCAGTATTAAGGTTGAAGTCAGTAAAAGGATCCTCTGATACCTGAAGTGATATGGGTGTTCCCAGTAGGTTGATCTGTGTCTGGGTTTTCTAATAGTCAGAGATAGATCCTGCAACTTCATCCCAATGGTTACTTAAGTTCCTGCAAGTCTTGTAAATCTTCTCAGAAAATCATAGTTTCTTACTTAAACAATTTTGACTCAATAAAACAAATTTTTTTTGAAAAATGGACTGACTCTTAAGAAAACAAAGAGATAAACGTCAGTAGCACCTCCCCCACACTTAAGACACACTGTCCCCAGTAGTGTCAAGCGAAGGATCGGTAAAAAGAAATTAATAGATAAAAGATGAGATTATGTCTGTCGGGTTTACCTCTGTCGCTCAGGCATCGATCGTTGCACTAAGTGCATCGACCGTTACTTGGCGAATTTCGTGTATGGTCGATCGTTGCTCATGACCGCAACGATCGCTGCAATGCGATTCCGATCGTGTTGTGACGATCGACGCACTGCGATTTCGTCCGAGACCTGCAATCATAAACTCACCAGAAACAAAAACAAACGTAAAATCCTAACAAAAACACCAAAAATTAAGTAGAAAAACACTAGTACCTAATGGTGGGTTGCCTCTCACCCATCACTTGTTTAAGGTCAATAGCTTGACCGGACGGACAAGATTTTTCAGGAACCAGGAGATCCTGACAGAGACCTTTTCTGTCTCTGTCCAAGTCTCCTCATCCAAGGTGGCGAGTAGGCTGTTGCAGGATGCTCATGTCCAAGAAAAGATGGAGTAAAATGTGCTCCAGGATCTATAATCACAGTGTCATCAGGCTGCTCATCATCTGCATTCCTTATGGTGAATGTCTGCCCATCTACCAGTGGTCTTCGCAGCTTATCCATCTCATAACGCAGCGGCTCATCTCCCAGATGGAGGTCTATGAGGCTGTTCCTAACATCAATTACCGCTCCTGCTGTAGCCAAAAATGGTCTTCCAAGCAGCAATGCTTCATCCGGATCACAGTTATATTTCAGCACTAGGAAGTCTGTTGGAACTAAGTAGTTTCCAACTCTCACCGGGATGTCCATCAGGAGTCCTTCAGGAACTCGTATGGACTGATCAGCTAGGACAAGAGAGGTCCTAGTAGGAGTAAAATCTAGCATACCCAGCTTCTCTGCCACAGAGTATGGCATCAAACTTCCAGCAGCTCCTAAATCACACAGAGAGCGCCTAAAACTATCCTAAAAGATAGAACAATCAAGCACAAAGACTCCAGGATCAGGCAGCTTCTTCGGGATCTTGGTCAACAGAACATCACTAATATGCTGAGGAACTATAATCACCCAGTCTCTCAGCTCTTCATCCAGAGGCAGCATCTTGTTCAAATACCTCTGCACACATGGATGATAAGGTGGATCATCAGAAGTTGGAATTTCTTCCAATTCTTCACCAAGCT
Source organism: Orychophragmus violaceus (assembly GCA_030180135.1). Taxonomy (NCBI): domain Eukaryota; kingdom Viridiplantae; phylum Streptophyta; class Magnoliopsida; order Brassicales; family Brassicaceae; genus Orychophragmus; species Orychophragmus violaceus. Next base: position 93,856,229 of record CM058230.1, read on the forward strand.
CCTCTAGCTTCTTAAGCTCTTCAATTTCCTACTTAATCACTTCAGACACTGAGGAGTGTTGTCTAACAATCTGCGCATAAATCTCCTGTTGAGAGATCTCAGAGACTCCATAGAATAAGCCATCAAGCTCTAAGTCTGCATCAATACCATCACCACTCAGTGAATCTGTCTGTTCACGACGTGCATCGATCGACACTAAGTGTGTGTCGATCGTTGCAATGCTGCAATTTCCACCCGAGAGTTTTTCACCAAAATCCGGGAATTCTTCTTCCTTCACCAATTCAGCTGTACTTAGCTCAAATTTTTCACCTAGGTGAGATCCATCATTAACGTACACAAACCAGGCCTTAATATGAGTGTATGCTAGTCCTTTTCCCTTTATTGAGCTGGAAATCTGGTTCACCTGAGTATCCAACTGCTTCATGTGAGTGTTCAGGGACTCAAACTTCCCATTGAGGTCTTCATAGACAGCATCTAACTTCTTGTTGCAGTCCACAGAAATCTTGGTCTGACTCTCCATTAGTTGTTCCATCATAGCTTCCATTCTACTCTCATGAGCTGTAGGTGCAGGAGGAGTCTGATAAGATGAAGATCCATAGGTTCTCTGAGTACCTTGTCCAAAGGTCTTCTGAAAACCACCGGTCTGTCCAGAATTAGATGAGTTGCTGTTGAAAGCACTTTTCTGTCCTCCATTGAAGAATCTGTTTCCCTGTTGATTACCAAATCTATTACCTTGGAATCCAGAACCTCCTATGTAATTCACATCTTCCTCCTGAGTGTCCTCCTTAGTTTGAATTACTTCTACATCTTGGGCAAAGTGGACAGCTTTCTTACCTGCTAGGAGATTGCAAACTGTGTCCAGCCTAGATCTAATATCAGCTATATCAGAATTCTCTACACTTCCACCAGATTTATTCCTCCTCTCATCCATAGTCTTGCAGCTGTTGCTGCCTATTAGGTTCTCAATCAACTGCTTAGCCTACGTAGGAGTCCTGGTGTTGAAGTTAGCATTACTGGAATTATCCAGTGCAGACTGATATGGAAGATCTATGCCTCTGAAGAAGATACCAATCATCTAAACCTCAGTGAATCCATGGTGTGGGCAGTCACGCTGATACTGCTTAAATCTCATCCAGGCAGTCTTTAAAGGCTCCACAACTCCTTGGGAAAAGGTGAGTATGTCCTGTCTGGACTAGTCTGAACGCGCATCATCATAGAAGTGACGCAGGAACTCACTCTTCAGGGCTGCCCAAGTAGTATACTGAGCAGGTGCCAGCTGCTTTAGCCATGCACTAGCGTCTCCAGCAAGACTGTGCGGAAAGAGCTTAAGGAACAGATAGTCCGGGCAGACTCCATCATACTTCATGCCAGTGACTATGTCCTCAAATGAATCAATGTGATCCATAGGCTGCTCCGTTGGGTAACCATGAAATGCATTCTGTCTCATCAGCGAGTAGTAGATGGTTTTGATCTCAAAATCATTTCTTTCAAAAGCAGGAAGCACTAAAGCTGACCGGTTTGCATGAAACTCATCCGGTCTGTTGTAGTCAGCTAAAGTCCTCTCACGTACAACCATCTGTCTACCTTGGGCCTGTCCTTGACCCTGGTTCTGCTCCTGTTGTTGTTGCTCAGGAGGATCAGGGATGACATTCCCTTCAGCATCAACCCTTTGATAAGCAGCATTGTATGGGTTATTATCTCGGTCCCTCAGAGTACCTTGAGCATCGCGTTCTAGAATCAAACGTTCTCGCACCATCCTTTCTCTTCTTTCTCTTCTGTTGGTCCTCTCTAGACGTCCAAGTTCTTCAAGTCCGAGATTAACTAAGCTCGAGTTCGGATTACTTCTAGTTTTCTGCGTCTGCATAAACTGTCTGTAATCGTCCAGCAACGATCGATGCTATCAGTGCAACGATCGGTTCAATCTCAGAATCGCCTAGTGACGATCGGTGCAAGGGTGCAACGATCGACGCAGTGCGAAATCGGTACCTGCGACAGAGAGAAAAACAGACAAAAATCAGTAGCTAAAAAAACAAAAACAAAAACGAAAAGAAAACGAAAAATCCTAGTAAAACCCTAGGTTCTAAGCTATCGAAGACTCTTTGAGTCCCCGGAAACGGCGCCAAAAACTTGATAGGTGTCAGGTTTTAATCCTATATCTAACTGCAAGTGCACAGTTCAGTAGTTGTAGTATATAGGTATCGAATCCACAGGGACTCCGGTATTCAATAGCTCAAGAACAGGAAATTTAACTAGGAAGAAAGCAAAGTGATTGAATTGAAAGCAATGCGAGAAAGTAAACAGAAAGCAGAGATTATTAGTTGTGAAAACAAGTTATTAAGAGCGCTAAGTCTAGGGCGTTCTCAGGAAATCAGACAAGCAGACAATTCATTCAGCAAGGATCTAATTAAGCACAGTTCTAGAACTCAAAACACAGATATAGAATTAACCAAATTCCTTTGCGATAATTCTCTAAGTCTAAGTGCAGCAAACCAAACTTTCGTTTGCGAGAACTAACATATTAACTTAGCATTAATTCCAAGTTTGATATGTTCACAATTATCCTAAACCAAACTTTCGTTTGCGAGAAGTTTAATTGCTCAACCAAATTAGTTCAGATTCCTAAACCACACTTCCGTGTCGTATTTAGCAACCTAAGATCTCGATTCTAATTGATCAGGTTAGAACTAGCTTTAAGCACAATTAGATTGAAGAACAGATATAGTTATGAATCCTTAATTGAATTAAACAAGTCTAGCAAGTCATGAAATCCTATGTGAGAAACCCTAAACCTAACAAGGAATCTACTCAGACATAGATAATGAAAACATAATCATATGAAGAATAAATTGCATAAAAGATAAAGAATTAGAGGGGTTCGAAATCTTCTCCAAATACAGATGAAGTAAAGGTTCAGATCAGCCCCAAAAGCTCTAAAAATCCTCTGCTCTTAATTATGAAAGCGTAAGTAAATAAAACACCAAAAACTTAATTATATAGGTCTAATCTCGGCCAGGGGATTCTTTGTAAATATCAGAAACTTCTGGATCAGAGTGCAATATCTTGACTCTTCATAAACCGCCAAGTTTCGGCCCATCTCTCTGGTGCAACGATCGATGCTAGAGTGCATCGATCGACGCATTTCTCTGTTTCGGACAGTGAACTCTATCTCTCGGCCAAACACTCCAAAAATCTCCAAAAAGTGCCATAATCACCAAATATGCTCCAAACCTGATTATACCTGTAAAAGACTCTAAAAGAACACAAAAAGACACTAAAACACACTTATATCATGGTCTAAAACTAGTAAAAACCATGATATATCAAAGACTCAAAAGAGTCCCCAGCAATGACACCAAAAACTTGATATGCTCGAGTTTTACTATTCCTGGAGCTTTACCACAAGTTAGCAGATATGAAACTGTAGTATATAGGGCTCGAATCCACAGAGACTCAAGAATCTTATGATGGATTATAAAGCATCTAATTAAGCTAAGCAGAGCTATGAATAAGCAGTATATCAAAGCCGCAAAGTAAACTAAACGGTTTGCAAGCAGACATGAAAAGCGTTAAGTCAAGGGATTTTCCAGGAAATCAAGATTATAAATTAATCAATCAACCGAGATCAAATTAACAATGGTTTTAGAACTAGAATCACATGAATATAACAGACCAAATTTCGTTACTAATATTAACTTTGTCTAACAACCTATAAAACCAACTTTCATTGCGAGTTCTAGAGTTCTAAATATGCATTAATCTCAGGTTCGTTCGTTCACAATTTCCATAAACAAAATTTCTTTGCTAATAAACAAACTCCTCACCTAGGTTCTTTCTATTTAATTAAACAACTTTCGTTGCGAAAATTAACCTAACATCAATAATCTAAGTAGCTAATTCAGATAAAGCATTAAGATCAACTTAGATGAAGAACTAGAAGTTATGAATCCCTATCAATTAACCTAATATTCTGTGAAATCCCTAATGCGAATCCCTAAACCTAATTGTTAACTACTCAGACATGATTAATGAAACACATATAATAATGAATAGAATACTAAATAACATAAAAGAGCATAAGAAACATGGGTTTGAAATCTTTTCTCAGTCGAGTATCGGATCAGCCCCTGAAATCTCATAGTCTATCTCAATGTAAAATAAAGCGTAAGTAAAGCGTAGCTTAAACAATGGCTTTAAAATCTTAATATAATAAATACAACACGTTTTGGGGATTTTTGTAATTATAAGAAACTTATGGGCCAAGCTATAAATCTCTGAGATATTCATTAATTAGGGGAGAATCACCTGATGGACGTCTGTGTCGATCGATGCCAGAGGTGCATCGGTCGAAACTCTGCTGAGATGTGAATATCAGACATGAATGATCGATAACTTGGGCTGATAAACTTACGGTAGACTGAGCGTCTTCTGCATCGATCTTGCATCAACCGACACCAAAAGAATGTCGATCGACGCTAGCTCCAAATGTCGCCTCTGACTTCTTCTCTTCAGCATAGCTTCTCCAAATGGCTCCAGAATGCGCCATAATATCCAAAATATGCTCCAAACGTGCTAAAACATGTAGACGACTCTAAAAGACTCCAAAAACACATAAAAGACTCAATAACAAATACATATATCATGGTTAAAACCCATAAAAACTATAATACATCACATACCCGAAAGAAATTCGGGAAGTAGAGGCTCAAAGAAATGAGGGTTTCCCATTAGTAAAGGCTATAGTAATGTGAAGTTAACATAACAACATGAATCACCCAACAATCAGAACACATATAAAAATAAAGGAAACTTCACAAAAATGACCATGAAATTAATTAGAGTTGATAACACATACATGCACTCTGTTGTAAATCCAAACAATAATTCACACCCCATGGACTGAGAGAAATAATAGACGACACGGTGAGAAGGAAAAGTCTCGTGAAATACTGGAAAAGATGATAGCTCGGGTGGTTCGAAACCGATTAAGTACAATAAATAAAGGAGGAAGGAACAAGTATGAAGACGGCTTACGAACTTGGTTTGATACAAGAGTATTTTAGTTTTAAAAAAAGTCGGAACCACGTTGTAAAAAGTATATTTTTATTTTGCGTATAATTTAACATCATATTCAAAAAAAACAAAATCCACCCAAAAATGTGAATCTAAATATTGAGGAATTATAGATAGAAATCGGGTATATAATGAGAAGAAATACCTTTGACATATTCTTTGTCACAGCGGATGAATAACACGACGCGGAAAGGAGGAGACTGACTGAATTTGCGAGAGGTTATAATGAGGATGGTTATGATAAATTAGGGTATTTTGGTTTATGATAAATTACCAAAATATTGGGTTACGATAGTATTTTTTGGTTTAGCGGGTCTTATAAGATTAATACTTTATTTTCATTTGAAATGATGAAATTTTGTTTTATTCTCATGTATATACAAGGTATTTTGAACGTTTGTATGGGTTTGTATGTTTTAAGAATCTGATGGATGTACAATATGTATTTTGAATGTTAAGTGTAATGAGTAAATTTTGACCAAAATTGTAATTAGTACAAATGTAAAGTAGCCATGTCCTAATAACATAAGATTTTAATAGAATTACAAAATCAATAACAACTAAATTTTCTTACTTTGTTCTAATCATATTAGACATAGTTTTGTTCTAATCATATATTAGATACGTTTTTTTTTTGAAAAAATGATATCTACAAGATATGTTAATATTAATCACTATCTTACTAAAATATGGCTATTACCATTAAATGGAAATATTTTATGATATGTATGGTTCATAAACTATTAAGAAACTGAAAGCATAATAAAAAGTAAGGATCTTAATTAACAGACTTGAAATTAAACATGAGATTTAGATAGGGACAACAACCTTGTTTCCGGCAACATCAGGGTCACGGGGCTCTAGATGGAACATGAGATCTTGAATCCTGTATTCGCGGATTGAACCTGTAGTCCGATAAGACTTCCATAGTCACAACCCATGTCTCATCAAGATAACCTATATAAAATGAGTACTTTAGCAATGTTTTCCAAATTATTATATTTTAAACTAATGAAAATTATTAAAACAGTTCTGATAACTCCTCCATTTCTTGAGCACCACGATCACCTTTGGAGGCTTAGTCTTTAAAAGGCCATCCCAGATGTCAGAAGCGTATTTTCCATATGCCACACACTTTAACTTATTGTTCCTATTATGAATAAAAATAGTTAATGAGAACTTTCATAATGTGATTCTTGTCATAGTGTTAATTATTATATTATCAAATGCCACACACTTTAATCAACTGTTCCTATTATGAATATTTTTTTTAATGAGAACTACCCTATAATGTGATTCTTGTCATGGTGTTAAGTACTATATTACCGAAAACACTTACATGGCATCTCTGAGTTGGAACACTTTCTTTGTTCTTGCAGAGTTTAGGGAATCAACTTCAATGGGTCCGATGATAGAGACCACACCCATGTTTCTACATAAGATATGTGTGCATATTTTGGTTATTTATAGTTTCATGGTAAGAATAAATGAAAACTTTCGACAATTTTTACCTGTAGTAACGTTTCTGTTGGTTTTGATGTCACAGATTTGGAGGAAACTAACAAATTCCATGTAGTGCTTGGGGTCCAAAGGCTCAATAAGTTTGATCCCAATGTCTTTGGTATCTTCAAGTTGGTGGCGAGAATTTTTTGGACAGAAACCTGAATCCGCTCAGACAACCCTAACTCCAGATATCTCAATCATATTTCCTTCATGTTTCTCTCTTCCAAAGAAGACATTTACTTTCCTTGGTAAATGTCCCTTTGGATCTTGCTTCCCTGCATAAGTACAAGCATCAAAATATAGTCAGAACCAGTGGCGTCTTACATGTCAAAAACTCTGTTAAATGCTTTTCACTTACTCTCTGGTTGGCCAAGATCTAAATCCAATATTGACCAGCTCCAAACACATAGTATGGGTAGACCCACAAAAATCTTAACATTGAAGCGCCAATCGGTTTCGTCTTTGTTAGGTTGTGTTTCTGCTATGTAGTTGTAATTTACCATGGTGTTTTGGTTCTGTTTCAGAGAGAATGAAAGTGGGAGAGAAGTTAGTGATAAGGATGATTATTACGATGAAATAAATTTCTCTCACCAAACAATGAACTTAAATTAAAGACGGTTACAAATAAATGAGGGTTTAATAAGTTGCCTTGACTGACACATCAAAACAGAGGGAGAGAGATGTATTGTTACATGCCATGTACACTGTTGTACGTGGAGTGTGTCTCTTTTAGACCCCAATCAAATCAAAACTAATCATGGTTAAATATCATCCAAACGAAGAGTTACGATACTTGGTTAAATTACTCTAAATTTTCATTAAAGATTGTCATAATATCTCGACATAAAGGATTACGAAAAGTTTAAAACAAGATAGATGCAGTCAAACTTAGTAGATATTTACGATAACAATTAAAGTTTAATTAGAGAGATGACAAGGAAAAAAAAGCAAAGTAAGAACTTTATGGACGTATCGCATTCTAAAACTTTTAAACAACTATAAAAACATACATTAAAATATTAGAAACAATAATACTTCACAAAATATTACGTTAAAATATTAAATTATATAAAATAATAATAAATATATAAATTACATTATTAATTTATAAGTAAATTTTAAATAGCTTATAAACTAATTTTAATAATAATCTAAAATATAATTAATCAATGCATTTCGAAGTGTTGACAAAGAAAAACAAAACATTTTGAAGTGATAAATGAATCTTTTTATTTTTTTTATCAGAAGATTGCGAGTTAAAAATATGGAAATCAGATATTTTCATAAGATATAAATTGTTTAAGGGTTAAAACTAATGATATATATAATTATAGGAACTAGATTGTAAAAGAAAAGATGAAACTTCAAAATTTGAGGTTTTACATTCTAGTCCCCAAATAAAATAAAAATAAGTTTTGAGGGTTGGTTGGGATGCCACCTTTTGTGAGTTCATGTGAGTTCTTGACCACCTTTTGTTCGTTGGAAACATTGATAGAGCTCTTGCCCACCTTCAGAAGCGTTTATCATGTGATATAATTGTGGTAGTGTCCACGAATAGTCGATACATAGTAAAACACAGTTTTTAATATTTTTTATCGTACTTTGTGTCCACATATTCAAAATCATGTGAACTCTTGACCACCTTATGTTCATCAGAAGCGTCTAACATGTGATATAATCGTGGTAGTGTCCAAGAATAGTCGATACATGGTAGAACTCTTGACCACCTTCTGTTCATCAGAAGCGTCTAGCATATGATGTAATTGTGGCAGTGTCCACGAATAGTCGATAACATAGTAAAACACAATTTTATTATTTTTTATTGTACTTTCTGTCCACATATTCACAATCATGTGAACTCTTAAGCACCTTCTGTTCGTTGGAAACGTTGGTAGAGCTCTTGACCACCTTATGTTCATCAGAAGCATCTAGCATTTGATATTCGTGGTAGTGTCCATGAATAGTCGATACATAGTAAGTGTCTTTCATGTTATATGATTGTGGTAGTATCCACGAGTAGCCGATATTGTGGACACATAGTCTAACTGTCCATTCGAGATTTCCGTATTAAGCCCGATTTTTTTTTTGAATTTCGGTAAATCGTCCCATTATATCTCCATTCTGAAGGTTTATGTGGTCGGAAACCTCAACTATGTTATCGTATCCACCGTCAAAAAATTGATGGGTGAAAAATAAATGAAAAGAAAGAAAGAGGAAGGAGAAGAAAAAAAAAGAAAAAAAAAATTAAAGGAATGGATAGGTGGAACAGTGTCCTATCCGTGTCCATCGTGGGCTTTTCTTACTTGTGGGGGTAAGTTTGGTCTTTTTACAGTGGGACCTACAAAAAAAGATACAAGAAAGCAATCAAACATAAGAAGATACAAAGTTGCTATTAGAAACATAAAAAGATACAGTCAGAGCAATATATTCCTATGTTTTCTATTTATTTTATATATACAGAAATATATTGTCAAATGTTTAAAAAATTGTTTTTGCGGGCTTTAGTCACCATTAAAACGGGTCATTTGCACTCCTTATATCTTTTATGTTTTTTCTTTACAATTTTATATTTTTTGAAAAATTGTTGCAGTTTTGTATCTTATTTGTGGATCCATGCGTTAGAAAAACCAATTTACTTTCACATATACAAAAAATGATCAAATAACTATATCGATGTATATGGGTCATACGCTATCCATCATAGCCATTCATTTTTATTATATTTTTTTTCATTTTTTTCTTTCACTCTCTTTCTTACTTTACCTTTACTTTCATCCTTCATTTTTTGACGGTGGATAGGATGGCGGATTTGAGGTTTCCGGCAATATAAACCGCCGGAATAGAGATGGGTAGGCAGAGAAGAGGATTTGGAGAGAGATTAGCGAGATGAATCAAAGGATATTTCAAAAAAGGGGAAGAACAAATAAAATCATGGTTTGTCGTAAACCTCAAATCCGCCATCGACCGATTATATCTCCATTCCGGCGGTCTATATGGCCGGAAACCTCACCTCCGGCATCCTATCAACCGTCCAAAAAATGAGGGGTGAAATCAATGTAATTAAATGTAAAATAAGAAAGAGAATGAAGATGAAAAGAAAAGAATAAAAAAATAATAAAAAGAATGGATAGTTTTGATAGCGTGTGAAACCTATCCATCGATAGAGTCATTTGCTCCTTTCTCCTCTTTTCTACTGTATGTGAGGGGTAAATTAATTTTTTTAACGGTAGCGCCCACAAAAAAAATACAAAATTGCACAAACTTTTCAAAAGATACAAAAGTGCAAGGAAAAAATAAAAAAGATACAAGGAATGCAAGCCACCCTCTATATGCTACACATAAGTATGTAAGTTACCTATCTTATTTTGAAACAAATGTCTTTTACATTAATTGTACCATTCAAATTTCGGTATCAAAGTTGTCGTCAAAATATTTACCATCGGTGTATCTAGATTTTCCGAGTAGTCGTTGAATAGTTGTTAATTAGTCATTAAATCGTCGCCAAGTAGTCACCTATATCACGACTAAGTTGTGACTATATTAGACAGTCAGACATTGGTCTCCAAATAGTGATACAAATATTACCATAATCAAATTTGAATGTTCTGATTAGACGCTGCATAGTCGTTAAATTGTCATTAAATAATCGATAATTAATGACAAAATGTTTACCATAACCATATCTGGATGTTCTTGTTAATTGTTGTATCGCTGATAAATTAGTCAATTTATAGCCAAATAGTCACCATATATTACGACTAAGATATGACTATATTAGATAGTCACGTAATAGTCGACAAATAGTGGCTGAATCAGTACCACAATCCTATATGCATGTCCGATTAGTCACTGAATAGTCGTTGACCTAGTCATTACTAAGTCGCCAATTTTTACTAGTACATTGTGACTATATTATACAGTCACAAATTAGCCGGCTATTGGTCACCTAGGTTAACGACTATTTGGTGACTATATTTCTCCGATTGCAGATGGACTATGTCTTTAGTCGCACAATTGTCGTTAAAGTAGTCCCAAAATGGTCCCTATATATTGCGACAATGCTATGCCTATGTTACGATCACCTAAGTTAGTCGTAAAAATAGTCATATACTGCTGACTATTTTTACGACTATGCATTTTACCGACTAAGGATTTACAACTACCATATTTAGTCGTAAAACCTCGTTTAACGACTATTATGCGACTAAAAGTGCAGTCATAAAAACGTTGTTTTCTTGTAGTGCCTCATTGAGAGATAGTTTTTACATAACAAGATCGAGAAAGACAGCTTGACGCTATGACATACAACCAACCAGGCTAGCCTGCGTTTCGGTCAGTCTTAGAGCACTCTAATACCTTCTGTGGTGGGATTGTTAATCTGACCTAGTTTTTTTTTTTTAGAATATCCGTTCCGATTCCCTTACAAAAAGGCGAGACCATAACATATTTGTTTCGCCCCAAAGCAAACATTTTTTTATTGGTTTAACTAATATATGGAGTTTCAGGCTGTAAAAGAAAATAGATAATTGATAAAGAAAGCCATCTATCCATACATTGGTTGGTGTTTGATTTAGAATCTAATAAGTCACTACAAGAACGAATATGGGCCCTTTTACATCATTGTACGGCCCATAGTCGGAGAGAGATGTTGGCATCCTTCAATATCTTCGACAGTATTTGTGTATCAAAATTGCTGTAAAATGTTTTCACCAGCCGGGCAAGTCCTGGACCTTGGAGTTTCGGGAGCGGCCTCCTTTGCCTTTGTTTGTGTTTCTTGAAGAATGCGTCCTTCTACCACGCTTGGCTGCTGCCATGGTTGTGTGTCTATGCGTGCTCAAGCTTTTCTCCAGCTCTGCACCATTTTCCTCCTGCACAGAAGAATGAACATCGATATTTCTTTGAAAGCGATTAGATTAGCTCAATACTTTCTGAAGTTATTAAGCAGAAGATACTAACCTCGCCACTTCCAGCTGCATTTTTATCTCCCATGTTCTTACCTTTCTCAGAACTATCCAACTCAACTTCTGCCTCGCTATTCTGCTCCTAAATCATTCACAATGTAAGCACGCAAAAGCAGAGAAAAGCTCAACTCAGACACACATTTCCGTTATATGACGACCTTGGAATCTTTCTTATACCTTCTCTTGCATCTGTAATGATTTGAATTCATTTAAGTTTTCTTCTTCATTTGACTCACAAGTCTGCTCTTCACCACCAGATTCCTCATCAGAATCGTTACTCTTCTCCAGCCCACCTTCAATAAACTGCACAAGATAGATACCACACGATCATTCTGTATTCCATTTACACCAAAAAAGAATAAGGAAACAAAACCGAGAAAGAGACCAGTGCTGTTCTGACATACTAGGCTGGCTAAAAAAGATACGCAGTGTGATTACTGACTACTGAGATCATAGGCTCACATACTTTATTGAGGTCATTCGGCTCCTTTTTGCTGAACCCACTAGCTTCTAGTTCTCTATCCAGAGCATAAGCATCTTTAGTTATATCAAAGAAAGATGGTCTGCTGTTCTCATCTAATTCCACCTCTGTCTCATCTCTCTCATCTCTATCTTCTTGGAAAGACATATTAAACCTAGAAGGAAGGAGCAGAGAGTTCACGGAAAATAAGAATTTAAGGATGAGACTATTTACTACCACGTTTTGTAAACAAATTATATATAAATCACAAAAATCGATTGGGAATTAACCTTGTTCTGAAAAACTTGAAGATGCATTCGATGTCACGGTCAAAGTACCTGAAAGACAAAATTCATAAACTAACCAAAAACACAGCATGGTCGAATGAAAAAAAAAAAAGAAGGAAAGAAAGAAAGAGGAGGAGGCATGATCCAGAGATAAAGACATCACATACATCTGAGCATTTTGGTGTGAAACAGATACCATTTGTGGAAAGTCAATCATGGTTATCTTCTCCTCATCATCAATCTAACATTTACATATATAAACGAAAAAGGCGTCAACATAAAATTTTAGTAAGCAGAAGAAAACTACTCGCAAATAGAAGGCATTAACCAATTAGATACACAGTAGTATCTCACCATGATGTTGAATTCATTGAAGTCGCAATGAATAAGACCATGCTCAGCCAAACGAACAACAATGCCGATGAGCTTCTCGAATGTTGTCTCAGGGTTCTGTAATTGCTTCACATGAACCCTGGCATAGATGGAAAATGGATAAACGTTTTAGGAATCTCAAATGCAAAACATGAATTCCTTGATCTTAGCAAAAAAAATAAAGCATCAGTAGATGAGGTCCTTACATGGTGTATCCTTGCACAAAGGACATGATAACACAGTGCCTATTGCAGTCAAAAGCTTTTGGAACCGGAAAGTCATGTTCTTCTAAAGCCTGCTCATCCGGAGCCAAACAAACATTAGTCCAGAAATTATACGCATAGAAGAATAGTGGAACAAGGCAATAACCTTCATAAAAGCAAATTCCTTGAGAGCTGCAAGACGGGAGAGATACAACCAGCTGAAACTACTCCGATGCCTCAAGTAGTCACGCTTAGATTTGACAGCCCTAAAGGAGGTTCTCCCTAGTCTATGTAACTTCATTACCAGAATAGTTCCATCTTCTTGAGCGACCTTAAAAATGTCTTTTATACGCAAAGAACCCATAAATAAGGAACATGTATCTCTTCAACACACCAATGGATCAAAAATACATAGGAAAAAACCGCTTTACCTGATTCTTTACCGACCCCAATCTGACCAACAACACTAGTAAATACACCACGGTTGACTAATGTTTTAATGGCAAGAAAGTCGTAACCCAAATAGGTGAGTCGGAATCCATCATCTAGACAAAGAATTAGCTATTAGATTCTGCGACTTTCTAAGACAACCGAGTCTCAGAAGAATTACTGACGCCATTAGAGATAACCACTCACATTTCGAGCCATCATGGTGCAGAAGCTTGTGCTTGAGCAAATTCTTCAGGACTTTGTATGTGCCTCCATGTCTGTAAATATAAAAGGTATGTAAATTACACAATATCTTTCATCAAAACAAAGCATTCAAAGCATAACATCGGGCATACTTTAGAGAAGCAATGCGCGTCACGAGCTCAGAAGGAACAATCTCATGCTGCAAACATGAACAGCCGGAGTACTTTCAGATAAAACAAAAAGGTTATACTGTAAACCTTAAAAATGAATTCAAGAATGAAAAGGGAACCGAGAACACTGACGTTTCGCATTCCCATCTCGACCGCAGTCAGTACTCGAAAGTCATCTTTCGATAGATATCTCAACACATCCACGTCAAGCTTCATCCTTTACGCCGCAGTGTAAAACCTTTTCTACTGTGATTCAACCTGGCTGATAAAAATTTTAATTTGACAGTCAAATTGCTGTAATGAAGTCCTGGACGGAAAACCCAGGATGACACTAAAAAGTAAAAATTGATAATTAGATGCCGACTAGACTACTCTAGCTAAAGTTTCGTCTAGAATTGACACGATGAGGTTAATCAATCGACGGGAACCATGGAAGAAAGAAGAAATTTACCTGAGAGTTGATAAGCCTGAGCTTATCGATTTGACGAGAAGAAGAGAAAATAAAAATTGAAGATAGAGTGAGATGGGGGAAAATCTCATATATATAGCCTTATTGCTTTTTAAAAAATCTTGATTAACCCTACTAATCCTAAGACCAACTACAGCCGTGTTACTCCCCATAGTCTCTTAGAAAAAATTTAATAACAGGCGTAAAAAAAAAAAAAAAAAAAAGAAGGACCAATCCTGTAGCGCCACGTCGGCGCTACAGGGAAGATACGGTTCCTTAAACAAGAACTTTTACATATTGTATGCATACTGTTAGTGTGGGGCCCACATATATTATATATATTTTTTTAAGAAACTGTCTTTAAAAACTGCCGATGTATGTGCTCTAATATCTCTCTAATTTACACCTTGTTTTATCCTTTCCAATTTGATTGAGAATTTAGTTTGAGCATTTGGTTTTGGATATAAGAAATGGTTCATTGGTTTTGGTTTAAGACATTTGGAAAATGGAATCAGATGATATGTACGCTCCGTTACGCCATCGATTCAAGAAAATCCGTATTTGCTCCGTCGTCGGCGCCGTCGCGTTTCCGACCACTATTTGATGCCTCCGTCGTGACTTCGTCACATTTTTGTTTGTGGTTTTGCATTTAGCTCAATTTGAATGGGATTGAGATTGAGTTTTGGTAGATTTAATTGATGAGTTAGTACATTGTTGTTTAGCCTTTGATGTTTAGCCTTTGATTCGTGGTCGATTAGGACTACCAATTGAGAGAAATGCATTTAATAGGTAGAATCGTTATGTATTGTAACCATATTGGAACCTGAAATCGATTCAATTTTGTGTTCCTTTTGTAGGAGACCTGAGGACAACCAATAAAACTGGTATAACTTGTAAAACTAGTATAATTAGTAAAACTGAGAATCATTATGTATAACTAGTCTAACTGGTGTAACGAGTATAACTGGTGTAAGTATAACTGACGACAAATTGTGTATAACTACAAACAAAAATATAAACACATCCCGGAGTTAAGTCAAACCCGAGACTCAACTCCTAACCCGTCCCTGCAAAACAAGAACGTTAGTCCTAACTATCGGGACTCACTCTCGGGTTTTCGGTTCGGCAGAGGTTCGGTTCCCAAAGCAGATCGTTCTTCACTTCCCGGCACGCATTTCGTACCCTACGAGGTCTCGTAATCCGCTTCCTAAACTTCTGGAACGCTCGTCCTTCGTCTTTCTCTCGATCGGGGCTCGGTTTCTCCTTTCTGGCAACTTTCTCTCTCTAAAACGTTTTCTCTCCTTTCTCTCTCTAGGATTTCGGTTTTGGGAGCTTGGTGTGAGTTTTTGTCCAATGCTCGTAAAACGTCGGACCACCGACTGATTGCATTCCGGCTACTAACGTTACTTGTCGGGACTTCCTCGTCTCGCATTGCGTAGTCTTTCCTCTTCCGTATTTTACTTCTTTAGATGGGGCATTGCACTTAGTCCCGACAAGTTACGTTAGTAGCCGGAATGCAATCAGTCGGTGGTCCGACGTTTTACGAGCATTGGACAAAAACGGGCAGTTTTGACGCACACGACCGATCGTGAAAACTACTTCAAAAACACCCAAGAAGCTAAGCACGAGGTGTCGCCAAGCAACCAGGCAGGCAGGTTAAGCAAGCAGGCATGCAGGGACGAGCTGTAGCCACACATGCAAGTCGACGAGATGGCGCAACCGGAAGCCACCATAAGTCGCGACGCATGCGATTGCCGGAATGTCGTCGCAGGAGACCGCCACTTGTAGCCACGCATGGAGCCTTTCTGGGTGGCGCCACCACACACCCTGAGGTGTGCTCTTGCATGCTGGACGCAAGGTGTCGCCGCCGGGATGAAGCTCGGTGTAACCGATGTGTTGCGACGCATGTTCGCCACCGGAACCGGCCAATCGGACGCCAACATGTGAATCTGCCACCACCAGCTTGTTTCCACTATAAATAAGACCTCACCCCCCTTCAGAAAACTCACACCAAGCTCCCAAAACCGAAATCCTAGAGAGAGAAAGGAGAGAAAATGTTTTAGAGAGAGAAAGTTGTCGGAAAGGAGAAACTGAGCCCCGATCGAGAGAGAGACGAAGGACGAGCGTTCCGGAGGTTAGGGAAGCGGATTACGAGACCTCGGAGGGTAGGAAAGGCGTTCCGAGAAGTGAAGAATGAGCTTCTTTGGGAACCGAACCTCTGCCGAACCGAAAACCCGAGATTGAGTCCCGATAGCTAGGACTAACGTTCTTGTTTTGCAGGGACGGGTTAGGAGTTGAGTCTCGGGTTTGACTTAACTGCGGGATGTGTTGATATTATGCATGTTTGATGGTTAAGCATGACGTTCTTGGTTGGTTATGCATGCATGATATTGATTGCATATTGATTGCGGTATTGTGAGCATGTCGGGATTCGTATGCAAGCAGGTCGGGAACTGTTCCGCAAGCAGGTCGGGAACCGTTCCGCAAGCAGGTCGAGATCTGTTCCGCAAGCAGGACGGGGACTGTTCCGCAAGTAGGACGGGAAACCTGTTGGAATTGTGTCCAGCAATCTCTGAACTGTCTCTATAAAGTAAGAGTATGTCAGTGATCAGACATAAGTCATACAATACTGGGGGTCATGATGGCTTGCTAGAGTCCGCTCATGATCTATAAGTCTCGGACTTATTGCTTTTATTGTATGATCCCATATGGGTCACACGCTTAAGCTAGCAGGAAATAAAGTAGGAACGGCTTAGCAGAAGTACGACAAAAGTGCTAGGCATTTGTCGTACTAAGAGAGAAAGATTAATGGGTCTGATTAAATGGGATTTAATCAGATTGGGCCCAAAAGCCCAAAAGGGAAAGAGAAGGCTTTTAATGACTAAAAGCCAACTCTCTTCCTCCCAACCCTAATCCCAGCCGCGCCTCTCTCTCTCTTCTGCGCCCCATCTCCTCGTGGTCTAGCAGCCAGTTTCCGGTGATAGCGTGTGTGAGCCTTTGGAGGATTCATCCCTTGGTGTATCTCCCTGATCTCTGACCTGTTCATCAATTCCGCTGCAACAAACAGGTAAAAGGTGAGATCATAATGTTTCTAAATAAGAACACCTAGATCTGATGCATGTTTAGGTTGATATCAATATGAGAATTGAATCAGGATCAACCCAAACTTCCAACAGTGGTATCAGAGCCATTGGTTCTTAGGTTTCTTGTTTTAGATTCATTGTTTAGGTTGTTTAATCTGTTTAGAATTGTTTTGAATCAATTACTGATAAGATAAAACAGTTAAGAATCAGAATTGAACTCTAAACAAACAATTGGATCACAAAACCGAGCTATATGACTCGAGTTTTGGTGATCGGCCGGTTGGGTCGGAATCGGACGGTCGGGATGACCGGTTGGGTCGATCGGCCGAGTGATCGCACGGCGATCGCGTCCGATCGCGATGTCCCGATCGCGTCCCGGCTGTCGCGTGCGTCGCGTCCCGATCGCTCGGCGATCGTGGAGCGTCCGTCCATGCTGCCTCGTCCCGTCCCGAGCTGCCGAGCGAACGTCCCGATCATGCAGCCGACGGCTGGCCTGCGGCTATCGCTTTTTGCGTGAGGCTTACGGCTGGCTGGTTAGGGTTTTGGGTGTGATGGGCCGGTTCGATTTCGGTTAGCTGGTTCGGTTCAAAACTTGATTAAAATCTTCGTTCTGGTTTAATAAACAGATTAATAATTTTATTAAATCTGGTTAAACCGGAATAAGAAATCCAATGTCGAAAGAAATATTGGATTTAGTGCCTAAACCATGAATTTCTAATTTGATTTGGTTGGACCAAATAAATTGAGAAATTCCGGTTTAGTAAATAACCGGTTGACAATTGTGGTCATCGTAGTAATTAAAACTTGGTTAGACCAGTTTTAATGAACCAGACCGGTTATGTCAATTAATTGGACAATTGGGTCATGTCTTGGACATGGACCAATTCTTGGGCCTCGGGCCAAGAAGTTAAAACAATTGGGCCAGTTAATTGAGTCTTTCTTCAGATTAATTTAAAATCTATTTTATAAAATTATAAAGTCGTTTTTTAAATTAAAGTTTCCGAAATTTTAAAATTAGAAAGTTTCTTAAAATAGAAGTTTCTGAATTTGCGGGTTTTGGATTTTAAAGAAGTTTCTAAAGTTAGAAAGTTTCCGGTTTTAGAAAGTTTCCAATTTTAGAAAGTTTCCAAAAATAGTAGGTTTCCATAAATAGAAAGTTTCCCGAAATAGTAATCTTCTATTTTGGGAATGATTTTAATAAACCTACGAACCTCAAATAATATCAAGCGTTGGATGTCTTGTCCAGGCTATGTCAGCTGTCAAAGCCCATTCAATTGCATTCATGGCCTTACAGTGTGAGGATGTCTGCTTTTGCGTGGGTAAGACGGTTTGTGATTCATAAATGTCATTGGGAGTCCCAGACATTAATGATTACATGACTGTATAGTCCGGTTTTCTTGACTAGGCCATCGGGAGTCCCGGGCCTTGAGACATCAGAGTGGATTGGGCCTCGGGCCCAGATTCACAACCAAGAGTTATATCACGGATATAATTAGCCGATATAGGGCTTACCGATATAAGCTAAGGTTGGGTGACGGCCAGTGGCCCACTTTGATCTTAGTTATATGTGGATCTTGGAATCATTATATTCTATTGAGGGTAACTTATGTTATTGAATATAATGCATGATTAATCATATTATACTTTAATACGAGATTAATCATTTTGAACATATAACTAATAACCTTTTTATTTATATATTTCAGATATGACTACTACAAGCACACAAAACACATTCTCGATCCGGTCTGTTCTCGAGAAGGAGAAGCTGACTGGAACGAACTTCCTGACATGGTCAAGGAACTTGAGGCTGGTTCTCAAGCAGGAGAAGAAGGATTATGTCCTTCGAGATCCCCTCCCCGAGAGGCCTCTTGCCAATGCTGCCAGGACTCTGCACAATGCTTGGGAAAAGCATTCGTCAGATGAAAATGATGTTTATTGCCTGATGTTGGTGACAATGACTCCTGAGCTGCAAAAACAGTTCGAAAGTGTATTGTCTCCAATCGAGATCATGGCAAGCCTGAAATCGCTTTTTCAGGAGCAGGCTAGGACCGAGAGGTTCCAGACGGTTAAGAACCTCTTGGACTGTAAGTTGGCTGCGAATGCGGCAGTGAGTCCTCATGTGTTGAAGATGATGGGTTATCTCGATCATCTTCACAAACTCGACTGCCCAATCAGCCAGGAACTTGCCTGCGACATCATTCTGCAGTCTTTACCTGCAAGCTATGATCAGTTCATTCTGAACTTTAACATGCATGGCTTGAGTAAGACACTGCCTGAGCTTCACGGAATGCTCAAGACTGCAGAGCCCAACTTGAAGAAAACCGCCAAGGACCCCAATGTACTTATGGTACAAAAGGGCAAGGGGTTTAAGAAGTCTTCTGCTAAGGATAAGGGAAAGGCCAAGGGTGTCCAAGTCGCGGACAAGGACACGCCAAAGCCCAAGCCCAAGTAAAAGGCTGGGCCTACTGACATGTGCAGGTTCTGCAAAGAACTGGGGCATTGGAGAAGAGATTGTAAGAAATTCCAGGAAGGTCTAAAGGAATTAAAGAAGAAGACTTTCGAGACTTCTTCATCAGGTATTTTTGTTATAGAAGTTAATACAACTACTTCTGATAATACCTCATGGGTCATGGATACTGGTTGTGGGGCTCATATTTGTACTAATATGCAGGCACTCAGCAACAGTAGAAGGCTGAAGCAAGGACAAGTGGAACTACGAGTTGGGAATGGAGCGAAAGTTTCAGCACTAGCTGTAGGAACTTACTTGTTGTCTTTACCTTCGGGATTGATTTTAGAACTTAATAATTGTTATTTTGTACCTGCTATAAGCAGAAATATTATTTCAATTTCTTTGTTGGATTTGGAAGGTTATGATTTTTCAGTTAAGAATAAATTATGTTCCTTCAATCGCAACAATTTGTTCTATGGTTCTGCCCCTCTTACGAATGGGCTTTACATACTCGATCAATCCGCGCCAATTTATAACATTAATACAAAACGGTTTAAACCTAATGAGGAAAACCGAACGTTTCTATGGCATTGTCGTTTAGGGCACATCAGCGAGAAACGCATCAAGAGGCTCCATTCGAATGGACTTCTTGGCTCATTTGACTTTGAGTCATGTGAGAAATGCGAATCCTGCATGATGGGCAAAATGACACGGGCCCCCTTTAATAAACCTAACGAGAGGGCCAGTGACTTATTGGGCCTGATACACACTGATGTGTGTGGCCCAATGTCCACTAATGCAAGAGGAAACTATCAGTACTTCATTACCTTTACTGATGATTTCAGTAGGTATGGATATGTTTATTTGATGAAACATAAGTCTGAATCTTTTGAGAAGTTCAGAGAATTCCAAAATGAAGTACAGAACCAACTTGGCAAAAGCATTAAGGCTCTTCGGTCCGACCGAGGAGGAGAATACTTAAGCCAAGAATTCAGTGATCATCTGAGAGAGTGTGGGATCGTATCCCAACTCACTCCTCCTGGAACACCTCAATGGAATGGTGTGTCTGAGAGGAGAAATCGGACCTTATTGGATATGGTTCGATCTATGATGAGTCACACAGACCTTCCAATATCCCTTTGGGGATATGCTCTGCTAACAGCAGTGTTCACTCTAAATAGAGCGCCATCAAAAGCAGTAGCAAAGACACCATATGAATTATGGACTGGAGAAGCTCCAGTGCTGTCTTATCTAAGAATTTGGGGTTGTGAAGCCTATGTTAAGAGATTAATCTCAGATAAGCTTACACCAAAATCTGATAAATGCTACTTCATTGGTTATCCACTGGAAACCAAGGCTTATTACTTCTATCTACGTTCCGAGAACAAGATCTTTGTTGCCCGGGATTGTAACTTTCTTGAGAGGGAGTTTCTCTCTAAGAAAGACAGTGGGAGTAAGGTACTGCTTGAAGAAATTCAAGATGAACAGGATACTGCTCAACCTAATGAGGAAGAGCAGCAGGAGGATCTACAAGAAATTGTAGAGCCTGAACCTGTAGTACCTGAAGTTCGAAGATCCGGGAGGATCCGTCACGAACCCGAGAGATATCAGGGATTCCTCGTGACTGACTGTCATGATCTTTTGATCATTGATGGTGATGAACCATCGAACTTCAATCAAGCCATGATGGGCCCAGATTCCTCTAAGTGGCGCAAGGCCACTGATTCCGAAATGGACTCCATGTCGGTCAACCAAGTCTTTTCGTTGGTTGATTTACCCGTTGGTGTAAAAGCCATCGAGTGCAAATGGATCTTCAAGAAGAAGATTGACGTGGATGGAAATGTCCAGATTTATAAAGCCAGGTTGGTGGCAAAAGGTTTCAGACAAGTTCACGGTGTGGACTACGATGAAACCTATTCACCGGTGGCTATGATGAAATCTATTCGGATTCTACTAGCAACTGCAGCTTTTCATGATTATGAAATTTGGCAGATGGACGTGAAAACCGCCTTCCTGAATGGTATTCTGGAAGAGGATGTGTATATGACACAACCTGACGGTTACATAGATCCGAAGAATGCTGGGAAAGTATGCAAACTTCATAAATCCATTTATGGATTGAAGCAGGCATCGAGGAGCTGGAATCTTCGTTTTGATGAAGCGATCAAGCAATTTGACTTCATCAGAAACGAAGAAGAACAATGCGTGTATAAGAAATCTAGTGGGAGCAAGATTGTATTTCTTATTCTGTATGTCGATGACATACTACTTCTCGGAAACGACATTCCAATGCTGAAGTCTGTAAAAGACTGGCTTGGAAGTTGTTTTTCCATGAAAGACATGGGTGAAGCCGCATACGTTCTCGGAATTAGGATCTATCGGGATAGACCTAAGAGGCTGATAGGCTTGTGTCAAGACTCATACATTGACAAAGTCCTACAAAGATTCAGCATGAAAGATTCCAAGAAGGGCTTCACGCCAATGGTACATGGCACAACGCTAAGCAAGAAGCAGAGCCCTACGTCGGCTGCTGAGCTTGAGCGCATGAAGAATATTCCTTATGCATCTGCAATAGGATCTGTCATGTATGCCATGATCTGTACTCGTCCTGATGTTGCTTACGCATTGAGCATGACGAGTAGATACCAGTCAAATCCAGGTGAAAACCATTGGATTGCCGTGAAGAACATCTTGAAGTATCTAAGACATACTAAGGATAAGTTCTTAGTGTACGGTGGAAGTGATGTGCTTAAAGTCAGTGGATTCACGGACGCAAGTTTCCAGACAGACACAGATGATTTCCGGTCACAGTCCGGTTATGTCTTTTGTCTGAATGGCGGTGCAGTAAGTTGGAAAAGCTCCAAGCAGGACACCGTTGCTGATTCCACTACAGAAGCTGAATATATCGCCGCCTCAGAAGCAGCGAAGGAAGCTGTTTGGATACGAAAGTTCATTATGGAACTAGGTGTGATACCAGATGCGGCTGAGCCTCTGGCACTGTTTTGTGACAACAATGGTGCTATAGCTCAGGCAAAGGAACCAAGATCACACCAGAAATCCAAGCATGTTCAAAGAAGATATCACTTGATACGTGACATCATTAATAGAAAGGAAGTCAAGATCAGCCGAGTTCCGACAGATGATAATGTCGCTGATCCGTTGACAAAGCCACTCCCAAGGCCTAAGCTCGAGTTTCTGACTGAAGCTGTAGGCATTAGAAACATTGAAATGTAATCTAAATTTGAGTGGGAGTTTTGTGAGCTTTATTTTAGTTATTTGATATGTTCTTGTAAAACATTACTATTTATGTTTTAATGAAATTATTATTTCAAGATTATTTTAACTGTGATGAAATAATCGTTCCAAAATGATATGAACCATTTTATAGGTCATCGAAGTAAATGATTTGATCTTGAGTCATCGAAGTCATTTAGCTTGATCATGAGATCCTATATTTGATAAATGTTTTATATCATCCTGTCCCTAGTCGAAGGTTGTTGAAACTGGAACACCAACAACCGTGTGAGACTGGATTGGTACGTGACTTATGACAAAGTCTCAGTGTGTCATAGATGCACGGCATCAAAGTCAGTACATAGGTGTATGTTGGGAACATACGACCGGACAAGACCCGCTAATAAGAACTCTTCAGGATATTTATATCTGTGTCATAAGAGATTCTTACTACGACTATAGAGTATAGTCCTTAGACCTGAGTTCGCATGCATGTGACTGCATATGGACTGATGCACTTTGATCATTGTCTAACGCTATCGTTCTGCGATAGCTATAAGGACCTTGTTTGGGTACATCATGAAATGAGTAGTTTACAGTGATGGAACAAGATGGGATTTGTCTCTCCAATATAAATGGAGTGAATATCTCTAGGCCAATCGGAGATTTGAATACTGGAAAACGCATGGCCATGCTCAAACGGACTTTCCCGAGTCGTTTGGATTGTCAGTATCAAATCAGAGTCCGATGAAAAGATTAGGCTTTATAAGGATGACACTAATCTTGCCTTATGACTAATCGAGATATTGAGACGAAAGGGATTATGAATACAGAGATTCCAGTTCAAGTGGGAGATTGTTGGAATTGTGTCCAGCAATCTCTGTACTGTCTCTATAAAGTAAGAGTATGTCAGTGATCAGACATAAGTCATACAATACTGGGGGTCATGATGGCTTGCTAGAGTCCGCTCATGATCTATAAGTCTCGGACTTATTGCTTTTATTGTATGATCCCATATGGGTCACACGCTTAAGCTAGCAGGAAATAAAGTAGGAACGGCTTAGCAGAAGTACGACAAAAGTGCTAGGCATTTGTCGTACTAAGAGAGAAAGATTAATGGGTCTGATTAAATGGGATTTAATCAGATTGGGCCCAAAAGCCCAAAAGGGAAAGAGAAGGCTTTTAATGACTAAAAGCCAACTCTCTTCCTCCCAACCCTAATCCCAGCCGCGCCTCTCTCTCTCTTCTGCGCCCCATCTCCTCGTGGTCTAGCAGCCAGTTTCCGGTGATAGCGTGTGTGAGCCTTTGGAGGATTCATCCCTTGGTGTATCTCCCTGATCTCTGACCTGTTCATCAATTCCGCTGCAACAAACAGGTAAAAGGTGAGATCATAATGTTTCTAAATAAGAACACCTAGATCTGATGCATGTTTAGGTTGATATCAATATGAGAATTGAATCAGGATCAACCCAAACTTCCAACAAAACCGTCAAGTAGGATGGGTAACCGTTAGCGGGCCGGACGGGTGACCGCTTGCTAGCATTACGAGATCTGTTTGCGTGCATGACGGGTAACCGCTTGAGGGCATGTCGGGTTACCACCTTGCATGATTGATTGATTGTGACATGCTTGCTATGTTTATAATGCTTTGATTGATGCTCGATGATTGATTGGACGTGAACCCGGTCGCATGCAATGCTAACGGTTGTGATGCAGGATAGGTTAGGACAAGCACGGAGGTGCCGTCCTATTCCGATGTGGTGTTGGTGCATGGACCGAGGTTGACGATGTTTGTTGTAAGCATGATGTGATAAGTACGGGACTGATCTCCTGACCCGTCGTCCTCATAGAACCGTTTCTGGCTAATCTCTGCGAATCTGATCTGCCACTATCACAAAACCGAAGCTGGACGATCCCCCTGATCTTCCAGATCTCTCCCGGTCCTTACTGAACCAATCTGCGAGCCTTACCACCCACCGAGTAAAGGTTTCTTGGGTTCCGGTTTAGGTAACTGGTTTTAGGAACAAGTTTTTCCTAAAACACCACTTCACAATCCTAAGGTTTTTGGAAACTCTATCCACGAAAACCTATGGATTCTCACACCACAACAACTTAGGAAGTTACCGACATGCAAAAATAGTACTCACCTTACTATTTTCATGCATTCGGTCTCACCTAACTTCCTAACATACTTTCCGAGTTCATATTACAATTCTGCATATAACATAAACCAATCAAAACATCATGCCAACTTAATCAAACATAAAATGGAGTTAGCACCCATATGTACCTTACACGGGATCTCATAGAGATCATGAAGGTTTCAAATCTCTACCCTACGGTTTTTCCTCCCATTGGACGTGCGTTCACGGTCCGCTCCATCTCCAACTTTACGACAATTCATATCGATTGTGCGCTCCTTGGCTTACCTCCATTCAATCCGCCTCTCTCCGCTGCATCCAATAAAGGTAAGTCCTAAAACCCCACCTAATCCAATGTCTTCGGACGTACCGGTTTCCTAATGTTGTGAGTGCGACACATTCGACTCGGTAAAAAATTTGAAAACACGAGTTCCATAAGCATGATCATGAACCATGCTCTGATACCACCATTTGTAACACCCCCGACGGGGACTACGTACAATAGCCGAGCCGGTGGTGCCACAAGATGTCAAATATCGAAAATGGTCCAGCCGCGCCCATAGTCTAGCCGGTCCATCGTCGATATCCGACCCTCTCGACTAAGGCCTAAGGTTTGCCAACCCGTACCCAAGCCGAGAGTTGTGTTAGTTCGGACCAAACTAGTACCATTGGAACCGTGGAGTTTAAACAAAACATCTTTCATTAATATTATGTAGGATCTATTACAAAAGTATTACCAAAAACCTTACAGTTCATTGGCCCGAGTCAAAAATTCTACATACTAAAAACCTCCACGATCGTCTCACATTCACAACCCGGAGCAACACCAGCGGCCTAACGTCCGAACTTCCCTCTAGTCCGTCTATGGTTTCCTGCGAGACAAAAGTTGTATAATGAGCAACCATATGGGTTACCCAGTGAGTCCAGAACCCTCTATCATGCATTAGTATCCCAACCCGTCCCCATAGTCGAAGCATAATGCAATAAATCATCTCGCAAGCATCAATATGCAATAACCAAAATAAATAAATGCGCAAAGCGAAAGCTTTTAAAAACAACCCGCAAACATGACTCCAATCATGAATGCAAAACCCGTCTAGACCACCACATGAAGAGGCCCCAAATGCACCGGCACCACCTCCCACATCTCTCTCGTGGCTACACCCGGCCAATCACCACAAAGGTTCAAGGCCGGCACCACACGTGGCTACACCCGGCCAATCGCCTCAAAGGTTCAAGGCCGACACCACACCCGAATCCACGGGTAATCGTGTCGTCACACAAAAGCTCGGCCATGGGAGCGACCCAAGTAACCCTCCGAGCCTCTCCGAAAAGGCGGAGGACCACAACGGGTGGTACCGAGAGCATTTCCCTAGAGTATCTACACATACTCTAGGATGAACGTCCTAGAACAATATTACACATGTTCTAGAACCAACTCATGTCTAACCTGCATGCATCACTCATCATGAGGTTAACAACACATATCACACGGTGTAGGGTCTTGCAAAGGATCCGAAGATCAAGGCAGCCACTACAACCGTCTTTTAAAAATGGAAGGGAGACTCGCGTCTACCACATCCTTACCCATACGGGAAAAACCTCTTTTCCACAACCATTTCCGAGTGGATCACAATCCATCCTCGTACTTATCTCAATCCATTTCCGGGTCTACCTGATCCCGTACTTATTGAAGGATGTTTTGGTGTTAATCCTGATTCAGTTCTTCAGATTAAACAGTCCTAAACATGCAGATCTAGGTTCTCTTGAATAGAAACAATAATGGATCTCACCTTTTACCTGTTTATGCAGCGGAAAGAGAGAACAGGTCAGAGATCAGAGAGCCACCAAGTGATAACTCCTCCAGAGGTTCACACACGCACACCAAGCAGGAAGAAGGCTGCTAGACCAAGCTGTGGGAGGCGCAGGAAGAGAGAGAGAGTCGCGGCTAGGGCTAGGGTTAGAGGGAAAAATCAGACTTAAGTTTTAATTATAAAACTTGTCTATTTCCTTTTGGGCTTTTGGGCCCAAATACCAATCTGATTAAATCTCTTGGATTTAATCAGACCCATTAATCTCTCTCTAAGTACGACAAATGCCTGGCACTTTTACCGTACTTCTGCTAAGCCGTTCCTACACATTTTCCTGTTAGCTTAGGCGTGTGACCCATATGGGATCATATAATAAAGGCAATAAGTCCAAGACTTATAGATCATGAGCGGACTCTAGCAAGCCATCATGACCCCCAGTATTATATGACTTATGTCTGATCATTGACATACTCTTACTTTCTAGAGACAGTACCGAGATTACTGGACACAATTCCAACAATCTCCCACTTGTACTGGAATCTCTGTATTCATAATCCTTTTGTCACAATATCTCGATTAGTCATAAGGCAAGATTAGTGTCATCCTTATAAAGCCTAATCTTGTTCATCGGACTCTGATTCGATACTGACAATCCAAACGACTCGGGTCAGTCCGTTTGAGCATGGCCATGCATTTTCCAGTATTCAAATCTCCGATTGGCCTAGAGATATTCACTCCATTTATATTGGAGGGACAAATCCCGTCTTGTTCCATCACTGTAAACTACTCATTTCATAATGTACCCAAACAAGGTCCTTATAACTATCGCAGAACGATAGCGTTAGACAATGATCAAAGTGCATCAGTCCATGTGCAGTCACATGCATGCGAACTCAGGTCTAAGGACTATACTCTATAGTCGTAGTGAGAATCTCTTATGACACAGATATAAATATCCTGAAGAGTTCTCATAGTCGGGTCTTGTCCGGTCGTATGTACCCTACATACACCTATGTACTGACTTTGATGCCGTGCATCTATGACACACTGAGACTTTGTCATAAGTCACATACCAATCTAGTCTCACACGGTTGTTGGTGTTCCAATTTCAACAACCTTCGACTAGGGACATGATGATATAAGCCATCTATCAAATATAGGGTCTCATGATCAAGCTAAATGACTTTGATAACTCAAGATCAAGTCACTTACTTCGATGACCTATAAAATGGTTCATATCTTTTTGGAACGATTATTTCATCACAGTTAAAATAATCTTGAAATAATAATTTCATTAAACATAAAATGTTTTACAAGAACATATCAGATAACTAAATAAAGCCCTCAAACTCCCACTCAAATTTAGATTACATTTCAATGTCTCTAATGCCTACAGCTTCAGTCAGGAACTCGAGCTTAGGCCTTGGGAGTGGCTTTGTCAACGGATCAGCGACGTTATCATCTGTCTGAACTCGGCTGATCTTGACTTCCTTTCTATTAATGATGTCACGTATCAAGTGAAATCTTCTTAGAACATGCTTGGATTTCTGGTGTGATCTTGGTTCCTTTGCCTGAGCAATAGCACCATTGTTATCACAAAACAGTGCCAGAGGCTCAGCCGCATTTGGTATCACACCTAGTTCAATAATGAACTTTCGTATCCAAACAGCTTCCTTCGCTGCTTCTGACGCGGCGATATATTCAGCTTCTGTAGTGGAATCAGCAACGGTGTCTTGCTTGGAGCTTCTCCAACTGATTGCACCGCCATTCAGACAAAAGATATAACCGGACTGTGACCAGAAATCATCTTGGTCTGTCTGGAAACTTGCGTCCGTGAATCCACTGACCTTAAGCACATCACTTCCACCGTATACCAAGAACTTGTCCTTAGTATGTCTTAGATACTTCAGGATGTTCTTGACGGCAATCCAATGGTTTTCACCTGGATTTGACTGGTATCTACTCGTCATGCTCAATGCATAAGCAACATCAGGACGAGTACAGATCATGGCATACATGATAGATCCTATTGCAGATGCATAAGGAATATTCTTCATGCGCTCAAGCTCAGCAGCCGTCGTAGGGCTCTGCTTCTTGCTTAGCGTTGTGCCATGTACCATTGGCATGAAGCCCTTCTTGAAATCTTTCATGCTGAATCTTTGTAGGACTTTGTCAATGTATGAATCTTGACACAAGCCTATCAGCCTTCTAGATCTATCCCGGTAGATCCTGATTCCAAGAACGTATGCGGCTTCACCCATGTCTTTCATGGAAAAACAACTTCCAAGCCAGTCCTTTACTGACTTCAGCATTGGAACGTCGTTTCCGAGAAGCAGTATGTCATCGACATACAGAATAAGAAATACTATCTTGCTCCCACTAGTTTTCTTATACACGCATTGTTCTTCTTCGTTTCTGATGAAGTCAAATTGCTTGATCGCTTCATCAAAACGAAGATTCCAGCTCCTCGATGCTTGCTTCAATCCATAAATGGATTTATGAAGCTTGCATACTTTCCCAGCATTCTTTGGATCTATGTAACCGTCAGGTTGCGTCATATACACATCCTCTTCCAGAATACCATTCAGGAAGGCGGTTTTCACGTCCATCTGCCAAATTTCATAATCATGAAAAGCTGCAGTTGCTAGTAGAATCCGAATAGATTTCATCATAGCCACTGGTGAATAGGTTTCATCGTAATCCACACCGTGAACTTGTCTGAAACCTTTTGCCACCAACCTGGCTTTATAAATCTGGACATTACCATCCACGTCAATCTTCTTCTTGAAGATTCATTTGCACTCGATGGCATTTACGCCAGCGGGTAAGTCAACCAACGAAAATACTTGGTTGACTGACATGGAGTCCATTTCGGAATCAGTGGCCTTGCGCCACTTAGAGGAATCTGGGCCCATCATGGCTTGATTGAAGTTCGATGGTTCATCACCATCAATGATCAGAAGATCATGACAGTCAGTCACGAGGAATCCTTGATATCTCTCGGGTTCGTGACGGATCCTCCCGGATCTTCGAACTTCAGGTACTACAGGTTCAGGCTCTACAATTTCTTGTAGGTCCTCCTGCTGCTCTTCCTCATTAGGTTGAGCAGTATCCTGTTCATCTTGAATTTCTTCAAGCAGTACCTTACTCCCACTGTCTTTCTTAGAGAGAAACTCCCTCTCAAGAAAGTTACAATCCCGGGCAACAAAGATCTTGTTCTCGGAACGTAGATAGAAGTAATAAGCCTTGGTTTCCTTCGGATAACCAATGAAGTAGCATTTATCAGACTTTGGTGTAAGCTTGTCTGAGATTAATCTCTTGACATAGGCTTCACAACCCCAAATTCTAAGATAAGACAGCACTGGAGCCACTCCAGTCCATAATTCATATGGTGTCTTTGCTACTGCTTTTGATGGCGCTCTATTTAGAGTGAACACTGCTGTTAGCAGAGCATATCCCCAAAGGGATATTGGAAGGTCTGTGTGACTCATCATAGATCGAACCATATCCAATAAGGTCCGATTTCTCCTCTCAGACACACCATTCCATTGAGGTGTTCCGGGAGGAGTGAGTTGGGATACGATCCCACACTCTCTTAGATGATCACTGAATTCTTGGCTTAAGTATTCTCCTCCTCGGTCGGACCGAAGAGCCTTAATGCTTTTGCCAAGTTGGTTCTGTACTTCATTTTGGAATTCTCTGAACTTCTCAAAAGATTCAGACTTATGTTTCATCAAATAAACATATCCATACCTACTGAAATCATCAGTGAAGGTAATGAAGTACTGATAGTTTCCTCTTGCATTTGTGGACATTGGGCCACACACATCAGTGTGTATCAGGCCCAATAAGTCACTGGCCCTCTCGTTAGGTTTATCAAAGGGGGCCCGTGTCATTTTGCCCATCATGCAGGATTCGCATTTCTCACATGACTCAAAGTCAAATGAGCCAAGAAGTCCATTCGAATGGAGCCTCTTGATGCGTTTCTCGTTGATGTGCCCTAAACGACAATGCCATAGAAACGTTCGGTTCTCCTCATTAGGTTTGAACCGTTTGGTATTAATGTTATAAATTGGCGCGGATTGATCGAGTATGTAAAGCCCATTCGTAAGAGGGGCACAACCATAGAACAAATTGTTGCGATTGAAGGAACATAATTTATTCTTAACTGAAAAATCATAACCTTCCAAATCCAACAAAGAAATTGAAATAATATTCCTGCTTATAGCAGGTACAAAATAACAATTATTGAGTTCTAAAACCAATCCCGAAGGTAAAGACAACAAGTATGTGCCTACAGCTAGTGCTGGAACTTTCGCTCCATTCCCAACTCGTAGCTCCACTTGTCCTTGCTTCAGCCTTCTACTGTTGCTGAGTGCCTACATATTAGTACAAATATGAGCCCCACAACCAGTATCCATAACCCATGAGGTATTATCAGAAGTAGTTGTATTAAGTTCTATAACAAAAATACCTGTCGAAGAAGTCTCGAGAGTCTTCTTCTTCAATTCCTTTAGACCTTCTTGGAATTTCTTACATTCTCTCCTCCAATGCCCTGGTTCTTTACAGAACCTGCATATGTCAGTTGGCCCAGCCTTGGACTTGGGCTTGGGCTTTGGCGTGTCCTTGTCCGCGACTTGGACAGCCTTGGCCTTTCCCTTATCCTTAGCAGAGGATTTCTTAAACCCCTTGCCCTTTTGCACCATAAGCACATTGGGGTCCTTGGCGGTTTTCCTCAAGTTGGGCTCTGCAGTCTTGAGCATTCCGTGAAGCTCAGGCAATGTCTTACTCATGCCATGCATGTTAAAGTTCAGAATGAACTGATCATAGCTTGCAGGTAATGACTGCAGAATGATGTCGCAAGCAAGTTCCTGGCTGATAGGGCAGTCGAGTTTCTGAAGATGATCGAGATAACCCATCATCTTCAAGACATGAGGACTCACTGCCGCATTTGCAGCCAACTTACAGTCTAAGAGGTTCTTAACCGTCTGAAACCTCTCAGTCCTTGCTTGCTCCTGAAAAAGCGATTTCAGGCTTGCCATTATCTCAATTGGTGACAACACACTCTCGAACTGCATTTGCAGCTCAGCAGTCATTGTCGCCAACATAAGGCAATACACATCATTTTCATCTGACGAATGCTTTTCCCAAGCATTATGCAGAGTCCTGGCGGCATTGTTAGCAGGCCTCTCGGGGAGAGGATCACGAAGGACATAATCCTTCTTCTCCTGCTTGAGGACTAGCCTCAAGTTCCTTGACCACGTCAGGAAGTTCGTTCCAGTCAGCTTCTCCTTCTCGAGAACAGACCGGATTGAGAATGTGTTTTGTGTGCTTGTAGTAGTCATAGCTGAAATATATATAGATAAAAAGGTTATTAGTTAATATGTTCAATATGATTAATCTCGTATTTAAAATTAATATGATTAATCACGCATTATATTCAATAACATAAGTTACTCTCAATAGAATATAATGATTCCAAGATCCACATATAACTAAGATTAAAGTGGGCCACTGGCCGTCACCCAACCTTAGCTTATATCGGTAAGCCCTATATCGGCTAATTATATCCGTGATATAACTCTTGGTTGTGAATCTGGGCCCGAGGCCCAATCCACTCTGATGTCTCAAGGCCCGGGACTCCCGATGGCCTAGTCAAGAAAACCAGACTATACAGTCATGTAATCATTAATGTCTGGGACTCCCAATGACATTTATGAATCACAAACCGTCTTATCCACGCAAAAGTAGACACCCTCACACTGTAAGGCCATGAATACAATTGAATGGGATTCGACAGCTGACATAGACTGGACAAGACATCCAACGCTTGATATTGTTTGAGGTTTGTAGGTTTATTAAAATTTCATCCCAAAATAGAAGATTACTATTTTGGGAAACTTTCCATTTTTGGAAACTTTCCATTTTTGGAAACCTACTATTTTTGGAAACTTTCTAAAATTGGAAACTTTCTAAAACCGGAAACTTTCTAACTTTAGAAATTTCTTAAAATCCAAAACATGCAAATCTAGAAACTTCTATTTTAAGAAACTTTCTAATTTCAAAATTTCGGAAACTTTAATTTAAAATCGACTTTATAATTTTATAAAATAAATTTTAAATTAATCTGAAGAAAAGACTCAAATAATTGGCCCAATTGTTTTAACTTCTTGGCCCGAGGCCCAAGAATTTGTCCATGTCCAAGACATGACCCAATTGTCCAATTAAATGACATAACCGGTCTGGTTCATTAAAATTGGTCTTAACCAAAATTAATTACTACGATGACCACAATTGTCAACCGGTTATTTACTAAACCGGATTTTCTCAATTTATTTGGTCCAACCAAATCAAATTAGAAAATCCTGGTTTAGGCACAAAATCCAATTTTTCGACTTTGGATTTCTTATCCCGGTTTAACCAGAACTTAATAAAATTATTAAATCTGTTTATTAAACCGTGACGTTTAATTTTAATAAAATTTTAAACCGAACCGAACCGAATTGGTCACGAACCAATCATGGTTGTGACCTAGCTCCACGATCACCATGCCCAGCCGCAAGCCGTACGCAAACGATCCGAGATCGAGACGGCAGCGGACGGGACGATCCATCGGGACGCTCGGGACAATGGCCGGACGAGTGATCGGGACGCGAGGCGACGATCGGGACGAGATGCGATCGATCCGATCGATCGGCCCATCTCTCGCGATCGAACGCATGACGCGATCCATGCGTTTCTGCGCCTCACGGTCGATCGGGACAGCAGGCTGGACTCGCCGGGACGATGCATGAAGCGATCGTGATCGCGTTGATCCGATCCGCTCGGTCGTCCGGTCCAGCTTGCCGCGATCGGATGATCACGCGACTCGATCCGCAAAGCGACCGGTCCGTGCATCATCAAACCGACGCATACCAAATCAATATAGCTTGGTCATGCGATTTTTCAATAGTTTGTTTAGGTTTCAATTCTTGTTTCTTAAGTGTTTTGCTCTTATCAGTAGATTGATTCAAAAACACCTTTTAAACAATCCTAAACTTGAATCTAAACAAGAAAAACCAGAACCAATAGCTCTGATACCACTGAAGGATGTTTTGGTGTTAATCCTGATTCAGTTCTTCAGATTAAACAGTCCTAAACATGCAGATCTAGGTTCTCTTGAATAGAAACAATAATGGATCTCACCTTTTACCTGTTTATGCAGCGGAAAGAGAGAACAGGTCAGAGATCAGAGAGCCACCAAGTGATAACTCCTCCAGAGGTTCACACACGCACACCAAGCAGGAAGAAGGCTGCTAGACCAAGCTGTGGGAGGCGCAGGAAGAGAGAGAGAGTCGCGGCTAGGGCTAGGGTTAGAGGGAAAAATCAGACTTAAGTTTTAATTATAAAACTTGTCTATTTCCTTTTGGGCTTTTGGGCACAAATACCAATCTGATTAAATCCCTTGGATTTAATCAGACCCATTAATCTCTCTCTAAGTACGACAAATGCCTGGCACTTTTACCGTACTTCTGCTAAGCCGTTCCTACACATTTTCCTGTTAGCTTAGGCGTGTGACCCATATGGGATCATATAATAAAGGCAATAAGTCCAAGACTTATAGATCATGAGCGGACTCTAGCAAGCCATCATGACCCCCAGTATTATATGACTTATGTCTGATCATTGACATACTCTTACTTTCTAGAGACAGTACCGAGATTACTGGACACAATTCCAACACTTATCTCAATCCGTTTCCGAGTCAGTTCCCTAACTAATCCCGTACTTATCACATTCCATTTCCGGGTCTAACCGATCCCGTACTTATCACAACATGCATTTCCGAGTGGATCCCATATCCAACCTCGTACTTATCTCAACACATCATGCATGCATCAATAAAATCAATCATGGACACAGTTGTCGTGAACCTCGGCCCATGCATCGGATTAAGCTGGCACCTCCGTGCGTTCTTAACCGACCCTGCATCAGAAACGTTAGCATGGCACCCAACCGAGTTCAAGAACAACTGGTCCTCATTCAACAATCAATGCACTTAAGGATAAATACTCGTAGTATTTCAATCCTTAAGGTGATACCTGCACAAAGCCTGTTAGCCCTAGCTATCGAGACTCACCTCTCTGGGTCCGACGACCCTAGACCCTGGTCTGTCCTAACTCCGGGACTTCTCTTGGATCTAGACACAAGATCCTAAGTCAAATACGGTTTAAGGTAAGGTTTATACTAACCACTACTCAAAGCTAAAGCTTACCGACCACTTTCCGTAAACCGTTCCCGACCGCCCATCGGTACCGTTAACGGAACATCGGAACGCCCTTCGGGACACTCCCGCCCGCTCTTTCTCTCTCCCAGATTTCTCTCACTTTCTCTCTCTAACCTGGACGTTCTCTCTCTCTAGAACAGGTTTTTTTTGTTAGAGAGAGTGTCTATGGCCGACCGGCAAAATTCCCCCGATGGTTCGCCGGAAACCGCTTCCGGCTCGCCGGGAACTTCCTCCGGTCCGTCCAGCCCCTTTCTCTCTTTACTCTCTCTCTAGAACGTTTTTCTATGAGTTTCAGAATGAGTAAAATGGCTGGGGGAAGCTTGCTATTTATAGGGAAATTAAGGGCGAGGTGGCAAAACTGCACGGCGGCCTCCGGTTAGTCCGTTCCGGCGGCGGCCATGCGCGGCGACATCTGGCCGGATACTCAGCCACTACTCAGCTCCTCTGGCCATGCGCGGCGACATCTGGAGGACACTCAGCCAGGCCCAGGCGCAGCCAGCCTGCTCCTCCATGCGCGACGACACCTCGAGCTTCCACAATACACCTCGTGCTTTCCCTCTTTTACACCTCGTGCTTCTGCAACACCTCGTGCTTCCTAACATCTCGTGCTTCCGGAAGTAAAAGCTCATATGTGACACGTCATGCTTCAGACCGTCGTGCTTTCGTCCCGACGTGCTTCTAACCCGACGTACCTGATTTAGTCGCAAATGGGATATCTTTCAAACCGTTCGTTCTTTTTAAATTCTGCTTCGACCAAAAGTCTTAGTTTGAACTCCTCTATCACTTCATAATAACATCCCAACATTCTAAAAATTTCGGATTTCCGGCCGTTCCTCGGCCGTCCTTCTTGTCTTTCGACCACCGCTTAATCCGCTCGTCCCATTTGAATTTTGACTCGACCAAAATTCTTAGAATGTCCTCTTTAGCTAACAACGTCAATTTGACGTTGATCGCACAACTTTGATTTTTGGTCGATCTTCGCCTGATCCATCCCGACTGGTCGTATTTCACGTACTGACGTTTCACCCCCTTGTGAGGGTTACTATATTAATGTAATGCCCCGTCTAAAGAAGTAAAATACAGACGAGGAAAGACTACGCAATGCGGGATTTATCCAAGGCACCAGTTAGACCAGAATGTAGGCGATATCCGACAATGTCAGGAAAATATCGGTATGGCCGAAACGGAGGAAAAAGGATGAACGAATCTCCAAACCTAAAGCCGTCAAGAACCGTTCGGAGAATTATCTACGTAACTTATTCCCGACAATTTACGTTAGTATCCGGAATGCAATCAGTTGTTGGCCCGACGTTGTACGAGCATTGGACAAAAACGGACAGATTGGACGACACACGACCGATCGGGAAAACTACTTCAAAAACGCTAAGGAAGTCAAGCACGAGGTGTCGCCAAGCAACCAGGGAGGCAGGTTAACCAAGCAGGCAGTCAGGGACGAGCTGTAGCCACGCATGCAAGTCGACGAGATGGCGCGACCGGAAGCCGCCATAAGTCGCGACCCATGCGATTGCCGGAATGTCGTCGGCGCAGGCCGCCACTTGTAGCCACGCATGGAGCCTTGCTGGGTGGCGCCACCACACACCCTGAGGTGTGCTCTTGCATGCTGGACGCAAGGTGTCGCCGCCGGGATGAAGCTCGGTGTCGCCGATGTGTTTTGACGCATGTTCGCCACCGGAACCGGCCAATCGGACGCCGGCATGTGAATCTGCCACCACCAGCTTTTTTCCACTATAAATAAGACCTCAACCCCCTTTCAGAAAACTCACACCAAGCTCCCAAAACCGAAATCCTAGAGAGAGAAAGGAGAGAAAACGTTTTAGAGAGAGAAAGTTGCCGGAAAGGAGAAGCTGAGCCCCGATCGAGAGAGAGACAAAGGACGAGCGTTCCGGAAGTTTGGGAAGCGGATTACGAGACTTCGGAGGGTAGGAAAGGCGTGCCGGGAAGTGAAGAACGAGCTGCTTTGGGAACCGAACCTCTGCCGAACCGAAAACCCGAGAGTGAGTCCCGATAGCTAGGACTAACGTTCTTGTTTTGCAGGGACGGGTTAGGAGTTAAGTCTCGGGTTTGACTTAACTCCGGGATGTATTTATATTATGCATGTTTGATGGTTAAGCATGACGTTCTTGGTTGGTTATGCATGCATGATATTGATCGTGTGTCTGAAGGATTGTTTAGTTGATCCTGATTCAATTCTTAGATTCATATCAACCTAAACATGCGGATCTAGGTTCTTCTCAGAATAGAAACAAATGATGATCTCACCTTATACCTGTTTGCAGCGGAAAGAGACGGTATGTCTGAGATCAGAGAAACACCGAGGGATGAATCCTCCAAAGGTTCACACACGCGATCACAGAAAACGGCTGCTAGACCACTAGAGGAATTCGGCGCAGAGAGAGAAAGTTTTCGGCTGCTGTGTTAGGGTTAATCATTCAGAAACTCGAGTTTTACCTTATAAAACTTGTCTGATTCCGTTTGGGCCATTTGGCCCAAACGCCAATTAACTCGACGGCATTGGCGCACTGTGTCGACCGATACACCTTGTGTATCGATCGACACACAGTAGCTAAACCGTTTTATTCTCTCTAAGTACAGTAAATGCCTAGCACTTTTACCGTACTTCTGCCAAACCGTTCCTACACGTTTTCCTGTTAGCTTAGGCGTGTGACCCATATGGGATCATATAATAAAGGCAATAAGTCCAAGACTTATAGATCATGAGCGGACTCTAGCAAGCCATCATGACCCCCAGTATTATATGACTTATGTCTGATCATTGACATACTCTTACTTTCTAGAGACAGTACTGAGATTATTGGACACAATTCCAACAATCTCCCACTTGTACTGGAATCTCTGTATTCATAATCCTTTTGTCACAATATCTCGATTAGTCATAAGGCAAGATTGGTGTCATCCTTATAAAGCCTAATCTTGTTCATCGGACTCTGATTTGATACTGACAATCCAAACGACTCGGGAAAGTCCGTTTGAGCATGGCCATGCATTTTCCAGTATTCAAATCTCCGATTGGCCTAGAGATATTCACTCCATTTATATTGGAGGGACAAATTCCGTCTTGTTCCATCACTGTAAACTATTCATTTCATAATGTACCCAAACAAGGTCCTTATAACTATCGCAGAACGATAGCGTTAGACAATGATCAAAGTGCATCAGTCCATGTGCAGTCACATGCATGCGAACTCAGGTCTAAGGACTATACTCTATAGTCGTAGTAAGAATCTCTTATGACACAGATATAAATATCCTGAAGAGTTCTTATAAGCGGGTCTTGTCCGGTCGTATGTTCCCAAACATACACCTATGTACTGACTTTGATGCCGCGCATCTATGACACACTGAGACTTTGTCATAAGTCACGTACCAATCCAGTCTCACACGGTTGTTGGTGTTCCAATTTCAACAACCTTCGACTAGGGACGGGATGATATAAAACATCTATCAAATATAGGGTCTCATGATCAAGCTAAATGACTTCGATGACTCAAGATCAAGTCATTTACTTCGATGACCTATAAAATGGTTCATATCACTTTGGAACGATTATTTCATCACAGTTAAAATAATCTTGAAATAATAATTTCATTAAACATAAGAATGTTTTACAAGAACATATCAAATAACTAAATAAAAGCCCTCAAACTCCCACTCAAATTTAGATTACATTTCTATGTCTCTAATGCCTACAGCTTCAGTCAGAAACTCGAGCTTAGGCCTTGGGAGTGGCTTTGTCAACGGATCAGCGACGTTATCATCTGTCTGAACTCGGCTGATCTTGACTTCCTTTCTATTAATGATGTCACGTATCAAGTGAAATCTTCTTAGAACATGCTTGGATTTCTGGTGTGATCTTGGTTCCTTTGCCTGAGCTATAGCACCATTGTTGTCACAAAATAGTGCCAGAGGCTCAGCCGCATCTGGTATCACGCCTAGTTCAATAATGAACTTTCGTATCCAAACAGCTTCCTTCGCAGCTTCTGAGGCGGCGATATATTCAGCTTCTGTAGTGGAATCAGCAACGGTGTCTTGCTTGGAACTTCTCCAACTGATTGCACCGCCATTCAGACAAAAGATATAACCGGACTGTGACCGGAAATCATCTTGGTCTGTCTGGAAACTTGCGTCCGTGAATCCACTGACTTTAAGCACATCACTTCCACCGTACACTAAGAACTTATCCTTAGTATGTCTTAGATACTTCAAGATATTCTTTACGGCAATCCAATGGTTTTCACCTGGATTTGACTGGTATCTACTCGTCATGCTCAATGCATAAGCAACATCAGGACGAGTACAGATCATGGCATACATGATAGATCCTATTGCAGATGCATAAGGAATATTCTTCATGCGCTCAAGCTCAGCAGCCGTCGTAGGGCTCTGCTTCTTGCTTAGCGTTGTGCCATGTACCATTGGCGTGAAGCCCTTCTTGAAATCTTTCATGCTGAATCTTTGTAGGACTTTGTCAATGTATGAATCTTGACACAAGCCTATCAGCCTTCTAGATCTATCCCGGTAGATCCTGATTCCAAGAACGTATGCGGCTTCACCCATGTCTTTCATGGAAAAACAACTTCCAAGCCAGTCCTTTACTGACTTCAGCATTGGAACGTCGTTTCCGAGAAGCAGTATGTCATCGACATACAGAATAAGAAATACTATCTTGCTCCCACTAGTTTTCTTATACACGCATTGTTCTTCTTCGTTTCTGATGAAATCAAATTGCTTGATCGCTTCATCAAAACGAAGATTCCAGCTCCTCGATGCTTGCTTCAATCCATAAATGGATTTATGAAGCTTGCATACTTTCCCAGCATTCTTTGGATCTATGTAACCGTCAGGTTGCGTCATATACACATCCTCTTCCAGAATACCATTCAGGAAGGCGGTTTTCACGTCCATCTGCCAAATTTCATAATCATGAAAAGCTGCAGTTGCTAGTAGAATCCGAATAGATTTCATCATAGCCACTGGTGAATAGGTTTCATCGTAATCCACACCGTGAACTTGTCTGAAACCTTTTGCCACCAACCTGGCTTTATAAATCTGGACATTACCATCCACGTCAA
The DNA here is from genome assembly GCA_030180135.1 of Orychophragmus violaceus. Lineage (NCBI taxonomy): Eukaryota > Viridiplantae > Streptophyta > Magnoliopsida > Brassicales > Brassicaceae > Orychophragmus > Orychophragmus violaceus. Next base: position 93,896,434 of record CM058230.1, read on the forward strand.
TCTTCTTCTTGAAGATTCATTTGCACTCGATGGCATTTACGCCAGCGGGTAAGTCAACCAACGAAAATACTTGGTTGACTGACATGGAGTCCATTTCGGAATCAGTGGCCTTGCGCCACTTAGAGGAATATGGGCCCATCATGGCTTGATTGAAGTTCGATGGTTCATCACCATCAATGATCAGAAGATCATGACAGTCAGTCACGAGGAATCCTTGATATCTCTCGGGTTCGTGACGGATCCTCCCGGATCTTCGAACTTCAGGTACTACAGGTTCAGGCTCTACAATTTCTTGTAGGTCCTCCTGCTGCTCTTCCTCATTAGGTTGAGCAGTATCCTGTTCATCTTGAATTTCTTCAAGCAGTACCTTACTCCCACTGTCTTTCTTAGAGAGAAACTCCCTCTCAAGAAAGTTACAATCCCGGGCAACAAAGATCTTGTTCTCGGAACGTAGATAGAAGTAATAAGCCTTGGTTTCCTTCGGATAACCAATGAAGTAGCATTTATCAGACTTTGGTGTAAGCTTGTCTGAGATTAATCTCTTGACATAGGCTTCACAACCCCAAATTCTAAGATAAGACAGCACTGGAGCCACTCCAGTCCATAATTCATATGGTGTCTTTGCTACTGCTTTTGATGGCGCTCTATTTAGAGTGAACACTGCTGTTAGCAGAGCATATCCCCAAAGGGATATTGGAAGGTCTGTGTGACTCATCATAGATCGAACCATATCCAATAAGGTCCGATTTCTCCTCTCAGACACACCATTCCATTGAGGTGTTCCGGGAGGAGTGAGTTGGGATACGATCCCACACTCTCTTAGATGATCACTGAATTCTTGGCTTAAGTATTCTCCTCCTCGGTCGGACCGAAGAGCCTTAATGCTTTTGCCAAGTTGGTTCTGTACTTCATTTTGGAATTCTCTGAACTTCTCAAAAGATTCAGACTTATGTTTCATCAAATAAACATATCCATACCTACTGAAATCATCAGTGAAGGTAATGAAGTACTGATAGTTTCCTCTTGCATTTGTGGACATTGGGCCACACACATCAGTGTGTATCAGGCCCAATAAGTCACTGGCCCTCTCGTTAGGTTTATCAAAGGGGGCCCGTGTCATTTTGCCCATCATGCAGGATTCGCATTTCTCACATGACTCAAAGTCAAATGAGCCAAGAAGTCCATTCGAATGGAGCCTCTTGATGCGTTTCTCGTTGATGTGCCCTAAACGACAATGCCATAGAAACGTTCGGTTCTCCTCATTAGGTTTGAACCGTTTGGTATTAATGTTATAAATTGGTGCGGATTGATCGAGTATGTAAAGCCCATTCGTAAGAGGGGCACAACCATAGAACAAATTGTTGCGATTGAAGGAACATAATTTATTCTTAACTGAAAAATCATAACCTTCCAAATCCAACAAAGAAATTGAAATAATATTCCTGCTTATAGCAGGTACAAAATAACAATTATTGAGTTCTAAAACCAATCCCGAAGGTAAAGACAACAAGTATGTGCCTACAGCTAGTGCTGGAACTTTCGCTCCATTCCCAACTCGTAGCTCCACTTGTCCTTGCTTCAGCCTTCTACTGTTGCTGAGTGCCTGCATATTAGTACAAATATGAGCCCCACAACCAGTATCCATAACCCATGAGGTATTATCAGAAGTAGTTGTATTAAGTTCTATAACAAAAATACCTGTCGAAGAAGTCTCGAGAGTCTTCTTCTTCAATTCCTTTAGACCTTCTTGGAATTTCTTACATTCTCTCCTCCAATGCCCTGGTTCTTTACAGAACCTGCATATGTCAGTTGGCCCAGCCTTGGACTTGGGCTTGGGCTTTGGCGTGTCCTTGTCCGCGACTTGGACAGCCTTGGCCTTTCCCTTATCCTTAGCAGAGGATTTCTTAAACCCCTTGCCCTTTTGCACCATAAGCACATTGGGGTCCTTGGCGGTTTTCCTCAAGTTGGGCTCTGCAGTCTTGAGCATTCCGTGAAGCTCAGGCAATGTCTTACTCAAGCCATGCATGTTAAAGTTCAGAATGAACTGATCATAGCTTGCAGGTAATGACTGCAGAATGATGTCGCAAGCAAGTTCCTGGCTGATAGGGCAGTCGAGTTTCTGAAGATGATCGAGATAACCCATCATCTTCAAGACATGAGGACTCACTGCCGCATTTGCAGCCAACTTACAGTCTAAGAGGTTCTTAACCGTCTGAAACCTCTCAGTCCTTGCTTGCTCCTGAAAAAGCGATTTCAGGCTTGCCATTATCTCAATTGGTGACAACACACTCTCGAACTGCATTTGCAGCTCAGCAGTCATTGTCGCCAACATAAGGCAATACACATCATTTTCATCTGACGAATGCTTTTCCCAAGCATTATGCAGAGTCCTGGCGGCATTGTTAGCAGGCCTCTCGGGGAGAGGATCACGAAGGACATAATCCTTCTTCTCCTGCTTGAGGACTAGCCTCAAGTTCCTTGACCACGTCAGGAAGTTCGTTCCAGTCAGCTTCTCCTTCTCGAGAACAGACCGGATTGAGAATGTGTTTTGTGTGCTTGTAGTAGTCATAGCTGAAATATATATAGATAAAAAGGTTATTAGTTAATATGTTCAATATGATTAATCTCGTATTTAAAATTAATATGATTAATCACGCATTATATTCAATAACATAAGTTACCCTCAATAGAATATAATGATTCCAAGATCCACATATAACTAAGATTAAAGTGGGCCACTGGCCGTCACCCAACCTTAGCTTATATCGGTAAGCCCTATATCGGCTAATTATATCCGTGATATAACTCTTGGTTGTGAATCTGGGCCCGAGGCCCAATCCACTCTGATGTCTCAAGGCCCGGGACTCCCGATGGCCTAGTCAAGAAAACCAGACTATACAGTCATGTAATCATTAATGTCTGGGACTCCCAATGACATTTATGAATCACAAACCGTCTTATCCACGCAAAAGTAGACACCCTCACACTGTAAGGCCATGAATACAATTGAATGGGATTCGACAGCTGACATAGACTGGACAAGACATCCAACGCTTGATATTGTTTGAGGTTTGTAGGTTTATTAAAATTTCATCCCAAAATAGAAGATTACTATTTTGGGAAACTTTCCTTTTTTGGAAACCTACTATTTTTGGAAACTTTCTAAAATTGGAAACTTTCTAAAACCGGAAACTTTCTAACTTTAGAAATTTCTTAAAATCCAAAACATGCAAATCTAGAAACTTCTATTTTAAGAAACTTTCTAATTTCAAAATTTCGGAAACTTTAATTTAAAATCGACTTTATAATTTTATAAAATAAATTTTAAATTAATCTGAAGAAAAGACTCAAATAATTGGCCCAATTGTTTTAACTTCTTGGCCCGAGGCCCAAGAATTTGTCCATGTCCAAGACATGACCCAATTGTCCAATTAAATGACATAACCGGTCTGGTTCATTAAAATTGGTCTTAACCAAAATTAATTACTACGATGACCACAATTGTCAACCGGTTATTTACTAAACCGGATTTTCTCAATTTATTTGGTCCAACCAAATCAAATTAGAAAATCCTGGTTTAGGCACAAAATCCAATTTTCGACTTTGGATTTCTTATCCCGGTTTAACCAGAACTTAATAAAATTATTAAATCTGTTTATTAAACCGTGACGTTTAATTTTAATAAAATTTTAAACCGAACCGAACCGAATTGGTCACGAACCAATCATGGTTGTGACCTAGCTCCACGATCACCATGCCCAGCCGCAAGCCGTACGCAAACGATCCGAGATCGAGACGGCAGCGGACGGGACGATCCATCGGGACGCTCGGGACAATGGCCGGACGAGTGATCGGGACGCGAGGCGACGATCGGGACGAGATGCGATCGATCCGATCGATCGGCCCATCTCTCGCGATCGAACGCATGACGCGATCCATGCGTTTCTGCGCCTCACGGTCGATCGGGACAGCAGGCTGGACTCGCCGGGACGATGCATGAAGCGATCGTGATCGCGTTGATCCGATCCGCTCGGTCGTCCGGTCCATCTTGCCGCGATCGGATGATCACGCGACTCGATCCGCAAAGCGATCGGTCCGTGCATCATCAAACCGACGCATACCAAATCAATATAGCTTGGTCATGCGATTTTTCAATAGTTTGTTTAGGTTTCAATTCTTGTTTCTTAAGTGTTTTGCTCTTATCAGTAGATTGATTCAAAAACACCTTTTAAACAATCCTAAACTTGAATCTAAACAAGAAAAACCAGAACCAATAGCTCTGATACCACTGAAGGATGTTTTGGTGTTAATCCTGATTCAGTTCTTCAGATTAAACAGTCCTAAACATGCAGATCTAGGTTCTCTTGAATAGAAACAATAATGGATCTCACCTTTTACCTGTTTATGCAGCGGAAAGAGAGAACAGGTCAGAGATCAGAGAGCCACCAAGTGATAACTCCTCCAGAGGTTCACACACGCACACCAAGCAGGAAGAAGGCTGCTAGACCAAGCTGTGGGAGGCGCTGGAAGAGAGAGAGAGTCGCGGCTAGGGCTAGGGTTAGAGGGAAAAATCAGACTTAAGTTTTAATTATAAAACTTGTCTATTTCCTTTTGGGCTTTTGGGCACAAATACCAATCTGATTAAATCCCTTGGATTTAATCAGACCCATTAATCTCTCTCTAAGTACGACAAATGCCTGACACTTTTACCGTACTTCTGCTAAGCCGTTCCTACACATTTTCCTGTTAGCTTAGGCGTGTGACCCATATGGGATCATATAATAAAGGCAATAAGTCCAAGACTTATAGATCATGAGCGGACTCTAGCAAGCCATCATGACCCCCAGTATTATATGACTTATGTCTGATCATTGACATACTCTTACTTTCTAGAGACAGTACCGAGATTACTGGACACAATTCCAACACTTATCTCAATCCGTTTCCGAGTCAGTTCCCTAACTAATCCCGTACTTATCACATTCCATTTCCGGGTCTAACCGATCCCGTACTTATCACAACATGCATTTCCGAGTGGATCCCATATCCAACCTCGTACTTATCTCAACACATCATGCATGCATCAATAAAATCAATCATGGACACAGTTGTCGTGAACCTCGGCCCATGCATCGGATTAAGCTGGCACCTCCGTGCGTTCTTAACCGACCCTGCATCAGAAACGTTAGCATGGCACCCAACCGAGTTCAAGACCAAGTGGTCCTCATTCAACAATCAATGCACTTAAGGATAAATACTCGTAGTATTTCAATCCTTAAGGTGATACCTGCACAAAGCCTGTTAGCCCTAGCTATCGAGACTCACCTCTCTGGGTCCGACGACCCTAGACCCTGGTCTGTCCTAACTCCGGGACTTCTCTTGGATCTAGACACAAGATCCTAAGTCAAATACGGTTTAAGGTAAGGTTTATACTAACCACTACTCAAAGCTAAAGCTTACCGACCACTTTCCGTAAACCGTTCCCGACCGCCCATCGGTACCGTTAACGGAACATCGGAACGCCCTTCGGGACACTCCCGCCCGCTCTTTCTCTCTCCCAGATTTCTCTCACTTTCTCTCTCTAACCTGGACGTTCTCTCTCTCTAGAACAGGTTTTTTTTGTTAGAGAGAGTGTCTATGGCCGACCGGCAAAATTCCCCCGATGGTTCGCCGGAAACCGCTTCCGGCTCGCCGGGAACTTCCTCCGGTCCGTCCAGCCCCTTTCTCTCTTTACTCTCTCTCTAGAACGTTTTTCTATGAGTTTCAGAATGAGTAAAATGGCTGGGGGAAGCTTGCTATTTATAGGGAAATTAAGGGCGAGGTGGCAAAACTGCACGGCGGCCTCCGGTTAGTCCGTTCCGGCGGCGGCCATGCGCGGCGACATCTGGCCGGATACTCAGCCACTACTCAGCTCCTCTGGCCATGCGCGGCGACATCTGGAGGACACTCAGCCAGGCCCAGGCGCAGCCAGCCTGCTCCTCCATGCGCGACGACACCTCGAGCTTCCACAATACACCTCGTGCTTTCCCTCTTTTACACCTCGTGCTTCTGCAACACCTCGTGCTTCCTAACATCTCGTGCTTCCGGAAGTAAAAGCTCATATGTGACACGTCATGCTTCAGACCGTCGTGCTTTCGTCCCGACGTGCTTCTAACCCGACGTACCTGATTTAGTCGCAAATGGGATATCTTTCAAACCGTTCGTTCTTTTTAAATTCTGCTTCGACCAAAAGTCTTAGTTTGAACTCCTCTATCACTTCATAATAACATCCCAACATTCTAAAAATTTCGGATTTCCGGCCGTTCCTCGGCCGTCCTTCTTGTCTTTCGACCACCGCTTAATCCGCTCGTCCCATTTGAATTTTGACTCGACCAAAATTCTTAGAATGTCCTCTTTAGCTAACAACGTCAATTTGACGTTGATCGCACAACTTTGATTTTTGGTCGATCTTCGCCTGATCCATCCCGACTGGTCGTATTTCACGTACTGACGTTTCACCCCCTTGTGAGGGTTACTATATTAATGTAATGCCCCGTCTAAAGAAGTAAAATACAGACGAGGAAAGACTACGCAATGCGGGATTTATCCAAGGCACCAGTTAGACCAGAATGTAGGCGATATCCGACAATGTCAGGAAAATATCGGTATGGCCGAAACGGAGGAAAAAGGATGAACGAATCTCCAAACCTAAAGCCGTCAAGAACCGTTCGGAGAATTATCTACGTAACTTATTCCCGACAATTTACGTTAGTATCCGGAATGCAATCAGTTGTTGGCCCGACGTTGTACGAGCATTGGACAAAAACGGACAGATTGGACGACACACGACCGATCGGGAAAACTACTTCAAAAACGCTAAGGAAGTCAAGCACGAGGTGTCGCCAAGCAACCAGGGAGGCAGGTTAACCAAGCAGGCAGTCAGGGACGAGCTGTAGCCACGCATGCAAGTCGACGAGATGGCGCGACCGGAAGCCGCCATAAGTCGCGACCCATGCGATTGCCGGAATGTCGTCGGCGCAGGCCGCCACTTGTAGCCACGCATGGAGCCTTGCTGGGTGGCGCCACCACACACCCTGAGGTGTGCTCTTGCATGCTGGACGCAAGGTGTCGCCGCCGGGATGAAGCTCGGTGTCGCCGATGTGTTTTGACGCATGTTCGCCACCGGAACCGGCCAATCGGACGCCGGCATGTGAATCTGCCACCACCAGCTTTTTTCCACTATAAATAAGACCTCAACCCCCTTTCAGAAAACTCACACCAAGCTCCCAAAACCGAAATCCTAGAGAGAGAAAGGAGAGAAAACGTTTTAGAGAGAGAAAGTTGCCGGAAAGGAGAAGCTGAGCCCCGATCGAGAGAGAGACAAAGGACGAGCGTTCCGGAAGTTTGGGAAGCGGATTACGAGACTTCGGAGGGTAGGAAAGGCGTGCCGGGAAGTGAAGAACGAGCTGCTTTGGGAACCGAACCTCTGCCGAACCGAAAACCCGAGAGTGAGTCCCGATAGCTAGGACTAACGTTCTTGTTTTGCAGGGACGGGTTAGGAGTTAAGTCTCGGGTTTGACTTAACTCCGGGATGTATTTATATTATGCATGTTTGATGGTTAAGCATGACGTTCTTGGTTGGTTATGCATGCATGATATTGATCGTGTGTCTGAAGGATTGTTTAGTTGATCCTGATTCAATTCTTAGATTCATATCAACCTAAACATGCGGATCTAGGTTCTTCTCAGAATAGAAACAAATGATGATCTCACCTTATACCTGTTTGCAGCGGAAAGAGACGGTATGTCTGAGATTAGAGAAACACCGAGGGATGAATCCTCCAAAGGTTCACACACGCGATCACCGAAAACGGCTGCTAGACCACTAGAGGAATTCGGCGCAGAGAGAGAGAGTTTTCGGCTGCTGTGTTAGGGTTAATCATTCAGAAACTCGAGTTTTACCTTATAAAACTTGTCTGATTCCGTTTGGGCCATTTGGCCCAAACACCAATTAACTCGACGGCATTGGCGCACTGTGTCGACCGATACACCTTGTGTATCGATCGACACACAGTAGCTAAACCGTTTTATTCTCTCTAAGTACAGTAAATGCCTAGCACTTTTACCGTACTTCTGCCAAACCGTTCCTACACGTTTTCCTGTTAGCTTAGGCGTGTGACCCATATGGGATCATATAATAAAGGCAATAAGTCCAAGACTTATAGATCATGAGCGGACTCTAGCAAGCCATCATGACCCCCAGTATTATATGACTTATGTCTGATCATTGACATACTCTTACTTTCTAGAGACAGTACTGAGATTACTGGACACAATTCCAACAATCTCCCACTTGTACTGGAATCTCTGTATTCATAATCCTTTTGTCACAATATCTCGATTAGTCATAAGGCAAGATTGGTGTCATCCTTATAAAGCCTAATCTTGTTCATCGGACTCTGATTTGATACTGACAATCCAAACGACTCGGGAAAGTCCGTTTGAGCATGGCCATGCATTTTCCAGTATTCAAATCTCCGATTGGCCTAGAGATATTCACTCCATTTATATTGGAGGGACAAATTCTGTCTTGTTCCATCACTGTAAACTATTCATTTCATAATGTACCCAAACAAGGTCCTTATAACTATCGCAGAACGATAGCGTTAGACAATGATCAAAGTGCATCAGTCCATGTGCAGTCACATGCATGCGAACTCAGGTCTAAGGACTATACTCTATAGTCGTAGTAAGAATCTCTTATGACACAGATATAAATATCCTGAAGAGTTCTTATAAGCGGGTCTTGTCCGGTCGTATGTTCCCAAACATACACCTATGTACTGACTTTGATGCCGCGCATCTATGACACACTGAGACTTTGTCATAAGTCACGTACCAATCCAGTCTCACACGGTTGTTGGTGTTCCAATTTCAACAACCTTCGACTAGGGACGGGATGATATAAAACATCTATCAAATATAGGGTCTCATGATCAAGCTAAATGACTTCGATGACTCAAGATCAAGTCATTTACTTCGATGACCTATAAAATGGTTCATATCACTTTGGAACGATTATTTCATCACAGTTAAAATAATCTTGAAATAATAATTTCATTAAACATAAGAATGTTTTACAAGAACATATCAAATAACTAAATAAAAGCCCTCAAACTCCCACTCAAATTTAGATTACATTTCTATGTCTCTAATGCCTACAGCTTCAGTCAGAAACTCGAGCTTAGGCCTTGGGAGTGGCTTTGTCAACGGATCAGCGACGTTATCATCTGTCTGAACTCGGCTGATCTTGACTTCCTTTCTATTAATGATGTCACGTATCAAGTGAAATCTTCTTAGAACATGCTTGGATTTCTGGTGTGATCTTGGTTCCTTTGCCTGAGCTATAGCACCATTGTTGTCACAAAACAGTGCCAGAGGCTCAGCCGCATCTGGTATCACGCCTAGTTCAATAATGAACTTTCGTATCCAAACAGCTTCCTTCGCAGCTTCTGAGGCGGCGATATATTCAGCTTCTGTAGTGGAATCAGCAACGGTGTCTTGCTTGGAACTTCTCCAACTGATTGCACCGCCATTCAGACAAAAGATATAACCGGACTGTGACCGGAAATCATCTTGGTCTGTCTGGAAACTTGCGTCCGTGAATCCACTGACTTTAAGCACATCACTTCCACCGTACACTAAGAACTTATCCTTAGTATGTCTTAGATACTTCAAGATATTCTTTACGGCAATCCAATGGTTTTCACCTGGATTTGACAGGTATCTACTCGTCATGCTCAATGCATAAGCAACATCAGGACGAGTACAGATCATGGCATACATGACAGATCCTATTGCAGATGCATAAGGAATATTCTTCATGCGCTCAAGCTCAGCAGCCGTCGTAGGGCTCTGCTTCTTGCTTAGCGTTGTGCCATGTACCATTGGCGTGAAGCCCTTCTTGGAATCCTTCATGCTGAATCTTTGTAGGACTTTGTCAATGTATGAATCTTGACACAAGCCTATCAGCCTTCTAGATCTATCCCGGTAGATCCTGATTCCAAGAACGTATGCGGCTTCACCCATGTCTTTCATGGAAAAACAACTTCCAAGCCAGTCCTTTACGGACTTCAGCATTGGAACGTCGTTTCCGAGAAGCAGTATGTCATCGACATACAGAATAAGAAATACAATCTTGCTCCCACTAGATTTCTTATACACGCATTGTTCTTCTTCGTTTCTGATGAAGTCAAATTGCTTGATCGCTTCATCAAAATGAAGATTCCAGCTCCTCGATGCTTGCTTCAATCCATAAATGGATTTATGAAGCTTGCATACTTTTCCAGCATTCTTTGGATCTATGTAACCGTCAGGTTGTGTCATATACACATCCTCTTTCAGAATACCATTCAGGAAGGCGGTTTTCACGTCCATCTGCCAAATTTCATAATCATGAAAAGCTGCAGTTGCTAGTAGAATCCGAATAGATTTCATCATAGCCACTGGTGAATAGGTTTCATCGTAATCCACACCGTGAACTTGTCTGAAACCTTTTGCCACCAACCTGGCTTTATAAATCTGGACATTTCCATCCACGTCAATCTTCTTCTTGAAGATCCATTTGCACTCGATGGCTTTTACACCAGCGGGTAAGTCAACCAAGGAAAACACTTGGTTGACTGACATGGAGTCCATTTCGGAATCAGTGGCCTTGCGCCACTTAGAGGAATCTGGGCCCATCATGGCTTGATTGAAGTTCGATGGTTCATCACCATCAATGATCAAAAGATCATGACAGTTAGTCACGAGGAATCCTTGATATCTCTCGGGTTCGTGACGGATCCTCCCGGATCTTCGAACTTCAGGTACTACAGGTTCAGGCTATACAATTTCTTGTAGGTCCTCCTGCTGCTCTTCCTCATTAGGTTGAGCAGTATCCTGTTCATCTTGAATTTCTTCAAGCAGTACCTTACTCCCACTGTCTTTCTTAGAGAGAAACTCCCTCTCAAGAAAGTTACAATCCCGGGCAACAAAGATCTTGTTCTCGGAACGTAGATAGAAGTAATAAGCCTTGGTTTCCTTCGGATAACCAATGAAGTAGCATTTATCAGACTTTGGTGTAAGCTTGTCTGAGATTAATCTCTTGACATAGGCTTCACAACCCCAAATTCTAAGATAAGACAGCACTGGAGCCACTCCAGTCCATAATTCATATGGTGTCTTTGCTACTGCTTTTGATGGCGCTCTATTTAGAGTGAACACTGCTGTTAGCAGAGCATATCCCCAAAGGGATATTGGAAGGTCTGTGTGACTCATCATAGATCGAACCATATCCAATAAGGTCCGATTTCTCCTCTCAGACACACCATTCCATTGAGGTGTTCCGGGAGGAGTGAGTTGGGAAACGATCCCACACTCTCTTAGATGATCACTGAATTCTTGGCTTAAGTATTCTCCTCCTCGGTCGGACCGAAGAGCCTTAATGCTTTTGCCAAGTTGGTTCTGTACTTCATTTTGGAATTCTCTGAACTTCTCAAAAGATTCAGACTTATGTTTCATTAAATAAACATATCCATACCTACTGAAATCATCAGTAAAGGTAATGAAGTACTGATAGTTTCCTCTTGCATTTGTGGACATTGGGCCACACACATCAGTGTGTATCAGGCCCAATAAGTCGCTGGCCCTCTCGTTAGGTTTATTAAAGGGGGCCCGTGTCATTTTGCCCATCATGCAGGATTCGCATTTCTCACATGACTCAAAGTCAAATGAGCCAAGAAGTCCATTCGAATGGAGCCTCTTGATGCGTTTCTCGCTGATGTGCCCTAAACGACAATGCCATAGAAACGTTCGGTTCTCCTCATTAGGTTTGAACCGTTTGGTATTAATGTTATAAATTGGCGTGGATTGATCGAGTATGTAAAGCCCATTCATAAGAGGGGCAGAACCATAGAACAAATTGTTGCGATTGAAGGAACATAATTTATTCTTAACCGAAAAATCATAACCTTCCAAATCCAACAAAGAAATTGAAATAATATTTCTGCTTATAGCAGGTACAAAATAACAATTATTCAGTTCTAAAATCAATCCCGAAGGTAAAGACAACAAGTAAGTGCCTACAGCTAGCGCTGGAACTTTCGCTCCATTCCCAACTCGTAGCTCCACTTGTCCTTGCTTCAGCCTTCTACTGTTGCTGAGTGCCTGCATATTAGTACAAATATGAGCCCCACAACCAGTATCCATAACCCATGAGGTATTATCAGAAGTAGTTGTATTAAATTCTATAACAAAAATACCTGTTGAAGAAGTCTCAAAAGTCTTCTTCTTCAATTCCTTTAGACCTTCCTGGAATTTCTTACATTCTCTCCTCCAATGCCCTGGTTCTTTACAGAACCTGCATATGTCAGTTGGCCCAGCCTTGGACTTGGGCTTGGGCTTTGGCGTGTCCTTGTCCGTGACTTGGACAGCCTTGGCCTTTCCCTTATCCTTAGCAGAGGATTTCTTAAACCCCTTGCCCTTCTGCACCATAAGCACATTGGGGTCCTTGGCGGTTTTCCTCAAATTGGGCTCCGCAGTCTTGAGCATTTCGTGAAGCTCAGGCAATGTCTTACTCAAGCCATGCATATTAAAGTTCAGAATGAACTGATCATAGCTTGCAGGTAATGACTGCAGAATGATGTCGCAGGCAAGTTCCTGGCTGATTGGGCAGTCGAGTTTCTGAAGATGATCGAGATAACCCATCATCTTCAAGACATGAGGACTCACTGCCGCATTCGCAGCCAACTTGCAGTCCAAGAGGTTCTTAACTGTTTGAAACCTCTCAGTCCTAGCATGCTCCTGAAAAAGCGATTTCAGGCTTGCCATTATCTCGATGGGTGACAATACACTCTCGAACTGTTTTTGCAGCTCAGGAGTCATTGTCACCAACATCAGGCAATAAGCATCATTTTCATCTGACGAATGCTTTTCCCAAGCATTATGCAGAGTCCTGGCGGCATTGGCAGGAGGCCTCTCGGGGAGAGGATCACGAAGGACATAATCCTTCTTCTCCTGCTTGAGGACTAGCCTCAAGTTCCTTGACCACGTCAGGAAGTTCGTTCCAGTCAGCTTCTCCTTCTCGAGAACAGACCGGATTGAGAATGTGTTTTGTGTGCTTGTAGTAGTCATAGCTGAAATATATAGATAAAAGGTTATTAGTTAAAATGTTCAATATGATTAATCTCGTATTAAATTTAATATGATTAATCACGCATTATATTCAATAACATAAGTTACCCTCAATAGAATATAATGATTCCAAGATCCACATATAACTAAGATTAAAGTGGGCCACTGGCCGTCACCAAACCTTAGCTTATATCGGTAAGCCCTATATCGGCTAATTATATCCGTGATATAACTCTTGGTTGTGAATCTGGGCCCGAGGCCCAATCCACTCTGATGTCTCAAGGCCCGGGACTCCCGATGGCCCAGTCAAGAAAACCAGACTATACAGTCATGCAATCATTAATGTCTGGGACTCCCAATGACATTTATGAATCACAAACCGTCTTATCCACGCAAAAGCAGACACCCTCACACTGTAAGGCCATGAATACAATTGAATGGGCTTCGACAGCTGACATAGAATGGACAAGACATCCAACGCTTGATATTATTTGAGGTTCGTAGGTTTATTTAAAAAATCATTCCCAAAATAGAAGATTACTATTTCGGGAAACTTTCCATTTTTGGAAACCTACTATTTTTGGAAACTTTCTAAAATTGGAAACTTTCTAACTTTAGAAATTTCTTGAAATCCAAAACATGCAAATCTAGAAACTTCTATTTTAAGAAACTTTCTAATTTCAAAATTTCGGAAACTTTAATTTAAAATCGATTTATATAACTTTATAAAATAAATTTTAAATTAATCTGAAGAAAGACTCAAATAATTGGCCCAATTGTTTTAACTTCTTGGCCCGAGGCCCAAGAATTGGTCCATGTCCAAGACATGACCCAATTGTCCAATTAAATGACATAACCGGTCTGGTTCATTAAAATTGGTCTAACCAAATTTTAATTACTACGATGACCACAATTGTCAACCGGTTATTTACTAAACCGGATTTTCTCAATTTATTTGGTCCAACCAAATCAAATTAGAAAATCCTGGTTTAGGCACTAAATCCAATAATTCTTTCGACATTGGATTTCTTGTACCGGTTTAACCAGACTTAATAAAATTATTAAATCTGTTTATTAAACCAGGACGAATTAATTTTAATCAAAATTAAACCGAGCCTTAAACCAACCATGTCGATCGATGAACCAACCGTGTCGATCGATCCATCAACCACATCGGTCGATGCTCTCAGCATCGATCCTGCATCGATCGTGCATCGATCCTGTATCGATCGATGCTCTCACGCATGCACTGAACCGAGTCAAAACCCTAACCGTGTCGATCGATGCACCAACCGCATCGGTCGATGCACCAACATCGAACCTGCATCGATCCTGCATCGATCGATGCTTTCACGCGTTAACTGGTTTTGCCGATAGACTGTATCGACCGATCCATGCGATCGTATCGATCGATCCATGCGATTCTGGTCGATACTGACTTTTGAAAATCGCATTCTACCAAATCATATAGCTTGGTTTCTGCGATTTTATGTGTGTTTAGGTTTTAATTCTTGTTACTTAAGTGGTTTCTCTTATCAGTAGTTGATTCAAAACACTTTTAAACAAGAAAAACAATCCTAAACTTGAATCTAAACAAGAAAAACCAGAACCAATGGCTCTGATACCACTGAAGGATTGTTTAGTTGATCCTGATTCAATTCTTAGATTCATATCAACCTAAACATGCGGATCTAGGTTCTTCTCAGAATAGAAACAAATGATGATCTCACCTTATACCTGTTTGCAGCGGAAAGAGACGGTATGTCTGAGATCAGAGAAACACCGAGGGATGAATCCTCCAAAGGTTCACACACGCGATCACAGAAAACGGCTGCTAGACCACTAGAGGAATTCGGCGCAGAGAGAGAGAGTTTTCGGCTGCTGTGTTAGGGTTAATCATTCAGAAACTCGAGTTTTACCTTATAAAACTTGTCTGATTCCGTTTGGGCCATTTGGCCCAAACACCAATTAACTCGACGGCATTGGCGCACTGTGTCGACCGATACACCTTGTGTATCGATCGACACACAGTAGCTAAACCGTTTTATTCTCTCTAAGTACAGTAAATGCCTAGCACTTTTACCGTACTTCTGCCAAACCGTTCCTACACGTTTTCCTGTTAGCTTAGGCGTGTGACCCATATGGGATCATATAATAAAGGCAATAAGTCCAAGACTTATAGATCATGAGCGGACTCTAGCAAGCCATCATGACCCCCAGTATTATATGACTTATGTCTGATCATTGACATACTCTTACTTTCTAGAGACAGTACTGAGATTACTGGACACAATTCCAACAGTGTCGTCCAAATTGCCCGTTTTTGTCCAATGCTCGTAAAACGTCGGGCCAACAACTGATTGCATTCCGGGCAATCAATATCATGCTTGCATAACCAACCAATAACGTCATGCTTAACCATCAAACATGCATAATATAAACACATCCCGGAGTTAAGTCAAACCTGAGACTCAACTCCTAACCCGTCCCTGCAAAACAAGAACGTTAGTCCTAGCTATCGGGACTCACTCTCGGGTTTTCGGTTTGGCAGAGGTTCGGTTCCCAAAGCAGCTCGTTCTTCACTTCCCGGCATGCCTTTCCTACCCTCCGAGGTCTTGTAATTCGCTTCCCGAACTTCCAGAATGCTTGTCCTTCGTCTCTCTTGATCGGGGCTCGGTTTCTCCTTTCCGGCAACTTTCTCTCTCTAAAACGTTTTCTCTCCTTTATCTCTCTAGGATTTCGGTTTTGGGAGCTTGGTGTGAGTTTTCTGAAGGGGGTGAGGTCTTATTTATAGTGGAAACAAGCTGGTTGTGGCAGATTCACATGCCGGCGTTCGATTGGCCGGTTCCGGTGGCGAACATGCGTCGCAACACATCGGCGACACCGAGCTTCATCCCGGCGGCGACACCTTGCGTCCAGCATGAAAGAGCACACCTCATGGTGTGTGGTGGCGCCACCCAGAAAGGCTCCATGGGTGGCTACAAGTGGCGGCCTCCGGCGATGACATTCCGGCAATCGCATGGGTCGCGACTTATGGCGGCTTCCGGTCGCACCATCTCGTCGACTTGCATGCGTGGCTACAGCTCGTCCCTGACTGCCTGCTTGGTTAACCTGCCTCCCTGGTTGCTTGGCGACACCTCGTGCTTGACTTCCTTAGCGTTTTTGAAGTAGTTTTCCCGATCGGTCGTGTGTCGTCCAAACTGCCTGTTTTTGTCCAATGCTCGTAAAACGTCGGGCCAACAACTGATTGCATTCCGGCTACTAACGTAACTTGTCGGGACTAAGTTACGTAGATAATACTCCAAACGGTTCTTGACGGCTTTAGGTTTGGAGCTTCGTTCATCCATTTTCCTCCGTTTCGGCCTTAGCAATGTTTTCCGGACATTGTCGGATATCATTTGTAACACCCCCAACGCGGACTACGGACAATAGCTGAGCCGGAAGCGCCACAAGATGTCAAATATCGAAAATGGTCCAGCCGTGCCCATAGTCTAGCCGGTCCATCGTCGATATTCGACCCTCTCGACTAAGGCCTAAGGTTGGCCAACCCGTACTCGAGCCGAGAGTTGTGTTAGTTTTGACTAAACTATTACCATTTGGAACCGTGGAGTTAAAACAAAACAACTTTATTATTAATATGTAGGTTCTATTACAAAACGTCATCTAAAACAATACCGTTTATTGTGCACGAGTCAAAAACCTACATAATACAACCTCCACGTTCGTCTCACACTCACAACCCGGAGCTACACCAGCGGCCTAACGTCCGAACTTCCCTCTAGCCCATCTACGGTTTCCTGCGAGACAAAATTTGTTTAATGAGCAACCATATGGGTTACCCAGTGAGTCCAAAACCCGCTAACAAGCATTAGAAACCCAACCCGTCCCATAGCCGAAGCATAACGCAATAAACATCACGCAAGCATCAAAATGCAATAACCATAATAAAAACAAGCGCAAATGCGAAAGCAAATAAATAACCCTGCAAACATAACTCCAATCATGAATGCAAAACCCGTCTAGACCTTTCTAGACCACCACATGCAGAGGCCTCAAATGTACCGGCACCACCACCCAATTCTCTCTCTCGTGGCTCATCCCACACAATCACCGTAAAGGTTCATGTCCGGCACCACACCCGAATCCACGTGTAACCCGAATCCACGGGTAATCGTGTCGTCACACGATAGTCCGGCCAAGGGAGCGACCCAAGTACCCTCCGAACTCTTCTCTGAATCCACGGAGGACCTCCGAATCCACGGAGTACACAATGGGTGGCACCGATAGCATTTTCCTAGAGTATCTACACATACTCTAGGATGCACGTCCTAGAACAATATTACCAATGTTCTAGAACCCAAAACACGTCTAACCTGCATGCATCACTCAACATGCATTTAGAAACACAAATCACACGGTGTAGGGTCTTGCAAAGGATCCGAAGATCACGACAGCCACTACAACCGTCTTTTAAAAACGGAAGGGAGACTCGCGTGGATCAACCATCACACAGAGCTACCACATCCTCACCCATACGGGCAAACACCTTTTCCACAATCATTTCTGAGTGGATCACAATCCATCCTCGTACTTATCTCATATCGTTTTCGGGTCTACCTGATCCCGTACTTATCACATTCCATTTCCGGGTCTAGCTGATCCCGTACTTATCACAACATGCATTTCCGAGTGGATCCCATATCCAACCTCGTACTTATCTCAACACATCATGCATACATCAATCAAATCAATCATGGACACAATTCTCGTAAACCTCGGCCCATGCATCGGATTAAGCTGGCACCTCCGTGCGTTCTTAACTGACCATGCATCACAAACGTTAGCATGGCACCCAACCGAGTTCACGACCTACTGGTCCTCATGCAACAATCAATGCACTTAAGGATAAATACTCGCAGTATTTCAATCCTTAAGGTGATACCTGCACAAAACCCGTTAGTTCTAGCTATCGGGACTCACCTCTCCGGGTCCGACGACCCTAGACCCTGGTCCGTCCTAACTCCGGGACTTCTCTTGGATTAACCACCTCCCGTAAACCGCACCGACCGCCAGTCGGAACCGGCTACGGAACATCGGATCGCCCTTCGGGACACTCCCGCCCGCGCTTTCTCTCTCCCAGGTTTCTCTCTCTCTCTCTCTCTAACCTGGACGTTCTCTCTCTCTAGAACGGGTTTTTGGTTAGAGAAAGCGCCTACGGCGATGGTTCGCCGGAAACCGCTTCCTAGACCTGGGCACTTTATCCAGACCCAAAGAACCGAACCGAAACTGACCCGAAAAACCCGGTTCGGTTCGGGTTCGGGTCCTAGAAAATACCCGAACGGGTTTTGACTCTAGATACGTTCGGGTATCAATTCGGTTATGGTAATACCCGAGAACCGAACGGGTATCCGAAGTAACCATACTTATAATTAGATATAATAAATATTTTATATAGGTTCGGTTATTTTGGGTATTTCGGATAAATCAGATTTCTTTTTATAGGATGATTTCAGGTAAATCAGTTATTTCGGGTAAATCGGGTAGAGTTTGGTTACTTTGGGTATAAAATATCCGAATCTATCAAACACTTCAGTTAGAATTTGATTACTTTGGGTATAAAATACCCAAACAAATTGGTTACTTTATGTATATTATGGTTACTTCGGTAACATTATGGTTACTTCGGATCCAAAATAACCAACGGACTCAAATACCCGAATTTTTTCGGGTATATATCGGTTCTTAAATTCAAATACTCACCCGACCCAAACCCGAAAAATATCGAACCGAACCCGACCCGAAAACCTAAAATACCCGAATGGGTTTTATAATCCAAAACCGAAAAACCCGAAACCCAAAATACCCGACCCGAATCCGAACGGATACCTGAACGCCCATGACTACCGCTTCCGGCTCGCCGGGAAATTCCTCCGGTCCGCCCAGCCCCTTTCTCTCTCTACTCTCTCTAGAACATTTTGCTCTGAGTTTCAGAATGAGAAAAATGGCTGGGGGGAAGCTTGATATTTATAGGGAAATTAAGGGCGAGGTGGCAAAACTGCACGGCGGCCTCCGGTTGGTCCGTTCCGGCGGCGGCCATGCGCGGCGACACACGGCTGGACACTCAGCCACTCCACAGCCCTCTGTCCATGCGCGGCGACATCTGGTGGACACTCAGCAAAGCCCAGGCGCTTCCACCCTTCCATCCATGCGCGACGACATGTCGTGCTTCTAACCCGATTTTCCCGATTTAGTCGTAAGGCGAATATCTCCTAAACCGTTCACTCTTTTCAAATTCCACTTCGACCAAAAGTCTTAGTTTGAACTCCTCTATCACCTCATACTAACGTCCCAATATTCTGACAATTTTGGATTTCCGGCCGTTCCTCGGCTGTCCTTGTAACGCTCCTTATCCGTTCTCCGCTGACCGTCGATCTGACCGGTCAACAATCAAACAAGAACATGACCGATCGAGCTCGAGCAGTCGAACGAGAAAAGTTCGTCACAGGACGAAGCCAAAGATAGTTCGGTTTGAGACAAAGGCTCGCACCAATCCGTCTTTGACCTCGCTATCCTCATATCCATAGTACAAGCAGTACTACTTGCACTACTTCAACGAGTTGTGTCGGTTCGGACTTTAAACCTCATATCAGAGAAACAATTTCATTTTTAAGTAATCAAACGTTGAATACAACGTTTAACAACGATACCGTTACTCAACAGAAAATGCCATGAAGATCCTTTTTGGCTTCTCCGACCATTCTTGAGCTCCGCTTTAATTTCTTCAACTTCGCATCTCATCAGGTAATGACAAGCTCATGTACTAGTAACGAAAACTCTTTGAAGACCAGAACTCGTCTTCTTCAGGTGGTCCTTCTTCTTCCTCTGCCTTGTGTTCTCCTTTAATCATCAATATTCCGTTGTCTACCGTGATCTTCACGTCATCTTTTTATTGGTCAACAAACAAGCCACTAACGGGATAAAATGAAGAGAGAATTGTGCAAAGGCATGATCCATGCTCCGGTTTACAACTACAATTTACAACCATATTGTATTTTTTATTTATTTAAAACCGTTTCTGATTTTCTATGTAAGAAAAACAAATTAAATGGGACCGGTAACGACCTAGAAAGCCATGTGTCCAGAGTATTGTCGAATTATTAGTTAGTTAGTGCCACAGTACTTTTGTTTTGTTCTCCTTTATATTACAAGTAGTATTATGGCGAGTGCGTGCACGGACATTCGATTTCAGTTCAATTAATTCAAATAACATTTTAAAGTATGACTAACCAAGACAACCGTGCAATATAATATTCAATTTAAAATGGTACTTTAAAAAAGTGTTACATAGTCAAACTTTGTGATTACATTTAATGAAACACATAAACATAAATCATACTGTAAAAAAAAATCAACCTCACATTCGATTAACTTCCCAAAAAATGGGAACGTCGTATTAAAAATAATTGATTCATTATCGTCTTAAGTTTGGAAATGCAATAATAGTAAGAATTACAAAACATATTCTAATCATCCAAAAAATATTAAGAAAGTAAATGTTTTAGTTCTATATAATTATGGCACTTAATAAGAATTTTATATCCACGTAAAAAGCATTATATTATAGGTCTATTATTCGACTATTCTCATAGCTCAAAAAAAAAAGATATTGTATATTATTTAATATTAACGTACGACATGTACTATAGCTTACTTTTCCAAATACTAATGTTTGGAAAAGTCTAACATTATACAACACCTTTTTTAATTTATCTACACACATCTACATTCAAACACATAATCCTTCTATAAACTAAAAAATTAATTTTAATATTCTGTGATATGTTTCTTTTAAAAACAGAAATCTTTAGTTACAAAGTATTATTCTATGTCCATTCTCTTTCGGTTGACACTCATGTCTTCCCTGCTCTTTCCATTGCTTCGTTTATTCAGCTCTAAACTTTTACATTGGCTGAGACCAATACCTTTCCTTGCATCAGTCATGATCAACACCTAGCCCTCATCCATTGAATGCACTCCTAGATATACAGTGATGGAAAGAGTCTCCCCATGCACCTTACTTACGCCACAATCTTCTCTCTTCTTCATCTTCCCATTGGCTCACCTTAACCCTCTCCCAATAGTCATATGATAGGCATGCAGTACTTCCTTTCCAGCCATAAAAGACAACGACTACCTGCCCAAAAAGCTTTTTACAGATAAAGATATAGTCCGCAGTCAACTTTGAAATGACCAACCTATCTACTTCATCACCTCATACAAAAATATAGTGTGAGTGTCTAACACAAACTCATAAAAGCTTATAAATTCAAAGCAAGAAACCTATCTCTTCATAACTGAAGCGTGTTTCCTATATCTAAAAATTGAGTTGCTATCTCTCTATCTTCTTCTCCATATATCTCCCCATCCTCCATCTACTTTATTTCAGTCCATTTATTTCAATTTAAATTAAATAGTATGACTAACGAATACGTTAATATCACAAAATCAAAGATTATATAGTTTATATTAAATGTGTTCCAAGTTTTCCTTTTAGCTTAAATATAATGTAACATTCTTTTAGTACAAATAAATACTAAAAGAATTGAACACTGATTCGATAAATTTTACAAAACAAAATGTCGTACCAACCCAACTTCATACATAATAATAGGTTTGAAAATATAATAATAGTGATTAATATAAATAAATATTATAATAATCGTTGAATATTTTAAGAAACTAATGTTTTTGCTATAACCACAATTTCACCGCAATAAATTAACTGAAGATCCATGTTTGGAAGCATTATAATAATCGTATAGTATTAGTTCTTTTCCTTTCTCGAATAAATTATATATTCTGTTTTGATCTGTTGTAACATATGTCTGTTGGATCTCCTAGGATCTAGGGTTTGATATATTGAAAAACAACCAACCTCGTTCTTACCTGGAACTGGCAGCGGAATGAGTTGGTGAACGAGATCAGTTGAGCAACGCAGGTGCCTTGCCTCTACCAGATACACACGCACACAAGCTGGAAACGGGATGCTAGTGTCGGATCGATGGGAATCCTCTGTTACTGGTGTTTCTGCTTCTTTCTATCAAGAAAAGCGGACGGCTGCGTGTTATGGTCGAAACTTTCGAGTTTTATTCGACCTAAAACACACTTAACGGGCCAGACTTGATTAAGTCTTAATTCGAAAAGCCTTTCTGAAAACCCGAACTGTGTCGACCGACAAACAAGCTGTGTCGATCGACACAACACCATTTTGTCGATAATAATGTGTATCCAATACACATTAATATGATCATTACCATAATGATCATTCCCATGTCGTAGCTTCCAGTTTGCTTAGGTGTGTGACCCTATAGGATCATATAATACTGGCAGTAAGTCTTACAACTTACAGATTGCAAGAGGCTTCTAGCAAAACATTGCAACCGCCCAGTATTATACGAATGTCTGATCTCGACACACAACTATCATCAGGAGTGAGTACAAGTGTGATTTCAGGACACTATCCCAACAATCTCCCACTTGTACTGGAATCATCTATTCATATAATCCTTTTGTCTCTATATCTCGATTTGGCATAAGGCAAGATTGGTGTCATCCTTATTAAGCCAACATCGTGTTTATCGAACTCCTGATCTCATACTGAACATTACAAAAAACTGAACTACAGTTCGTTTGAGTGCTGCCACACATTTTTTCTCAGTATTAAATCTTCGATAGGCCCTGAGATATTTATCTCCCGTTATTCAGGAGGGACAAATCCCATCTTGTTCCATCCCTATTTCAACACACACTTCATGATATACTTGAACAGTGCCGTTATAGTCGCCAGTTACGGGTCGACGTTTTACAAAGTCAAAGTGTACCAATTCATATGCAAGAAAGCATGATGAACTCAGGTCTGAGGACTATACTCTATAGTCATAATGAGAACCTCTTATGACACAGATATAACTATCTTGTAGACTTCTCATCAGCGGGTCATGTCCGATCATATGTTCATCAACATATATCTATGTGACTGACTGCGATAATCATATCATTGGCTCCATGAAACTTAGCCAACAGTCACCTCACAATCTAGTCTCTCGCGGTTGTCTTTGTCCCATTTTGACAACCTCGACTAGGGACAGAACATAATCTATGTCATCTATGACTTATAGGGTTTCATGATCAAGTCCTCAACTTGATGACCTATAATATGACATAAACTTATTTTGGGACCATTATTTAGATCACAATAAATAATGCTGAAATCAAATTTCATTAAACACTTCTAAAGAATGTTTACAAGAGCATCTTATTATAACTAAAATAAAACTAAAACTCCCACTAGAATCAAGATTACATCTTAAGATCTCTAATGCCTACAGCAGTCGTATGAATCTCATGCTTAGGCCTTGGGAGTGACTTAGTCAGAGGATCAGCGACATTCTCGTCCGTCGGAACTCGGTTGATCTTCACATCACCTCAATTGACGATATCACGAATCAGGTGATATCTCCTCTCTACGTGTTTGGACTTCTGGTGTGACCTCGGTTCTTTCGCCTGAGCAATGGCTCCGTTGTTATCACAAAACAAAGCCACTGGCTCCAAGATACTTGAAACCACACCAAGTTCAGTCATGAACTTCTTGATCCAAACAGCTTCCTTTGCCGCTTCTGAAGCAGCAACATATTCAGCTTCCGTCGTGGAATCAGCTACGGTATTCTGCTTAGAGCTCTTCCAGCTCACTGCACCGCCATTTAGACAGAAGACATATCCAGATTGTGATCGGAAATCGTCTTTGTCCGTCTGAAAACTCGCATCAGTGAATCCATTCACCACAAGTTCTTCACTTCCTCCATACACCAGGAATTTATCCTTAGTATGTCTCAAATACTTGAGAATATTCTTGACAGCTGTCCAGTGAACTTCACCTGGATCAGATTGGTATCTGCTCGTCATGCTTAACGCGTAAGCTACATCTGGACGAGTGCAGAGCATGGCATACATAATAGATCCTATTGCAGAAGCATAAGGAATCCTATTCATGCGCTCCCGCTCAGCATGTGTCTCCGGACACTGCTTCTTGCTTAGACTAATGCCATGAGACATCGGTATGAAGCCCTTCTTGGAATCATGCATCCTGAATATGTGCAACACCTTATCAATATAAGTGTCTTGGCACAATCCAATCAGCCTGTTCACTCTATCTCTGTAGATTCTGATTCCAAGAATGTACGCAGCTTCTCCCATGTCTTTCATGGAAAAACAACTTCCGAGCCAAGTCTTAACAGACTGAAGCAACGGAACGTCATTACCGAGGAGGAGTATGTCATCGACATACTGTACAAAAAATGCAATTCTGCTCCCACTAGTCTTCTTGTAAACACATGGTTCCTCTTCGTTCTTGATGAAACCAAATTGTTTTACTGCTTCATCAAAACGAAGATTCCAACTACGTGATGCTTGCTTCAATCCATAAATGGATTTATGAAGCTTGCATACCTTTCCAGCGTTCTTAGGATCAACAAAACCTTCAGGCTGTGTCATATACACATCCTCTTCTAGAATACCATTCAGGAATGCGGTTTTGACATCCATTTGCCAAATCTCATAGTCATAATGAGCGGCAATCGCTAGAAGAATCCGAATGGATTTAAGCATGGCGACTGGGGAATAGGTTTCATCATAGTCAATACCATGAATTTGCTTGAAACCTTTAGCCACCAACCTCGCTTTGTAAATCTGTACATTGCCATCCACGTCGATCTTCTTCTTGAAGATCCATTTACACTCAATGGCTTTTACACCATTAGGTAAATCGACCAAGGTGTTGGAACTTCGAGCCAATTCTACCAGATTCGGAATTGCTGTCAGGTTCCAGATAGCCTAGGATCTAAGGTCTAGTTAATTGAATCAAGGATTTGATCTCGTGTTTTACCTGGAGATTAGCAGCGGAAGATGGTCAGATAAACGAGATCTGTGAAGCGCCTCAGATGCTGCGCCTCTACTTCAGTCCACACGCACACAAGCTGGAATCCGCCGGGATGCTAGTACCGGGGCTCGGATCTCTTGGGAACTGAGTTTCTAGAGGTTTCTGTGTTTTCTCTCTAAGAAAAACACTGTCTCAGCGGCTTACCTCTATATCTAGGTCGAAATACTTAAGATCACTTATATATGTACCGACCACGACGTAAACCAAAACATCAGTTTCGGTTTCGGCCTTGTGTCGACCGACACACTTAGTGGTGTCGATCGACACACAAACTGTGTCGACCGACGCACCCAATGGTGTCGATCGACACACCTCATCAAAACTCATACTCGATGTGTATCCAATACACATCGACCAGACCATATGCCAATGATCAATCCCATACGAAGTATGTCCAACTTGCTTAGGTGTGTGACCCTGTAGGTTCACACGATACTGGAAATGAGTTAAAACTATTTTGTCATAAGCGGTTTCTAGCAAAACATTATGACTACCCAGTATCACATGAATTGTCCGATCTCGACAATACAACTATCTCTAGAGTGAGTACAATGTGATTTCAGGACATAATCCCAACAATCTCCCACTTGTACTGGAATCACCTATTCCTACAATCCCTTCGTCTCTAT
This sequence comes from Orychophragmus violaceus, assembly GCA_030180135.1. Lineage (NCBI taxonomy): Eukaryota > Viridiplantae > Streptophyta > Magnoliopsida > Brassicales > Brassicaceae > Orychophragmus > Orychophragmus violaceus. The sequence goes on from CM058230.1 coordinate 93,922,210, forward strand.
ATCTCGATATGGCATAAGGCAAGAGACTGTGTCATCCTTATTATAGCCAACATCATGTTCATCGAACTCCTGATCTATACTGATAAAACAAACGACTGGCAATCACCTCGTTTGAGCACGGCCATGCATTTTCTCAGTATCAAATCTTCGATGGGCCCTTAGACATTTATCTCCCGTTATACAGGAGGGACAAATCCCATCTTGTTCCATCCCTGTTTCTACACATACTTCATGATACGCATAAGCAATGCCGTTATAGCCGCCAGTTACGGAACGACGTTTGACAAGGTCAAAACGCACCAATTCATATGCTAGAAAGCATGATGAACTCAGGTCTAAGGACTATACTCTATAGTCGTAATGAGAACCTCCCATGACACTGATATAACTATCATGTGGAGTTCTCATTAAGCGGGTCATGTCCGATCATATGTTCATCAACATATATCTATGTGACTGACTGTGATAATCATATCATTGACTCCATGAAACTTCGTCCAACAGTCACCTCACATGCTAGTCTCGCGCGGTTGTTAGTGTCCCATTTTAACAACCTTGACTAGGGACAATCATAATTTATGTCATCTTTACTTACAAGGTTTCATGATCAAGTCCTCAACTTGATGACCTATAAGATGATCATAAAATACTTTGGGACCATTATTTAATTATCCAATAATTAAATAATACCGATGTCAGTTTAACTTACATAAACACTACCATAGCATGTCTATGTAAAGATCACAACATAACTAAAATAACTCCCACTAGAATCAAGATTATCTTTTCAGATATCTCATTCCTACAGCAACAGAATAAATTTCGTTCTTAGGTTGTGGGAGAGACTGCGGTGTTTTGCTTGAAACAATTCCAACAAACCACACCGCCATTCAGATAAAAGCGCTATTCTACGGTCCACTGCTTGGAGCCTTTCCAACAGACAGCACCGCTATTCAGACAAAGAGACATAACCAGGTGGGAACCGGGAATCATCTTTGTCCGTCTAACTACTTTCAACTGGTTCGTCACTTCCTCAGTTCACCACGAAACTATCCTTAGAGTTCTTCAAACACTTGGGATATTTCTGGTAACTATTCAGTGATTGTTACCGGAACATTTTTTTTGGCATTTTCTCGTCATGCTTTACGCGTAAACTGCATCTAGACGAGCACGAAATATGGCATTTATGATGGATTCTATTGCAGCAGCATAAGCAATCACACTCATTAATACTAGTTCACCCAGTGTTCAAAACACTTCATCTTGCTAATATTGTTACTAGCTCAGCCAGTGTGCAAGACACTTCATCTTGCTTAGATTATTGCCATAAGACCTTTAGTGTGAAGCCATTCTTGGAATCAAGCACATTTGAACTGTCCAATACCTTATCAACATAAGGATTTTGACACGATCCAATTAGCCTTTCTGATCCATTCCAATGGATCCTTATTCCAAGATCTTTTACGGCCTTCTCCAATGTCTATCGTTAAATTTGACTTCCGACCCAAATCTTGATAAGACTTTGGCGTTGGAACATCGTTTATGAGATTAAGTATGTTGTCTACATACAGTGTGAGAATTGCAATTACGCTCCCACTAGTCTTCTTGTAAACGCTTGGTTTCATTTCTTTCTGATCAAGTCAAAACTTTTGACCACATTATCAGAATGTTGATTCCAACTCCAAGATGTTTGCTTCAATCCAGAAATGGATCGGTGAAGCTAACATGCATTCCCAGCCAATTTTTGGAGTTGGGGCTTACCATCGCTTCTTTGAATTTCGCATGCTCGTCACTTTTCAATGATCAATAGATCACGACAATCGGCTACGAGAAATCACTCTAGAGTTAGTGACGGATCCTTTCGGATCTACGAATTTCAGTAACCACAGGTGCAGATCCTACAACACTTTGTAGATCTCACCGCTCCTTTCCCTCAACAGGTTTAGCAGCCTCATGTGTTTATCGGATTTCTTCGATGTGTACTTTTACTCCCACTGTTCCTTTTGAAAGTACGATCTTTCTCAAAAGACACAGTTCCGAACAACAATACTTTGTCCTCGGATTGGTTGCAAAAGTAGCAAGCCTTGGTTTCCTTAGGACAACCAGCGAGGTAGAACTTATCAGATATGGGTTCAAGTTTGTTTGTTGACTACTGTCTTACACAAACCTTGCAATCCCAATTAATCAGAAAAACAAATTTGGAAATCACCCAGTCCACATTCAATGTGGTGTTTTTCACTGATTCTGATAGAAACTTATTTAGCGTAAACATAGACATTTTAGAACGTATTCTTAAATGATTATGGAAGATTCCTGTGACTCATCATTAATCGGAGCATATCTAATAAGATCTGATTCATTCTGTTAGATGATCACCCAATTCTTGACTCAAATATTTTCCTCCGCGATTCAATCGAGGATCTTAATACTTCTGTCAAATCGGTTCTACACTTCATCTTGGAACTCCTCAAGGGGTTCCTGCTCGTGTCTCATCAAATGAACACAACCATACTTATTGATGTCATCAATAAGGTAATGAAGTACAGAAGATTTCCTTTTACACTAATGCTCACCGGGCCGCATACATCAGTATGTGTAAGGCCCAATAATCCTCAGGCCCGTTTCCTTTAGCTCTGCAAAAAGGGCCTTAGTCATTTGGTCCAGTGAACAGAATTCATATCTCAAATGATTTATAATCAAATGAGTCCAAAACTATGGAACTTCTGAATCCGCTTCACTCTATGTGGTTAAACGACTATGCCAAAGAAAAGTCGAGTTCGAGTCATCAGACTTAAACCTTTAGTATTTGTGTTATACTCAAACTTACGCTGGTTTAAAATATAAAACTCATTCCAAACGGGGTGCTACCATATGATATTTCATTGAGATCTAAAGAACAAAACTTGTCTTTTATCAAGATGAAAAACATCCAAATTCTTTACAAGAAAATGAAAGACATTTCTGTACAAGGCAGATACATAGTAGCAATTACTTAATTTCTAAAAACCAAGTATGAAAGGCTCCTACAAGTGGAGAATCTCTACGGCTCATGCAGCAACCATTGCTTCATACCAGACACGCAGTTCCACTTGCCCTTTCTTCAACGTTCTACTGTCGCTTAGGTCATGCATATTTCAAAATATCAGTACCACAACTAGTTGAAGTATTATGGTGTTTATTCAAGGTTCAATTCCAAATTGCAACCTAACACATAATCTTAACAGATCTAGGTTCTTGCAAAACGAATCATAAAACAAACCTGATCACTACCTTTCAGATTGCAGCGGATGATGGATGGTAATGATGAGATCAGCTAGAACAGATGGTAACACCTATTCCTCCTCGAGTATCCACACTCTTACAAGTACGGGACGGCTGCTAGACCAAAGATGTGGATGATCAGAGAAAGAGATTAGAGAGAGAGATGAAAAAGCGGCTGCTATGGAGAAGAAAAAATCGCAGGGATATTAATCCCCTAGGTTTTTCAAATCCTTAATCTCTCATTAATGGGCCCAAGTCATTTGACTAATGGCTCATTAATCATTTGGGCCCAAGACACAAATCAGGCAAAAGCCTGCATTTTGTCTGGCCCAATTCTCTGATCCAATACAATAAATGCCACTGCATCTTACCGTATTAATTCCATTTTAACTTTCCCGTTAGCTATGGTGTGTGACCCTTAGGGATCATACAATACTGGTAATAAGTCCTAAACTTATAGATCATGAGCGGACTCTAGCAAGCCATCATGATCACCCAGTATTTATGATTTATGTCTGATCTCGACACTTATCATACTTTCTAGAGATAGTACGGTAGATTTCAGGACATTCCCAACAATCTCCCACTTGTACTGGAATCCTACACAGGACATTCCCAACAATCTTCCGATTGTACTGGAATCCTACATTCCCTAATCCTTTTGTCTCAATATCTCGATCTGGCATAAGGCAAGATGCGTGTCATCCTTATTTAGCCAGACCATGTTTATCGGAACAGATTTGATACTGACAATGCAAACGACTTGGGCAAGTCCGTTTGGGAATGGCCATTCTCTTACCAGCTATCAAATCTCCGATTGGCCTAGAGATATTACCTCCGTTAAACGGCAGGGACAAATCCCATCTTGTTCCATCACTATGAACTACACAATTTATAATACACCCAACCAAGGTCCTTATAGCTCCCAGTTACGAAACAGCGTTAGACAATGATCAAAGCGCATTACTCCATGTGCAGCCACATGCATGCGAACTCAGGTCTAAGGACTATACTCTATAGTCGTATATGAGAACTTCTTATGACACAGATATTAATATCTTGCAGAGTTCTCATCTTGCGGGCCATGTCCGGTCATATGCTCCCCTACATATACCTATGTGTCGACTTTGATGCCGCGCATCTATGACCCCTCGAAACTTGGTCATAAGTCTCAACACAATCTAGTCTCAACAGGTTGTTGGTGTTCCAATTTCAACAACCTTCGACTATGGACACTATGATTTATGTCACTTCGTTAAATATGGGGTTTCAGGATCAAGTCTACTCATGTACTTCGATGGCCCATATATAATGACATGAATCATTTTGGAACGATTATTTATATCACAATTAAAATAATCCAGAAATCATCAGATTTCATAAACATAAAATATTATGTTTACATGAACCTTTCAAAACAACTAAGTAAAGCCCTTTACAAACTCCCACTGAAATTAAGACTACAACTTAATTTCACTCATCCTACAGCTACAGTCCGCGACTCGTGCTTAGGCCTAAGGAGTGGCTTCGTTAATAGATTAGCAACGTTCTCATTCGATGAAACTTGCTTATCTACTTAACACCTCTGTCATTTATCTCACGGAATAGGTTATACCTATCCTCAAGGTGTTTGGACCTATGATGTGCAGCTAGTCTCATCTATGCTGGGAATCACATCAAGTTCAGTGATGAACTCTTCTTTCCAAACAACCTCTTTCGCCGCTTCTCAAGCTGCGAAATGTTCAGCTTAAGTCATGGAGTCAGCAACAGTGCCTTGCACCGCCAGTTAGACACAAGATATAGCCGGACTGTGACCAGGAATTATCTTTGTCTATTGGAAACTTGCCTTTCAGACTCTATCGACTTGTAGCACCTCACTTTCTCCGTAAATCAAGAACTTATCCTTAGTATTTTTCAAATACTTTAGGACATTCTATACGGCAATCCAGTGATTCTATGCTGGATTTGACTGGTCTTTACTTGTCTTGCTTAACATTAAAGTAACATCAAAACAAGTACGTGTCATGGCATACATGATAGATCCAATTGCCGACGCATATGGAATCCCATCCATGCATTCAAGCTCAACAGATATCGTAGGACACTGCTTCTTGCTTAACTTATTGCCATGTGACATTGGCATAAAACCCTTCTTGGATTGCTGATTACGTGTAGGACTTTGTCAATTTAAGAATCCTGACTTTGTCCTACCAGCTCTTTTGGATCTCTATCTTTAGATCCAAAATCCAAGAACATACGTGGCTTTACCCGTGTCAATTACAAAACCAACTCCCAAGCCAGTCCTTTACCGACTGCAGTATTGGGACGTTATTTCCGAGAATCAGTATGTCATCGACATACATTATGAGAAATGCAATATCGCTCCCACTAATCTATTAGTAAACGCACAGTTCCGCTTCGTTCCTGTTCAAGTCAAAACCTTGACTACTTCAACAGAACGAAGATTCCAACTCCGATATGTTTGCTTCCATCCATGAATGGATCAATGAAGCTAACTTACACATAGTGTAATTTTCGGAGTCCGGGCTTACTTTCGCTTCTTTGAATTTCGCAGGTTCGTCGCTTTCAATGATCATCAGATCATGCGAACTTTCAATGATCATCAGGGTCAACTAATGACGAGAAATCACTCTCGGATTAGTAACTGATTCATTCAGATCTGCGAACTTCAGGCTTTACAGATGTAGATTCTACAGAAATCTGTAAATCCATCCGCTGCTCTCCCTCAACAGGTTGAGCAGCCTCCTGTATTTCTCGAATTTCTTCGAGTTGTACTTTTACTCCCACTGTTCTTCTTGGAAAGTAACTTCCCTTCTTAGAAAACAGAATGGACGTAAAAGTAACAAGCCTTGGTTTCCCTAGGACAACCAGCGAAGTAGCACAACTACAAATACTCAGTAAAGACGAATTTGGATCGATTCCAATCCACATTTACGTGGTGTCTTTCTACTGATATTGGTAGAACTATTTCAGCGTAAACTTAGATATTTTTTAGAGCGTTATTCTTAGAGAATATCATGGAAGATTCGTGTGACTCATCTTTAATCATTTCTAATAAGATCTGATTCATTCTCACAGAAACACCTCTAGGTTTTCAGGAGAAGTGAGCTGTGAAACGACTTCACACTCATTCAGATGATCACACAATCAATGGCTTAAGTATTCTCACTCATGATCTAATCCAGAGTCTTAATACTTCTGTCATTCAGATTCTATACTTCATTCTGGAACTCTTTCGACCATGTCAAAGAATTCCGACTTGTGTCTCATCAAATGAACACAGTCTCACTCACTGAAGTAATCAGTAGAGGCAATGAAGTACAGAAAATTTTTCTCTGGCATTACTGCTCATCGGACCACATACATGAGTATGTTTAATCTCCGATAAGCCTTTGGGCCTTTCTTAGCTCGGCTAAGATGGGCCCTATGTCTTTTGGTCCAGTAAGAAGAATTCAAGTCTCATAAGATATCCATTCAAATGAGCCCAAAAGTACATAACTATGGGGTTTCTGAATCCAATTTACTCTATTTGACCAAAACATTTATGCCAAGAAAAATCAGGTTTAATTCATCAGATTTAAACCAATTTGGTATTTATGTTACTTTTAGGCACTCTTTGGTTTAAGATATAAAACCCATTCCTTGAATAGGGTGCTACAATTAACATTTCATTAAGATCAAAAGAACAAAACTTGTCTTTATCAAAATGAAAACATTCAAATTCTTCACAAGAAAATGAAAAACAACTCTGCTCAAAGCAGGTACATTGTAGCAATTACTTAATAAAACCAAGCCTCAAAGGCATCTACAAGTGAAAACCCTACGGCTGAGGCAGCATCCCAAGCTCCTTCTAGACACGCAATTCCACTTGCCCTTCCTTCAACGTTCTACTGTTGCTCAGGCTCTGCATATTATTACAAATATCAGTGCCACAACCAGTAATCAATACCTATAAGGTATAACTTGAAGTAATAACATGAATACCTGAGGAAGTAGTCTCATACATCAACTTCAACTCCTCATAATCTTCCATGAATTTAATGCAATCTCTTTTCCAATGCCCAGTCTCTTTACAGTAGCAGCACTTACCAACGTAAGAGGTATCTGACTCGGGCTCAGAAGACACACGCTTGCCATGATTCAAAATCAGGACAACTTTGTCTTCACCCTTGTCAGCATTAGGTTTAGTAAACCTACCCTTCTCATTTATGAGATTGTACAGGGTACTCTTTACGTTTGGCTCAACTGTCTTGAGCATATCATGCAGTTCAGTCAACGTCTTCGTTAAGCCTTTCTTGATATAGTTCCTTACGAACTTATCATAGCTTGACGGCAGTGACTGCAGAATGATCTCAGTTGCCAATTCCTGGCTAACTGGATAATCCAGTTTCCTCAGGTTATCAATGTAACCCATCATTTTACTGACATGAGGACTTACTGGATGATCATTTGGTAGCTTGCAGCTAGTGAGAGATTTAACCAACTGGTATCTCTCCACTCTTACCTGCTCCTGAAATTTCAATTTCAGGCTGCTGATCATCTCTATTGGCGACTCCATGTTCTCATATTGCTTCAGCAAATCTGAGTCCATGGTAGCCAACATCAGACCACGCACATCTACCGCATCATTATAATGCTTATTCCAAGCATTATATACTGCATGAGAGGCATTGGACCCGATCCTCACGGGGAGAGCCTTTTCAAGGACATAGTCCTTTCTCTCCTGCCTGAGAACTAGTCTCAGGTTCCGCGACCAAGTCAAGAAATTTGATCCGTTCAGTTTGTCCATCTCAAGGACATACCGGATCGAGAAAGTGTTTTGATTGTTTGCGCTCGTCATAGCTGAAATTTAGAGATAAATAGAGTTTTAGTTATTTAGTTCATAAAAGAGTAATCTTAACAACTTATAAGAAAACTCGCATTACATTCAAAATTTTTTTGTTTAACCTCATAAGAATGCAATGATTCCGAGACCCATGTTCAAACAAAACCAAAGTGGGCCACTGGCCGTCACCCGGAATTAGCTTTACTTGGTAAGCATACACACAGCTAGTTATAACCAATAACTCTCGGTTGTGAATTGGACCCGAGGCCCAAATTCACCAGATGTCTCAAGGCCCGGGACTCCCGATGGCCCAGTCAAGGAAACCAATCTCTCACAGCCAAATAATCACTAAAGTCTGGGACTCCCAATGAAATTAGTGACTATATACTACTTTACTTACGCGAAAACAGACACCTCACACTGTAAGCCATGTATGTAATCAAATAAGCGTTAAGTAGCTGACAAGATTGGAAAGACATCCAAGCTTGATATTGTTTTTGAGGATTTTAAGTTTTATTTCCAAACATAGAAGATTACTATTTTGGGAAACTTTCTTCTTTTAGAAACTTTCTAAATTTAGTTATATATTAAAAATAGAAATTTCTAATTTAACATTTTATAAATATTTTCGGATTGGGTCACAAATTATAGGCCCAATTCTTTGGTCCAAGACCATATAATTCCAGCTGGCCCAATAATTTGACATAACCGATCCAGTTTATTAATTCTGGTCCAAGACCAAATTAACTATCAAAACCATCGGTTATTTACTAAACCAGACCAGCTCTAAATTATTTGGTCCAACCAAATCAAACTTAGACCAGCCTTCGGTTTAGGTTAAAATTCAAATTTATGAATTTAAATCCGGTTTAACCAGTAATAAAATTATTTCCAGTAAACCGCGATTTGGGTTAACCGCTTGAACCACCAATTAAATTGGATCGGTTCAGTTAAATCCAAAACCGGGAAGAAACACCTAGTGTTTTAGCCAATTTGATTTAACTTGCGGTTTTAGACTTTAAACACACAATTAACCGCCAATTTAATGGACCGGTTTAATCGGTGTGGTTTTGGGCAACGAACCGCGAAGCTCGGTTTAACCGATTGACTATTCGCGGGACGTAAAAATTTAAATGGGCCAAACAATCGGATCCTAGATCCAACTCGGCCCATTAACGCAATTATGGGCCATGATCCATCCGAGGCCCAATGATCCAATGCGACTGCGGTTGCTCACGATCACATCTGAACGATCATCGCAACCCACGGATCCTTTGCCTCACGATCATGTACCCCAGCTTACGCATGATCCATGCCAGCCTCACGACCATAAGATCGATCTCGGCCAAGCTGATCACGCGTTATAAACCGATCGACTTATGCTCTCGGTCATTCGCACGCGATCGAGTATCGCTATAATTAACATCGGCACTCGCACACATAAAGCGTGAGCCTAGGGTTTTATTACTCGGTTCAAACACGAACACTCGCCTCACGCATACAATTAATTATGCCCTCCAATTAATTAAACATGCCAAATCGATTTCACAAAAGGACAAAACAAATTGACCTTATTCATATCGTAATCAACCAGCGAATCAACAAGCTTTCAAAAGGCACATGAATCGTTGACATCAATTAATTAATTGGAAAACAATAACATTCGATTATAACCAAAACCCAGCAAGCTTTCGATTAACCACATTCAAAATCAATTAATCAATTAATCAATTTTCATATGATCCAATTTCACAAGAAACCTAATGCCTAGGCTCTGATACCACTGAAGTATTATGGTGTTTATTCAAGGTTCAATTCCAAATTGCAACCTAACACATAATCTTAACAGATCTAGGTTCTTGCAAAACGAATCATAAAACAAACCTGATCACTACCTTTCAGATTGCAGCGGATGATGGATGGTAATGATGAGATCAGCTAGAACAGATGGTAACACCTATTCCTCCTCGAGTATCCACACTCTTACAAGCACGGGACGGCTGCTAGACCAAAGATGTGGATGATCATAGAAAGAGATTAGAGAGAGAGATGAAAAAGCGGCTGCTATGGAGAAGAAAAAATCGCAGGGATATTAATCCCCTAGGTTTTTCAAATCCTTAATCTCTCATTAATGGGCCCAAGTCATTTGACTAATGGCTCATTAATCATTTGGGCCCAAGACACAAATCAGGCAAAAGCCTGCATTTTGTCTGGCCCAATTCTCTGATCCAATACAATAAATGCCACTGCATCTTACCGTATTAATTCCATTTTAACTTTCCCGTTAGCTATGGTGTGTGACCCTTAGGGATCATACAATACTGGTAATAAGTCCTAAACTTATAGATCATGAGCGGACTCTAGCAAGCCATCATGATCACCCAGTATTTATGACTTATGTCTGATCTCGACACTTATCATACTTTCTAGAGATAGTACGGTAGATTTCAGGACATTCCCAACACTAGTATCCAATACTTACGTAGAACTTGAATCAATAACACAATACCTGAAGAAGAAGTACCATACATCTCCTTCATCTCTTGTGAATCTTCCAAGAATTTAATGCAATCTTTCTTCCAATGCCCCGACTCATTGCAGTAGAAGCATTTTCTAACACCAGATGGGTCTGACTTGGGCTTATCAGATGACACAGGCTTATCCTGATTCCAAATCTGGACGGCCCTGCCTCAACCCTTGCCAACACAAGATTTCTCAAATATTTTACCCTTTATGATGTCATGCTCTGCTGTTTTGAGCATGCCATGCAGCTCAGTCAACGTCTTCGTCAAGTTATTCTTGATATAGCTTTTGATAAACTTATCATAACTGGACGGCAGTGACTGCAGAATGATGTCAGTGGCCAACTCTAAGCTGACAGGACATTCCAGTTTCCCCAGATTATCAATGTAACCCATCATTTTAATGACATGAGGACTTACTGGAGCATCCTCTGGTAGCTTGCACCCAGTGAGAGACTTCACCATCTGGAATCTCTCAACTCGTGCCAGATCCCGAAACTTCAGTTTCAGGCTGGTGATCATCTCTATTGGCGACTCCATGTTCTCGTATTGACTCTTAAAGTCCGAGTTCATGGTAGCCAACATCAGATCACACACATCTACCACATCAATATAATGCTTATTTCAAGCATTATATGCTGCATGCGAGCGATTGGTCCCAAGCCTTTCTGGAAGAGCCTTTTCAAGGACATGGTCCTTGCTCTCCTGCTTGAGAATGAATCTCAGATTCCGATACCAATCCAGGAAGTTGGATCTATTTAACATGTCCTTCTCAAGGACGGATCGCAACGAGAAAGTAGTCATAGACATAAGCTGAAATCCAAGAAAAACAAAGATTTAGTTATGTATATGATGAGAAATCTGTAGGAACTGTTTAGTTGATCCTGATGTAATTCACAGATTCATATCAACCTAAACATACAGATCTAGGTTCTCTTGATTAGAAACATTAGATGATCTCACCTTTTACCTGTTTGTTGCAGCGGAAGGAATAGAACAGGTCAGAGATCAGAGAGATACACCGAGGGATGAATCCTCCAAAGGTTCACACACGCGATCACAGAAAACGGCTGCTAGACCACTGATGAAACCGGCGCAGAGGGAGAGGAAAATCGCGGCCAGGGTATTAGGGTTGGGAGAAAGAGATTTGGCTTTTCCTTATTAAAAGCCTTCTCTTTCCCTTTTGGGCTTATGGGCCCAAAACACCAATCTGATTAAATCCCATTTAATCAGACCCATTAATCTTTCTCTCTTAGTACGACAAATGCCTGGCACTTTTGTCGCACTTCCGCTAAGCCGTTCCAACACATATTCCTGTTAGCTTAAGCGTGTGACCCATATGGGATCATATAATAAAGGTAATAAGTCCAAGACTTATAGATCATGAGCGGACTCTAGCAAGCCATCATGATCCCCAGTATTATATGACTTATGTCTGATCTTGACATACTCTTACTTTCTAGAGACAGTACCGAGATTACTGGACACAATTCCAACAATCTCCCACTTGTACTGGAATCTATGTATTCATAATCCTTTTGTCTCAATATCTCGATTAGTCATAAGGCAAGATTGGTGTCATCCTTATAAAGCCTAATCTTGTTCATCGGACTCTGATTTGATACTGACAATCCAAACGACTCGGGAAAGTCCGTTTGAGCATGGCCATGCGTTTTCCAGTATTCAAATCTCCGATTGGCCTAGAGATATTCACTCCATTTATATTGGAGGGACAAATCCCATCTTGTTCCATCACTGCAAACTACTCATTTCATAATGTACCCAAACAAGGTCCTTATAACTATCGCAGAACGATAGCGTTAGACAATGATCAAAGTACATCAGTCCATGGGCAGTCACATGCATGTGAACTCAGGTCTAAGGACTATACTCTATAGTCGTAGTAAGAATCTCTTATGACACAGATATAAATATCCTGAAGAGTTCTTATAAGCGGGTCTTGTCCGGTCGTATGTTCCCAACATACACCTATGTACTGACTTTGATGCCGAGCATCTATGACACACTGAGACTTTGTCATAAGTCACGTACCAATCCAGTCTCACACGGTTGTTGGTGTTCCAATTTCAACAACCTTCGACTGGGGACGGGATGATATAAAACATCTATCAAATATAGGTTCTCATGATCAAGCTAAATGACTTCGATGACTCAAGATCAAGTCACTTACTTCGATGACCTATAAAATGCTTCATATCATTTTGGAACGATTATTTCATCACAGTTAAAATAATCTTGAAATAATAATTTCATTAAAACATAAAATAATGTTTTACAAGAACATATCAAATAACTAAAATAAAGCTCACAAAACTCCCACTCAAATTTAGATTACATTTCAATGTTTCTAATGCCTACAGCTTCAGTCAGGAACTCGAGCTTAGGCCTTGGGAGTGGCTTTTTCAACGGATCAGCGACATTATCATCTGTCGGAACTCGGCTGATCTTGACTTCCTTTCTATTAATGATGTCACGTATCAAGTGATATCTTCTTAGAACATGCTTGGATTTCTGGTGTGATCTTGGTTCCTTTGCCTGAGCTATAGCACCATTGTTGTCACAAAACAGTGCCAGAGGCTCAGCCGCATCTGGTATCACACCTAGTTCCATAATGAACTTTCGTATCCAAACAGCTTCCTTCGCCGCTTCTGAGGCGGCGATATATTCAGCTTCTGTAGTGGAATCAGCAACGGTGTCCTGCTTGGAGCTTCTCCAACTTACTGCACCGCCATTCAGACAAAAGACATAACCGGACTGTGACCGGAAATCATCTGTGTCTGTCTGGAAACTTGCGTCCGTGAATCCACTGACTTTAAGCACATCACTTCCACCGTACACCAAGAATTTATCCTTAGTATGTCTTAGATACTTCAAGATATTCTTTACGGCAATCCAATGGTTTTCACCTGGATTTGACTGGTATCTACTCGTCATGCTCAATGCATAAGCAACATCAGGACGAGTACAGATCATGGCATACATGACAGATCCTATTGCAGATGCATAAGGAATATTCTTCATGCGCTCAAGCTCAGCAGCCGACGTGGGGCTCTGCTTCTTGCTTAGCGTTGTGCCATGTACCATTGGCGTGAAGCCCTTCTTGGAATCTTTCATGCTGAATCTTTGTAGGACTTTGTCAATGTATGAGTCTTGACACAAGCCTATCAGCCTCTTAGGTCTATCCCGATAGATCCTAATTCCAAGAACGTATGCGGCTTCACCCATGTCTTTCATGGAAAAACAACTTCCAAGCCAGTCCTTTACAGACTTCAGCATTGGAATGTCGTTTCCGAGAAGCAGTATGTCATCGACATACAGAATAAGAAATACAATCTTGCTCCCACTAGTTTTCTTATACACGCATTGTTCTTCTTCGTTTCTGATGAAGTCAAATTGTTTGATTGCTTCATCAAAACGAAGATTCCAGCTCCTCGATGCTTGCTTCAATCCATAAATGGATTTATGAAGCTTGCATACTTTCCCAGCATTCTTTGGATCTATGTAACCGTCAGGTTGTGTCATATACACATCCTCTTCCAGAATTCCATTCAGGAAGGCGGTTTTCACGTCCATCTGCCAAATTTCATAATCATGAAAAGCTGCAGTTGCTAGTAGAATCCGAATAGATTTCATCATAGCCACTGGTGAATAGGTTTCATCGTAATCCACACCGTGAACTTGTCTGAAACCTTTTGCCACCAACCTGGCTTTATAAATCTGGACATTTCCATCCACGTCAATCTTCTTCTTGAAGATCCATTTGCACTCGATGGCTTTTACACCAGCAGGCAAATCAACCAACAAAAAGACTTGATTGACCGACATGGAGTCCATTTCGGAATCAGTGGCCTTGCGCCACTTTGAGGAATCTGGGCCCATCATGGCTTGATTGAAGTTCGATGGTTCATCACCATCAATGATCAGAAGATCATGACAGTTAGTCACGAGGAATCCTTGATATCTCTCGGGTTCGTGACGGATCCTCCCGGATCTACGAACTTCAGGTACCACAGGTTCAGGCTCTACAATTTCTTGTAGGGCCTCCTCCTGCTCTTCCTCATTAGGTTGAGCAGTATCCTGTTCATCTTGAATTTCTTCAAGCAGTACCTTACTCCCACTGTCTTTCTTAGATAGAAACTCCCTCTCAAGAAAGTTACAATCCCGGGCAACAAAAATCTTGTTCTCGGAACGCAGATAGAAGTAATAAGCCTTGGTTTCCCGTGGATAACCAATGAAATAGCATTTGTCAGATTTTGGTGTAAGCTTGTCTGAGATCAATCTCTTGACGTAGGCTTCACAACCCCAAATTCTGAGATAAGACAGCACTGGAGCTTCTCCAGTCCATAATTCATATGGTGTCTTTGCTACTGCTTTTGATGGCGCTCTATTTAGAGTGAACACTGCTGTTAGCAGAGCATATCCCCAAAGGGATATTGGAAGGTCTGTGTGACTCATCATAGATCGAACCATATCCAATAAGGTCCGATTTCTCCTCTCAGACACACCATTCCATTGAGGTGTTCCTGGAGGAGTGAGTTGGGACACGATCCCACACTCTCTTAGATGATCACTGAATTCTTGGCTTAAGTATTCTCCTCCTCGGTCGGACCGAAGAGCCTTAATGCTTTTGCCAAGTTGGTTCTGTACTTCATTTTGGAATTCTCTGAACTTCTCAAAAGATTCAGACTTATGTTTCATCAAATAAACATATCCATACCTACTGAAATCATCAGTGAAGGTAATGAAGTACTGATAGTTTCCTCTTGCATTTGTGGACATTGGGCCACACACGTCAGTGTGTATCAGGCCCAATAAGTCACCGGCCCTCTCGTTAGGTTTATTAAAGGGGGCCCGTGTCATTTTGCCCATCATGCAGGATTCGCATTTCTCACATGACTCAAAGTCAAATGAGCCAAGAAGTCCATTCCTATGGAGCCTCTTGATGCGTTTCTCGCTGATGTGACCTAAACGACAATGCCATAGAAACGTTTGGTTCTCCTCATTAGGTTTGAACCGTTTGGTATTAATGTTATAAATTGGCGCGGATTGATCAAGTATGTAAAGCCCATTTGTAAGAGGGGCAGAACCATAGAACAAATTGTTGCGATTGAAGGAACATAATTTATTCTTAACTGAAAAATCATAACCTTCCAAATCCAACAAAGAAATTGAAATAATATTTCTGCTTATAGCAGGTACAAAATAACAATTATTGAGTTCTAAAATCAATCCCGAAGGTAAAGACAACAAGTATGTGCCTACAGCTAGTGCTGAAACTTTCGCTCCATTCCCAACTCGTAGCTCCACTTGTCCTTGCTTCAGCCTTCTACTGTTGCTGAGTGCCTGCATATTAGTACAAATATGAGCCCCACAACCAGTATCCATGACCCATGAGGTATTATCAGAAGTAGTTGTATTAACTTCTATAACAAAAATACCTGATGAAGAAGTCTCGAAAGTCTTCTTCTTTAATTCCTTTAGACCTTCCTGGAATTTCTTACAATCTCTTCTCCAATGCCCCAGTTCTTTGCAGAACCTGCACATGTCAGTAGGCCCAGCCTTGGACTTGGGCTTGGGCTTTGGCGTGTCCTTGTCCGCGACTTGGACAGCCTTGGCCGCTCCCTTATCCTTAGCAGAGGATTTCTTAAACCCCTTGCCCTTTTGCACCATAAGCACATTGGGGTCCTTGGCGGTTTTCCTCAAGTTGGGCTCTGCAGTCTTGAGCATTCCGTGAAGCTCAGGTAGTGTCTTACTCAAACCATGCATGTTAAAGTTCAGAATGAACTGATCATAGCTTGCAGGTAAAGACTGCAGAATGATGTCGCAGGCAAGTTCCTGGCTGATTGGGCAGTCGAGTTTCTGAAGATGATCGAGATAACCCATCATCTTCAAGACATGAGGACTCACTGCCGCATTCGCAGCCAACTTACAGTCCAAGAGGTTCTTAACTGTCTGGAACCTCTCGGTCCTAGCCTGCTCCTGAAAAAGCGATTTCAGGCTTGCCATTATCTCGATGGGAGACAATACACTTTCGAACTGTTTTTGCAGCTCAGGAGTCATTGTCACCAACATCAGGCAATAAACATCATTTTCATCTGACGAATGCTTTTCCCAAGCATTGTGCAGAGTCCTGGCAGCATTGGCAAGAGGCGTCTCGGGGAGGGGATCACGAAGGACATAATCCTTCTTCTCCTGCTTGAGGACCAGCCTCAAGTTCCTTGACCATGTCAGGAAGTTCGTTCCAGTCAGCTTCTCCTTCTCGAGAACAGACCGGATCGAGAATGTGTTTTGAGTGCTTGTAGTAGTCATATCTGAAATATATAAATAAAAAAGGTTATTAGTTATTATGTTCAATATGATTAATCTCGTATTAAAAATTTAATATGATTAATCACACATTATATTCAATAACCTAAGTTACCCTCAATAGAATATAATGATTCCAAGATCCACATATAACTAAGATTAAAGTGGGCCACTGGCCGTCACCCAACCTTAGCTTATATCGGTAAGCCCTAAGTCGGCTAATTATATCCGTGATATAACTCTTGGTTGTGAATCTGGGCCCGAGGCCCAATCCACTCTGATGTCTCAAGGCCCGGGACTCCCGATGGCCTAGTCAAGAAAACCAGACTATACAGTCATGTAATCATTAATGTCTGGGACTCCCAATGACATTTATGAATCACAAACCGTCTTACCCACGCAAAAACAGACATCCTCACACTGTAAGGCCATGAATGCAATTGAATGGGCTTCGACAGCTGACATAACCTGGACAAGACATCCAACGCTTGATATTATTTGAGGTTCGTAGGTTTATTAAAATTCATTCCCAAAATAGAAGATTACTATTTCGGGAAACTTTCTATTTTTAGAAACCTACTATTTTTGGAAACTTTCTAAAATTGGAAACTTTCTAACTTTAGAAATTTCTTTAAAATCCAAAACCCGCAAATTCAGAAACTTCTATTTTAAGAAACTTTCTAATTTCAAAATTTCGGAAACTTTAATTTAAAATCGACTTTATGATTTTATAAAATAAATTTTAAATTAATCTGAAGAAAGACTCAAATAATTGGCCCAATTGTTTTAACTTCTTGGCCCGAGGCCCAAGAATTGGTCCATGTCCAAGACATGACCCAATTGTCCAATTATTTGACATAACCGGTCTGGTTCATTAAAACTGGTCTAACCAAGTTTCAATTACTACGATGACCACAATTGTCAACCGGTTATTTACTAAACCGGAATTTCTCAATTTATTTGGTCCAACCAAATCAAATTAGAAATTCCTGGTTTAGGCACTAAATCCAATATTTCTTTCGACATTGGATTTCTTATCCCGGTTTAACCAGATTTAATAAAATTATTAAAATCTGTTTATTAAACCAGAACGATGATTTTAATTAAGTTTTAAACCGAACCACCTAACCGAAATCGAACCGGCCCATCATACCCAAAACCCTAACCGGTCGAGACTTGTCCAAGCCGCAAGCCGCATGCTCGATCCGAGATCGAGACGCTCGGGATGATTGCCGGACGGGATGGTCGGTCGATCGTCGAGCTCGGGTCGGCTGCTACACTCGATCGCCGAGCGATCGGGACAGCGTTGGACGAGAGCGGGACGAGGCCGAGGCGCGACGGGACGTGATCCATGCGATCGCGTTCGTGCGATCCATGCGATCGGCCCATCCTACGCGATCGGAACGTTCGCCGGCTGAGACGTGATCGGGACGGACGGGATGAAGCGCGATGATCCGATCACGATCGATCGATCGATCCGCCGACCATCCGACCCAAAACTCTCGGCCGATCAACAAACCCGAGTCATATAGCTCGGTTTGTGATTTCTTTACTGTGTTTAGGATTCAAATTTGTTTCTTAAGTGTTTTATCTTATCAGTAATTGATTCAAAGCACTTCTAAACAAATTAAACAACCTAAACATGAATCTAAAACAAGAAATCCTAAGAACCAATGGCTCTGATACCACTGATGAAACCGGCGCAGAGGGAGAGGAAAATCGCGGCCAGGGTATTAGGGTTGGGAGAAAGAGATTTGGCTTTTCCTTATTAAAAGCCTTCTCTTTCCCTTTTGGGCTTATGGGCCCAAAACACCAATCTGATTAAATCCCATTTAATCAGACCCATTAATCTTTCTCTCTTAGTACGACAAATGCCTGGCACTTTTGTCGCACTTCCGCTAAGCCGTTCCAACACATATTCCTGTTAGCTTAAGCGTGTGACCCATATGGGATCATATAATAAAGGTAATAAGTCCAAGACTTATAGATCATGAGCGGACTCTAGCAAGCCATCATGATCCCCAGTATTATATGACTTATGTCTGATCTTGACATACTCTTACTTTCTAGAGACAGTACCGAGATTACTGGACACAATTCCAACAAAATCTTATCTAATAAGAGAACTCGCATTATATTCAAACAATGTTTCCTCTATGAATATAATGATCCAAGATCCATACTTCACTAGAATCTGAGTGGGCGACTCGCCATTACCCAAACTTTAGTTATCTAGGTAAGCAAATCATTGCTAATTGTACCTAGTACAACTCTTGGTTGTGGATGAGACAAACTATGTCTAATCCACTCTGATGTCTCAGGGCCCAGAACTTCTGATAGCCCAGTCAAGTATAACCAATCTTTTCTGTCTTATGATTATTGACAGTCGCACTGCAAGTCTGTCAATGATCATCTGTCTTACTCATGTTGCAGTGGATACCAAGGACTCCAAGACTATCCAACAAACGACACGAGTTTTGACAGTAGACAAGATTGGGCAAGACATCAAGGTTACTTGATATTTAGTTGAGGAAACTAAACCCAAAAGTTCAGCAAATCAATCTCTTAGGTCATGTAATTGTTGATGTTTAGCACTGCAAATCCATCAACATAACTAGCTGCCTTACTCACGTAATTGTGGACACCAAGATCTTGGCTAGACCATCACAGAACGAAATGAGTCTTGACAGTTGACCATATTGAAGCTAAGCTTTGATCAAGGTTTAGGTCGAGTTTGGTTTCAGCAAATTCAAGGTTCAATAACCAGAATTTCAAGCACTGTATCGATCGACGCAGACTATGCCTGTCGATCGACACCACCAAACAAAACCGGACTTCAATAACCGGTTAATCCAATTAACCCGGTTCATCGAACCGGTCATGTCGATCGACACAACCCGTGTGTGACGGTCGACATAGACCTTAACCGAGGACAGTTTTGATAACCGGTTCAATCCAATTGAACAGACTTATCAGATCAAACTGATCTTAACCATTCAAATCGGTTTATTCTAATTGTGATAATTGGTTCAATCCAATTGAATCAACTCATCCAATTTAAACCGTTTTAACCAGTTTCAACTAATTGCGATAACCGGTCCAATTCCATTGAACCGTATTATCCAATCAAACTGATTCAAACCATCGGTTTATGCTAATTGAGATAATCAGTTCAATCCAATTGAACCAATTCATCCAATTTAAACCGATCTATTCGGACTTAACCAAGCATGATAACCGGTTCAATTCAATTGAACCGATTAACCATTCGATGGGTCTGTGTCGACCGACACTAACCTGTGTCGATCGACACTCGACCGAATCTGCTCTGTGTCGACCGACACTCAACCTGTGTCGATCGACACAGAAGGCTTTCGGTTTTTCTCCGCGAAAAACCCTAGCCGCCGAATCTGTCGATTTCGCTGTTTTGTGTCGACCGACACACCTAGTGTGTCGATCGACACTGTGCGAAAACACAGACTCGATCTTGATCGAAATCGATCTGACCTGTTCTAACCAAACAACCTAGTTTGCGAATCTAAATCATCAAATTCAATAAACAGGTCTGATTCAATGATAAAACCCTAAGGCTCTGATACCACTGTTGGAACTTCGAGCCAATTCTACCAGATTCGGAATTGCTGTCAGGTTCCAGATAGCCTAGGATCTAGGGTCTAGTTAATTGAATCAAGGATCTGATCTCGTGTTTTACCTGGAGATTAGCAGCGAAAGATGGTCAGATAAACGAGATCTGTGAAGCGCCTCAGATGCTGCGCCTCTACTTCAGTCCACACGCACACAAGCTGGAATCCGCCGGGATGCTAGTTGATATATCATGGTTTTTACCCATTTTATACCATGATATAGATGTGTTTTAGTGTCTTTTGTGTTCGTTTAGAGTCTTTTACAGGTTTAATCAGGTTTAGAGCTAATTGGAGATATTTGGAGCATTTTGGGACTTTTGGGACGTTTTGGCCGAGAGCTTAACTCACTGTCCAATTTATTGATCAAGCATCGACCGACACACCTTGTGCATCGGTCGACACACTAGCGAGATGGGCCGTACACGTCGGTTTAACAAGTTATGAAGATTTACAAAGAGGCCCAGAATAGTTCCAGTATTTACACAGAAGCCCCAACCGAGATTAGGCTTATATATAGAGGATTTTGGTGTTTAATTTACTTACGCTTTCATACTTAGAGCTAAGAGATTTTTAG
Source organism: Orychophragmus violaceus (assembly GCA_030180135.1). Taxonomy (NCBI): domain Eukaryota; kingdom Viridiplantae; phylum Streptophyta; class Magnoliopsida; order Brassicales; family Brassicaceae; genus Orychophragmus; species Orychophragmus violaceus. The sequence continues at coordinate 93,943,384 of CM058230.1, forward strand.
AGCTTTTGGGGCTGATCTATTTCCTGTATTCACTTATTTTGGAGAAGATTTCGAACCCCTTTGATATTTTATTCTCTTATATGCAATCTATTATTTCTATGATTATGTTTTCATCAATCATGTCTGAGTAGATCCATAGTTAAGTTTAGGGTTTCTCATTAGGGTTTGATGACTTGCTAGACTTGTTTAATTCAGTTAAGGATTCATATGATTAGAATGTTCTTCAAACTAAATTGTGCTTAATGCTAGTTCTAACCTGATCAATTAGAATCTAGATCTTAGGTTGCTAAATTCGACACGAGAGTGTGTTTTAGAATCTGAACTATTTAGGTTGAGCAATTAAATTATTCGCAAAGAGATTTGGTTTAGTTTAATTGTGAACATATCGAACTTGAACTTAATGCTAGTTTAATCTGTTAGTAATTGCAAAGAGATTTGGGTTACTGCACTTAGACTTAGAGAGTTTTCGCAAAGAGATTTGGTTAATTCTATTTCCGTGATTTGAGTTCTAGAACTGAGTTTAATTAGATCCTGACTGATTAGCTTGTCTGCTTGTCTGATTTCCTGAGAATACCCTAGGCTTAACGCTTTTAGTTTATTGCTTTCACAACCAACTTGCTACTGTTTACTTTCCTGCATCGCAATTTATTTACTTCACCATCTGCTTATTTCTAGTATTAATCTCTATTGTTCTGATCTATTGAGACCAAGTGTCCCTGTGGATTCGATAACCATATATACTACTTTGACGATACTGTGCACTTGCAGTTTAGAATAGGGTAAAACTTAGAACCTATCAAGTTTTTGGCGCCGTTGCCGGGGACTCTTAGAGTCTTCGATAGGACCGAACTTAGGGTTTTTACTAGAAATTTTTCTTTTTGTTTTTGCTTTTTCTTTTTATTTTCATAATTTGCTAACTTTTTCTCTGTTTCTTTCTGTCGCAGGTACGACTTTCGCCTTGCGTCGATCGTTGCATCCCTTGCGTCGATCGTCACTAGGCGATTTGAGATTGAATCGATCGTTGCACTGACAGCATCGATCGTTGCTGGACGATTACAGACAGTTTATGCCAACGCAGAAAACTCGAAGTAATCCGAACTCGAGCTTAGTTAATCTCGGACTAGAGGAACTTGGACGTCTAGAAAGAACTATCAGAAGAGAAAAGAGAGAGAGAATGGTACGAGAACGTCTGATCTTGATACCAGATGCTGAAGGTACCCTGAGGGACCAAGATAACAACCCGTACAATGCTGCTGGGCATCGGGTTGATGCTGAAGGAAACGTGATCCCTGACCCACCTGAGCCACAACCGCGTGCGCAAGGTCAAGCTCAAGGTAGACAGATGATTGTCCATGAAAGGACTTTGGCTGATTACAACGGACCGGATGAGTTTCATAGAAACCGAACAGCCTTAGTACTTCCTGGCTTCGAGAGGGAGGATTTTGAGATCAAGACCATCTACTACTCGCTGATGAAACAGAATGCTTTCCATGGACATCCAACAGAGCAGCCTATGGACCACATTGATTCGTTTGAGGACATAATCAATGGCATGAAGTACGATGGAGTTTGCCAAGATTATATGTTCCTTAAGCTCTTTCCTTACAGTCTCGCTGGAGACGCTAGTGCATGGCTGAAGCAACTGGCACCTAGTCAGTTTACCACTTGGGCAGCACTGAAAAGTGAGTTCCTGAGACATTTCTACGATGATGCGCGTTCAGACCAGTCCAGACAAGACATACTCACATTTTCCCAAGGAGCTGTGGAGCCTTTAAAAACTGCTTGGATGAGATTTAGGAAGTATCAGTGTGACTGCCCACACCATGGATTCAGTGAAGTCACATTGCTAGGTATTTTCTTCAGAGGCATAGATCTGCCATATCAGTCTGCGCTGGATAACTCCAGTAATGCTAACTTCAACACCAGACCAGTCCAGACAAGACATACTCACATCTTCCTTATCTTTTATACAAAACGTCCTATCATCTGATTCAACAAACGATATCATTTCACAACTTTTAAATCTCCAAACATGTCATGATCTAACTCCCCAACAAAAATTCCTACCCTTTTGGATTATGTGGAGAATTTGGAAAACTCGGAATTTACTAATATTTCAGAAAAAAGACTTCATATCGTACGGTACTAGGACTAGCAAACGCGGATATAGCATCATGGATCACTGCGAAAAAATACGATGAACAGACAACTAAATATACTGCGACAGATCTCAAACCAACTCTATCTCAATGGACACGACCACCACCATTCTGACCTAAATGCAACTTTGATGCAAGCTTCAACGTAGATACAGGAATTGTTATCGGAGGATGGATACTTCGAGATCAATTTGGAGTCGCAAAATTATGGGGATCAGCTCATCTAGGAAAAGCATCATCAGCCCTTGAAGCTGAAGGAAAAGCACTCCTTATGGCTATGTACAATACATGGTCTTGCGGTTACAAACGAGTTATTTATGAAGGAGTTTCACAGATTCTAATCAACATTTTGGAAGGAAAAACAATGGATTTCAGATTAAATAATTTAATCCAAGACATCAAATACTGGGAGTCAAAAGTTCAACTCATTTCGTACAACTTTGTTCGTCATCTCACTTACTTGCTAAGAATGGACCTCCAAACCATTTGTTTTACTGTGATTGTATTTTTCTTCCTTCATGGTTGTATAAACCATTGTATAATGACTTTTCTTTACAACGATAAATAAAATTCTAACTTCGTCGGAAAAAAAAACATAAGTCTTATCTTCTTCTTTTAGTCTTCATCCTCTTATCAACGTAACTCTATCTTTTTCTTTTTTTTGTACAATGAAACTAACTTGGATGAGATATGCGCTTGGCACACAATGCTTCGGGATCTGAGGCAAACTCTGAAAAAGGATTTGGAAATCAAGACTATCATACAATCTAATATATAACTAGTGTGGGCTCGAGCGGTTGCGCGATATATAAATAAATTAAATTTAGCTATAAGTAAATTAAACTTCTAATATATATATATATATATATCATTTTATTATAATGTAAAGCTTAAAACTCTATAGATAATACATAAATTAACAATTTTCTTATCTTTCTCGTCTTTTCTCACTAAACGATCTTACAAAACAAATATATGATTGTAAACATACATGAAACCATATTAATTTACTTTAAACATCAAATCATAACATAAGTTTTTATCTTCTTCTTTTAGTCTTCTTCTTTTTATCAACGTAACTCTATCTTTTTCTTTTTTATTCAGCCTTTGACTTAATTAAAGAGAATACAAAGCAAAAAAAACCATAATAATCTATATATATAAATTTTGACCCTAATGACACACAATCAACCAAAAAACAACACAGTACACAGTACGAAGATAATGATTAACTCAATATACTTAAATAATAATAATTCAAATCTGTTCAAAAATATTTAAGTTGGGAAGTTTGAATCCTTATTAGAATCCACGATTAACTCGCCTCTTAACGGTATTTGAGCAATGAATTCTGTGATAAAAGAAAAATATTATGACATAAAATGTGTCGATAAATGTACAGAAAAAGCAAACTATCACTACAAGAAAACACGCGATTACCGACGGCCATAATCGTCGGTAATCCATCGGAAACACCGTTTATCGACGGAATTTCGACGGAACAAATCCGTCGGTTCTATTTTGTCGGAAAATCGTATCCGTCGGAAATCCGTCGGTTATTTCCGACGGATTTCCGACAAACTATTTTCCGACGGATTTCCGACAAACTATTTTCCGACGGATTTCCGACAAACTATTTTCCGACGGATTTCCGACAAACTATTTTCCGACGGATTACCGACGGTTCTTAAAATTATTATTTTAAAAAGTTATTATTATATATATTAAAAGTATTTAAAATTTATTATATATATATATATTAAATTTTAATATTTTATATATGAAATATTTTATAAATTTTTTATTAAATTTATTAAAAGTATTTATTTCAACTACATAACATTGGGATTCCCATCGGATCCCAATCCCGTTCATGTCCCCTGTACCGAACCTGTCCTCGTCCGTCCATGTCCCCGTTCCCGAAGCTCCTGTTCCCACTCTAGGTTCCATCACTTGAGTTGTCCCGCCCAAATGGCTCCCGCCAGGAGCTTCTTGCCCCGAATGGCTCCCGCTAGGAGCTTCTTGCCCCGGAGCCGACGGTACAGAACAAGACGGTCTAAGTTGAGTCGATCGAGCTCGCCGTGGAGGTGCCGACCGTGCTTGAGGAGGCTGAGAAGGCTCACCCGGAAGAGATACCGGACAAAAAAGCCTCGAACTCTCTGTAGTCATTCCTACATCACGTGAAAAAACACTTAGAGTCAAGCAACCGTTATAAAAACATTTATATAAATCATAATTTTATATAAACTTTTATTACAATATTAATAATTTCAAAAAACAGTTTTATAAATCTGAAAAAATATAAACTCGTTTTCATATATATATAAAAAACTTTTTAATATGTTAAAAATTTATGAAAATTTTTTTTATAAAGAAAAAATTATCTAATTTTTTTAAAAAAAAATACTAAAAACGTTTTTTTAATCTAAAAAACTCATAAATTTGTTTTTATAAAAAATATCTAATGTTATTATAAAATACTTAAAAACGTTTTTATATTCTAAAAAATTATAAAATCGTTTTTATAAATAAAAAATATCTAATGTTTTATTAAATTACTAAAAAAACGTTTTTATAATCTAAAAAATTATAAAATCGTTTTTATAAATAAAAAATATATAATGTTTTATTAAACTACTAAAAAACGTTTTTTATAATCTAAAAATTAATAAAATCGTTTTTATAAAGAAAAAATATCTAATGTTATATTGAATTACTAAAAATATTTTCATAATCCATAAAATTTTTAAAAGCCTCTTAAACATTACAAAAATAAAGAAATAAAACTTATACAAAACAAAAAATGTTAGATAATTAAAAATTACATTTCTAAACAAACTAACATCAATCTAACAACCTAAAAAGGATGTTAAGCTCCTAGAATCAACACTCAAACAACATGAATCCTAGATCCTAAATTCAAACACCTAAAATCTCATTATTCTCCAAAATTAATCGGTTCAAATCAAAGCTTACACGATTTTGATGTGGTTGGCGGTTGGTTTCGGAGAGATCTCGTCGGAATCGTGCGTGCAACGAAGAGAGAAGTCGGAGAAGAAGAAGTAACGAGAGCTGTCGAAGAAATGAGGAGGAAGATGAGTTGGTGAAAAGATATTTAAGCTTTCCGACGGATTTCCGACGGATAATTAAGATCCGTCGGAAATCCGTCGGTTTCTAAAATTATATGGCGGTATTCCAAAATTTTCGGTTAAAATTTTTGGCGGTTCAATTACCGACAGATTTCCGACGGATCTAATATTTCTGTCGGAAATCCGTCGGAAATTTTCGACGGATTTCCGAGGAAATAGGTTTAGGGTATGTTTAGGGTTTAGGGTTCCGGGATTACGAAAGCTTAAAAGTTAAATAATACATTTCATATACAATATTTAGGATCGTATGACTTATATAATACAAAATTAGATTTTTGTAAATCAAACAAGAGATCCGTTCAACATATCGATAAATGACATTGTCTACTAAGAAGTGAATTTGACGATGGTACTTCGTATTTCCGAGAATGTGTAAAACAATTTTTAAGTGATATATATGTTGATCTTCACTCATTAAAACCCTACCATTAATCACCCCGAAGTTTTACAAAGAACCATGTTTAGGGTTTGTAACCCTAAACCCTAAATCAAACTATCCCTCAGAAATCTGTCAATATCCGTCGGAAATCCGTCGGAAAATAAAATGCATTTGAACATATACCGACCGATATACGATACCGTCGGAAATTTTCCGACGGAAATTTTTCAACGGAAATGTTTGTTGTCGGAAATTACCGACGCAAAACCGACGACTTCCAATCCGTCGATACGTCGTCGGAAACCTGTCGGAATTTCCGACGACAAATTTTCTGTCGGAAATTCCGTCGGATTAAGGCTTGTTTTCTTGTAGTGTATAGCTCCAATATGGAAGTTTGATATCGGTTACTTAGATGCGCAATTTAATCTGTCATTTTAAATAAAATAAAATATAATAATATGTTTTTCATGTTCCCTATTATTTTGTTTAGTTCTTATTCAGCTAAATTAAAACACTTCGATTGCAAATCAACTTTTTGGTTTGGTTCATATCAATTATTTGGTTCGATTTATTCGAATTACAGCATATCTATGTATATGCACATGTAAACGTGTGCGTATATACGCATACTTGCTTATAAGTCCAGCGTATATATACGCATATTGTTGGTAAACTATACATATTTTTAGCCTTTTTACAAATATATAGACATACCTTGTACCAAGCGAGAGGGCGATTCTTAATTAGTCCAGCGTTATTGATACTCCACTTCACTCCCTTTAGATTCCTCCATTGATGTAACCTAACTTTTTCCCCAAGCAAACCCACCTTCACAAGACATACATGTTAGGTTATGTTTCACCACAACATATTCCTCAATCAGATTCATGACCTTATATGTATTCTTATATTACCGAGTAGCCCCATCGAGATCTACTCAGATTGATGGTTTTTTTCCCTCCACAGCTAATTTGAGCTTTGGTGAGTCCATAAGATTTCCTCTCCATGTAAGCTCCAGAGTCCTTTTTATTCATAGGATGAGGAAAACTTGTTATGAGTTTAATCTTATAAAAGACCAATATAGCTGTGAAAAGATTAAGATCTTTAAGACACACTTAAGAGAATGAATCTTTAAAAAAAGTTTAAGATCATAAAATACGATACAATCAATCTAAATCACCTTATAAACTGCACCGAAGCCACATCCCCCCAGCTTATTGTCAGGAGAAAAGTCATCATTAACTAAATCGTGGCCACAAAATCATGGCCTTTCCACAAGCTAGAGAAAGCTTTGTTAAAAATACCCTCCAGCCGAACCATCTCCAAAGATCACATATCTAGACAAATTATCAACAAATTCAAAACAATAAGCAAATACAAATTAATAACTGATAACACGAAATAAATACAAGCTCCTATGCTTCCTTGGTGTCGAATGATGTGTTTTTTTTATGACGGTGTCCCTTGTCTCTGCTCGTGGTCCCCGTATATCCAGTGCCGTCTCCGTGGTCCATGCTCGCCGGTGGCTCCCTTGTTCGCCATGGAGTAGAGATTTGCGAGTCTGGTTGGTTTTGTTTGCAAGTGCGTCCTGAAATATCTATTGACTTGTCATGGCTCATGGATAGTGTCTCAGAAAACAGATTCTAACGAAAAGTTAATTACAGTAATTAATAATTCAGCTAAGAACAGAACCCCGAGGCAAAAGAAAAAGACAGAGCATATGCAGTTCCATTACTTTTTATCTTTCTTCTCTTATCTCCTAAAGCCCTATGCCAGAGAGAGAGAGAGAGAGAGAGAGAGAGAGAGAGAGAGAGAGAGAGAGAGAGAGAGAGAGAGAGAGAGAGAGAGAGAGAGAGAGAGAGAGAGAGAGAGAGAGAGAGAGAGAGAGAGAGAGAGAGAGAGAGACTCAAAATCGATGCAGAACCGGGAAGCCTGGTTTTGGATTTGAGAGCCAAACGATTAGAATCATAAGCGAAACCGGCATAGGATAAGCACACGATTAGAATAGAGAAGAATGAATATATATAGTATGATGAAAATCCTAGATCTTGTTGGAGCAAATTGAAGGTTAGAGTCAAGTAGCCGTTAAGTTTGAATTGGTCTAAATATTCGTCAATAAGAACCGAGTTATTCGGTCAAGTCTGTTATGTCTGTTGTTATATTTCAATAGCTTAAGTTTAAGAGTTCTAGTTTCTGTGTAAGGCTATTTATGCCATCACTTCTCTTTGGAATAATACACACGAAACATTCAGAGTAAATATAGCATTTGATACTACAACAAATTGGTATCAAAGCTCGTTTTCTTTAAAATCAAGAAGTCGCAGCTTCAAAACTCAAGAGAGATGGGAGACGACAAGATGAAGTTTCCTCAATTCGACAAGCGCTGGGATCATTAGAGTGAGGTTATGGAAAACTTCTTCAGAGCGAGGGGATTGTGGAGCCTGGTTGAGATCGGATTTGAAGAGCCGGCAACCACAACAGTGCTCACGGAAGAAATGCAAAGACGAATAACCACAAAGTCAAGCACTACATGTACCAATCCATTGACATAGTGACTTTTGAACAAATCCTGGATCGGAAGACCTCAAAGATCATCTGGGACTCAATGAAGAGGAAGTTCGGAGGTAATGCTCATGTAAAGAAAACATTACTTCAGAAGCTAAGGAGAGACTTTGAAGTATTGGAGATGAAGGAATCATAGAACATAGAGGAATACTTCACTCGAGTCTTAGCTATCACAAATCAGATGAGAAGTAATGGAGAAGTGATGACTGACTCCAAGGTAGTGGAGAAAATCCTCAGAACTTTAAGTGAAAAGTTCATGTATGTTGTGGTATCCATAGAGGAATCAAAAGACATTGAGAGTCTCTTGATGAATTGCAAAGCTAACTAGCAGTTCATGTGAAGAAGTTCAAGAAATCTGAAAGAGGAGATGACCAAGCTCTGAAGATTACTCATGGGAGAGGAATGATCTCTAGAGGCAGAGGATCTTTTGGAAGAGGAAGGGGACGTGGACGAGGCAGAAAGTCGTTCAAAAAGAGCACAATGGAGTGATATAAGTGCCACAAGTTTGGACATTTTCTGAATGAGTGTCCTAAATGGGAAAAAAGCCAACTACGCCGATTTCAATGAGCATGATAAGATGCTACGGATGGCGGTTATTGAAGAAACAGCAGAAGTTGAAGAAAACACTAGAGATATAGTGATGATGACACAAACTGGAGCACAAGAATCCACAAAGAGAAAAACATGGTTTCTTGACTTTGACTGCTCAAATCACATGAGTGGAGATAGAGAAGTTTTCTCAAACCTTGATGAAACTTTCAAACATTCAGTCAAGTTGGGAAACAAGAAGAAGATTGAAGTTACTGGAAAAGGAAGTGCGAGAATGGTGCTAGATGGTGCAGTCTACCTCATCAGTAATGTGTATTTTGTTCCTGAGCTTAAGAACCATTTACTAAGCTTAGGACAATTACAATAAAAGGACATCACTATCATCATCAATAAGGGAAGCTGCAACATATATCATGAAGAAAAATGGTTAATCACTGAGATCAGGATGAGCCCAAATCGCATGTTCGTGGTGTTTTATCAAGAAAACAATGAAGAAAGAAAAACGTGTCAGCACTGCTTACAAACTAATTCAGAGGATTTGCTAAAACGGTGGCATGAGAGATACATCCATCTCAGCCACCGAGGGATGAAGACCCTCCAAAGTAAGGACATGGTACGTGGTTTACCTGATTTTGGTGCTCAAACCTTTACATGCTCAGGCTGTCTAGTTGGGAAGCAACCAAGAAATGCAATCCCTAAGAAGAGTACTTGGCGAGCTAAGGAGATATTGGAGCTTATTCACTCTGACATATGTGGACCCATCAATCCCATATCCACAAGTGGGAAAAGGTACATTCTATGTTTCATTGATGACTTTAGAAGAAAATCATGGGTGTATTTCCTATATGAAAAATCAGAGGCTTTCAACTGTCTCAAAGTATTCAAGCAGAAGGTGGAGGTTGAGATATGTAAAAGCATCAGATGCTTAAGGACAGATAGAGGAGGTGAATACACTTCTCATGAGTTCAATGGATACTGCAAATAGCATGGTATAAGGAGACAACTGACCATCGTGTATACACCTCAACAGAACAAAATTGCAGAGAGGAAGAACCGGATTGTCATGAATATGGTGAGATCCATGCTCTCCACAAGGAAAGTACCAAAGGTATTCTGGGCTTAGGCAGTGAATTGGACATTCTATGTCATGAATTGATGTCCTACACTTGCTGTGAAAGACATGACTCCTCATGAAGCTTGGAGTGGCATCAATCCAAGTGTGGATATAATATGTATGATCCCAAAGAAAAGAAGATCATCATAAGCAGGGATGTGGTGTTTGAGGAAACTAAAGGTTGGGAGTGGGAATCATATCAGGAGCATCAAACTGAGTATGATCTAACTTGGAATGATGATGACAAGATTTGGGAAGAGAGTGAAGATGAAAAAGATGATGGTAACAATGCAGCAGAAGAAAATGAACAACTTGATAAAGAAGTTCAAGCTCTAGAAGAGCAACCTGCAGTAGAGCAACCTGCAGCAGTCAGGGAGGGTCGAACAATAAGACCTCCAAAGTATCTAAACGATTACATACTTGGAAATGAAGCTGAAGAAGATGAATTTGATGTAAACATGGCAGAGGTGATTTCTTCTGATCCTTCAACCTTTGAAGAAGCCGAGAAGAGTTTGAAATGGAAGGGTGTCATGGATGAGGAAACAAGCTCAATCGAGAAGAACCATACATGTGGGAACTATCCAACCTACCTGAAGGATCAAAATGCATTGGTGTAAAGTGGATATACAAGACCAATCTCAATGAACATGGTGAAGTAAACAAGTACAAAGCCCGGTTAGTTGCAAAGGGATATTCTCAAGAGCATGGAGTGGACTATACAGAGGTATATGCACCAGTTGCTAGAATGGATACAATCAAAGCAATCTTGGTCACAACTGCAAATCAAGATTGGGAGATCTATCAACTTGATGTCATGTCTGCATTCCTTGATGGCATACTTGAGGAAGATGTGTACATACAACAACCTAAAGGCTATGTAATCAAAGGAGAAGAAGAGAGAGTTTACAAGCTTCAAAAAGCCTTATACGGTCTAAAACAATCTCCCAGAGCATGGTTTAGTTGGATTGAAGACTAGATTATTAAGGAAGGTTTCAGCAAATCGCAGAATGAAGATACACTGTTTCTGAAAACCAACAAGCAAGGTCACACACTATTTGTTAGTGTTTACGTGGATGATCTGATATATACAGGGGATAATTATCAAATGATGAAGGAATTTAAGGAGTCAATGCAAATAGAATTTGACATAACGGATCTTGGGAAGATGAGATACTTCCTCGGATATAGAAGTTCCGCACTCAGTACAAGGCATTCACAATTCGCAAGCAAAGTATGCCATAGAAGTACTAAAGCACTTTGAAATGGAAGAATGCAATGTTGTGTACAGTCCAATGGCTCCAGGAAGCAAGATAGACAAAGATGAGGGAGGGGAACAGGTGGATGATACATACTACAAACAAATCATTGGCAGTCTCATGTATATCACCACTATAAGGCAGGATCTTCAATTTTCAGAGACGTGGACAGTAGAAAAAGCACTTCAGGCTACGTTTTCATTATGAATGGAGGAACAGTGGCCTGATCATCAAAGAAGCAGCCTATAGTGTCTTTATATACCATTGAAGATGAATATGTTGCAGCTTCAACATGCGCCTATCAAGCCATTTGGTTCAGAAGGGTACTTGAAGAGTTGGGACACAAGTTAGAAGGAAGCACAAACATTTTATGCGACAACACTTCAACTATTAAGATTTCAAAGAATCAAATGTTTCATTGAAGATGCAAACATATAGATGTGTGTTTCCACATCTTGCGAAACTTAGTTAATGAAGGAATAATAAGTCTTGAACATTGTGGATTAGAGGAACAAGCTGCAAATATTTTCACCATGGCATTGAGAAAAGAAGTATTCATGAGTTTAAGAGACAAGATTGGAATTTTCACAGTCAAGGATAAGCTAAGATCTGTGGAAGAAGCTTAGTTTAGGGAAGGTTTTGTTGGAGCAAATTGAAGGTTAGAGTCAAGTAGCCGTTAAGTTTGAATTGGTCTTAATATTAGTCAATAGGAACCGAGTTACTCGGTCAAGTCTGTTATGTCTGTTGCTATATTTCAGTAGCTTAAGTTTTATGCCATCACTTCTCTTTTGAATAATACACACGAAACATTAAGAGTAAACAGAGCATTTGATACTACAGATCTCACGTTAAGATGTTTATAATTGAGAAGAAGGAATATATAGCACCACGCAAACCCTAGATCTCACGATAATGATGTTTACTAAACCCTAAATGTAAGAAGCGGTTGCTAATCATAATCCTTAATAAACAAAATCGATTTAACCTAGTTCGCCCTAGCAATTAAACCAGTTTAGACACACACTGCATGGCACAGTCTAAACGTGTCCGCCCAATCACACAACACATCATCATCATTAACGGAAAGTCTAGACACACGTGGCATGCATAATCAAATGTGTCAACCCAGTCACGCAACACATCATCATAATTAATGGAACATCAGACGACACATCAGCCTCATTAAGGGCAAATTCGTCCTCACAATCCTTTAAACCGGCCGAAACTCATTGTGAGCATGACACGTTGCAAAAAATCCACATGTTTTACTAAATATGATGAACCACTTTGTTCTCCCCACAGACTGTCACGTCAACAATTTTAATTTAAAAAAATTGGACTTCAACTAATCATATTCTCACAAAGCCCATATTATAATCTACCACAAATCAAAACTCAGTTTAATCCACTTTTTAGACGGCATATTTCAAGACCCTTCTTCTATTGTGACCCCCCTTCCTCTTTCCTCACTAAGAGCGAAGCCAACTCCTTCCTTTACCAATCACCGTTAGTTCGTTACAATCCTTTCAACTCTCCCAGGTTTTTTATCACGCTTCCATTCGACTTATTTTGATTCAGTTCTGTTCGTAACTCATTTACTATATCATCCACCTCCCCTTCCAACCGTTTCAGATCTAGCTCTCCTTATTCACATAAGTAATCCAACACTGACGCCAAAAACATCACGCCAAATTGTTGTTGGGGATGGAACCATTTCATATCTAGCTCTCCTTATTCATATAAGTAATCCAACACTGAAGCCAAAAACATTCATGCCAAATTGTTGTCGTCGCCATCCTTGATTTTTTACTTTCAGATTCGATTTTGCTAATTTGAGCACATGCAAAGAAGAGCTTGATAGTGGAATGGTTTCCATGAGAGGGAGTAAGGATTCAGAAGCATCTGAGGAGATCCCATAGATGGGTTTAATTGATCATCTTTGTTGACCGTAAAAGAAAAACAAAAAAAGCAAATGATACAGATTGGAGATCTCGAAAGGAGGAGGATAATAGTGAAGGACCCAGAAGAAAAGTCGTAAAACTCTTTTTTATTTTTGTTTTTTCTTTTTTGAATGACTAGGAGGTTGTGTTCCTAGGCCCGTAATCACTGAAGGCGAGGCATAAACCATGTTAAATTCACTCTCCTTTGGAGAAGAGACCGAAAGCTACTAGGTGACCTTTACCAACTAAGCCAACTCTTGTTGGTTAAAACTCCTTTTTCTCTTGAGATTCTTTAAAGAAAGAGTAGTGAATCAATCAATGGTGAATCATCTCCAACCGGGAGTTTGAACCTCGACTCTCTCCTGGTGAGTTTTGTTTTATAGCAATCAATGGTGAGTTTTGTTTTATAGGATTTGTATTAGGATTTTCGATTGTTGCAGCTCTCTGAACTCATCTTCCTCACGCTGCCACGTTGTTTTAGGTTTGTGGGTTTCTTCACAATAATCATATCAGGAATTGCTCATAGTGGTTAAGGGTATATTAATTGATCATCCTTGTGTTCATATATGAGTTGATCTTAAGGTATGAAATTGGGATCATTCTCTCCAAAGCTATGAGATTGATAACCCATTGAAAAGTATATTGCTTCCATGTGCATCCAAATACATGGACTTGCATGATGGTTCGACGTTCTCTTTGACGAGAGGTACTTTTGCTTCTTTTTTTTGCCAAGCCATTTCGTTTTCAATTACATGTATAGCTCACAAACACGTTTTAATCTGTTTCCAACTGTACAGTACAAATGTGGTTCACAACTGCTCATGGTGCGCCTACAACGCTCAGATGTGTTCTCTCGCAACCCCATCTATATGATGGCAGGTCAAGAGATCACTGGTATACTTCATTTGATAGCTCACAGTGCTTAGAGTTACACCATAGATCTAACTTTACAACGTACAGTTCACTTTTCTCTGTAATAATAATTATGAGATCGGACGGCTGTAAACCTCCCATATCCTGTAATCTAATCGGTTATTGGTTTATGGCGTGTATCCATCCGCTACTATAAATGATCGTCTCCGTCATTAGAATTGCCTCCTTTTTTATTTTCATTTTCGTCATCTTTAGGCAGATCAATAATCGGGGTTTCTATTTTCTCAAAAACCCTAGAACTTCTTGCTCACTCTACCTATCTCTCGATCGATAACGTTATCTGGCGATGATGTGAGTGAGCTACGAAGCTTTCTACAAAAGAAAATAAGGAGAAAGATTCGTATTCTTTAGGTAATACTGAATTTATTTTCCTTTTTTTGATCGATGATATGATTCATTTTATAGTTTGATTGACATGGATTGATACTGATAGATGTTTTGTTTCTTTTCATCATTATGAGTGATTTATATTTTGGAGTCTTTTGATCTTCTTTTTCATCGAGATATTGTTAATATTTTATCAATGATTTTATTTTCACTATTCTATTTCTTGAATCGAACATTTTGTTTATGCAAGAATCAAGATATCATTTCTTCTCTAATGACTGTGACACTTCCTCGATGCATTTACTTTCACGATCCATAATTACTTATTTCACAAAATTAATCTTTTTTTTCCAGAAGAAAATGGCATCTTGAATCTATTCAGGCTCTCCATGTGGAGCTTGTAAATTCCTAAGGAGAAAATGCACACAAGAATGTATATACCTGAAAAATACTTATGCCTTCACAAAGTTTTCGGAACGAGTAACGTCACTAAGCTTCTCAGTGAACTCCCCGTTAACCAAAGAGCCCACGCCGTTACCTCTCTTGTCTACGAAGCTGAAGCTCGACTTCGGGACCCGGTTTACGGTTGCGTCGGTTTACTCTCCTTCATCAACATCTTAAACATGTTTGTAACATACCTATACCGGCCCAATTAAAAATTTTGAGAAAAGAAGAAGAAAGCCCAAAAGCACAAGCCCAAGAACCCTTTTCTTTCCCAAAATCCTAGCCGTTCTCTTATAAAAAGGAGTCACCTCCTTTAGAGTAACCAAAAAGAAGAGATCCTCGGCGAAGCTCTGCTCCTTTCCCGTCGCAGACACAACCTCCAGAAGGTAGATCTGATGCTTCTCCATCGTGTAGAGTCTAAAGAGATCCGGTAAGTCTTTTTCAGATCCGATTTCCTTTAATCCAAGATCTAAAACCTCCGTAACTTTTAATCCGCGAGGAGTCTGGGAAATCCGAGACCACCATCGCGTTCCTCTCGACGAGACGAAGCCGTAGCCACCGACCTTGCCCCCGTAGCTTCCCGGACGCGCCCGCACTCGCCCGAAGAAAATCCGCCTGTTTCGCCATGCGCCGCCACCGTCCGCCGGGAGCCGCCGCTGTCCGCCGCCGACCGGAGCCGCCGTCGCCGACCATCGGAGCCGCCGCCGAGTCAACTCGACCGGCGACCGAGTCAACTTGGTTGACCGTTGACCGTTGACCGGGTTGACCGTTGACCGGGTCGGGTTGACCGTTGACCATTGATAGTTGACCGGATCCGGTTTAGGTTAACCGGTTCGGTTTTTCAATTTCGATTTTAATTTCAATTTCATCTCCCGGTTTAGGTCGGTTAAGCTGGTTTGAGCTGGGTATTTTCAATCGATCATATCTAGCTCATCCTAAGCCCAATTTAAGTGAATCAAAGGCCATCTCACTTGATTTCTCGTCCTCTTTCCAGATATGATGTCCGTTCGGGCTGAGAAAGCTTCTAAATTACCATTTTGCCCTTTATTTGGCTAAGGTGAGGACTGGTCGTTATCTCTATCCTATTCTATTTCAATTTCAGGACATGAGTCTTTGTTTAATAGCGTCTTTCCTAGGTAGTATAGTTTTGGTAATGCGCGCTATGTGATTGATTGCTAAACATAGAACTGTTAGGATATCACTTAAACTAAAAACGTTGATTGTGATTGATGGCTTGTGTGCGTAGTTGCGAGTGTTGTGGTTGAGTAGGGTTGTGGCCCGAGTGTTGTGTTGGTGTAGGGTTGTGGCCCAAATCGGTTGTGGCCGAGTGAATGCTGGTTGGTGCCGGTGGCGTAGGGTTGTGGCCCGAGTCGGTTCATGGGTGTGTGCGTTGTGGTTGGGGACCAGGCTCGCACCTTTGGACAAGTTGTTAGTGTGTTGATTGATTGCGTGCCTTTGGGCGTTGGGTGCAAGGTGTTATTAGCCTTGGAATTGTTTCTTATTGTTGTGATAGCGTAGGATGAGATCGCAGATTCCTTGAGTTCGCCCTCACTGGGTAATTGTGTTTTGAAACAATTACTCAGGCCTCTTCCCTTTTCCATCCTTTTTCCCTCGCAGGTCTGGATGCAGGATTGACCGATCGAGTGACGTTATTGGTGGATTTGAATACGAAGTAAACGCCGAGTTCCTGGGACCAGTGGAGTATGCGTCCCGGTTAGACCGAAATTGGTCCAACGGGCGTCCTAATACCGCGTCTCCGGTTTACCGGGAGGCGGGTGTTACAATTTGGTATCAGAGCCTAGGTTAAGATCTCCCAGTCCTGTCCTGGGAGATCAGCTTTCGTTGTTTTCCTAAAACCTTGTTTTCAAATCTTTTTCAAAAGCGTTTGCGAAATTTTATAAAATGGTTACTTTGTGAAAGGCTTTTGCAAGCACCAACTATATCATAGGTTGTTCTCCACGCCGGTCCTAGACTAGATAGAATTATCCTTGCAGGTTGGGTTCAGTTTCTTCAAACCTTAGTGTTGGAATTGTGTCCAGTAATCTCGGTACTGTCTCTAGAAAGTAAGAGTATGTCAATGATCAGACATAAGTCATATAATACTGGGGGTCATGATGGCTTGCTAGAGTCCGCTCATGATCTATAAGTCTTGGACTTATTGCCTCTATTATATGATCCCATATGGGTCACACGCCTAAGCTAACAGGAAAATGAGTAGGAACGGTGTAGCAGAAGTACGGTAAAAGTGCTAGGCATTTACTGTACTTAGAGAGAATAATTGGGTTTGGCCACTGTGTGTCGATCGATACACAAGGAGTGTCGATCGACACAGTGCGCGAACGCCTCGGAGTTAATTGGCCTTTGGGCCAAATGGCCCAAAACGAACTGAACGAGTTATATAAACTTAAGACGAGTTCAGGTCGAAGATAAGCCCTAGCCGCGAGCCTCCTCTCTCTCTGCGCCGATTTCCTCCTGGTCTAGCAGCCTCTTCCTGCTCGGTGTGCGTGTGTGAACCTCTGGAGGAGTTACCTCTCGGTGGCTCTCTGATCTCTGACCTGTTCTCCCTTTCCGCTGCACAAAACAGGTAAAAGGTGAGATCATCATTTGTTTCTATTCAAGAGAACCTAGATCCGCATGTTTAGGATAATCTGAATCAGAGAATTGAATCAGGATCAACTAAACATTCCTTCAATGGTATCAGAGCCATTGGTTCTGGTTTTTCTTGTTTAGATTCAAGTTTAGGATTGTTTTTCTTGTTTAAAAGTGTTTTGAATCAACTACTGATAAGAGAAACCACTTAAGTAACAAGAATTGAAACCTAAACACACATAAAATCGCAGAAACCAAGCTATATGATTTGGTATGCGATCTGATCCGAGAGAATGAGTATCGGCTGCGATCGCATGGATCGATCGATACGATCGCATGGATCGGTCGATACAGACTCTCGACAAAACCTGTTAACGCGTGAAAGCATCGATCGATGCAGGATCGATGCAGGTTCGATGTTGGTGCATCGACCGATGCGGTTGGTGCATCGATCGACACGGTAAGGGTTTTGGCTCGGTTCCGTGCATGCGTGAGAGCATCGATCGATACAGGATCGATGCACGATCGATGCAGGATCGATGCTAAGAGCATCGACCGATGCGGTTGATGGATCGATCGACACGGTTGGTTCATCGATCGACATGGTTGGTTTAAGGCTCGGTTTAATATTTTGATTAAAATTAATTCGTCCTGGTTTAATAAACATATTTAATAATTTTATTAAGTCTGGTTAAACCGGGACAAGAAATCCAATGTCGAAAGAATTATTGGATTTAGTGCCTAAACCAGGATTTTCTAATTTGATTTGGTTGGACCAAATAAATTGAGAAAATCCGGTTTAGTAAATAACCGGTTGACAATTGTGGTCATCGTAGTAATTAAAATTTGGTTAGACCAATTTTAATGAACCAGACCGGTTATGTCATTTAATTGGACAATTGGGTCATGTCTTGGACATGGACCAATTCTTGGGCCTCGGGCCAAGAAGTTAAAACAATTGGGCCAATTATTTGAGTCTTTCTTCAGATTAATTTAAAATTTATTTTATAAAATTATAAAGTCGATTTTAAATTGAAGTTTCCGAAATTTTGAAATTAGAAAGTTTCTTATATTAGAAGTTTCTGGATTTGCGGGTTTTGGATTTTAAAGAAATTTCTAAAGTTAGAAAGTTTCCGTTTTTAGAAAGTTTCCAATTTTAGAAAGTTTCCAAAAATAGTAGGTTTCCAAAAATGGAAAGTTTCCCGAAATAGTAATCTTCTATTTTGGGAATGAATTTTTTAAATAAACCTACGAACCTCAAATAATATCAAGCGTTGGATGTCTTGTCCATTCTATGTCAGCTGTCGAAGCCCATTCAATTGTATTCATGGCCTTACAGTGTGAGGGTGTCTGCTTTTGCGTGGATAAGACGGTTTGTGATTCATAAATGTCATTGGGAGTCCCAGACATTAATGATTACATGACTGTATAGTCTGGTTTTCTTGACTGGGCCATCGGGAGTCCCGGGCCTTGAGACATCAGAGTGGATTGGGCCTCGGGCCCAGATTCACAACCAAGAGTTATATCACGGATATAATTAGCCGATATAGGGCTTACCGATATAAGCTAAGGTTTGGTGACGGCCAGTGGCCCACTTTAATCTTAGTTATATGTGGATCTTGGAATCATTATATTCTATTGAGGGTAACTTATGTTATTGAATATAATGCGTGATTAATCATATTAAATTTAAATACGAGATTAATCATATTGAACATTTTAACTAATAACCTTTTTATCTATATATTTCAGCTATGACTACTACAAGCACACAAAACACTTTCTCGATCCGGTCTGTCCTTGAGATGGACAAGCTGAACGGATCAAATTTCTTGACTTGGTCGCGGAACCTGAGGCTAGTCCTCAGACAGGAGAGAAAGGACTATGTCCTTGAGAGAGCTCTCCCCGTGAGGATCGGGTCCAATGCTTCTCATGCAGTATATGATGCTTGGAATAAGCATTATAATGATGCGGTAGATGTGCGTGGTCTGATATTGGCTACCATGGACTCAGACTTGCGGAAGCAATATGAGAACATGGAGTCGCCAATAGAGATGATCAGCAGCCTGAAATTGAAATTTCAGGAGCAGATAAGGGTGGAGAGATACCAGTTGGTTAAGTCTCTCACTAGCTGCAAGCTACCAAATGATAATCCAGTGAGTCCTCATGTCAGTAAAATGATGGGTTACATTGATAACCTGAGGAAACTGGATTATCCAGTTAGCCAAGAGTTGGCAACTGAAATCATTCTGCAGTCACTGCCGTAAAGCTATGATAAGTTCAGAAAGAACTATATCAAGAAAGGCTTAACGAAGACGCTGACTGAACTGCATGATATGCTCAAGACAGTTGAGCCAAACGTGAAGAGTACCCTGTACAATCTCATGAATGAGAAGGGTAGGTTTACTAAACCTAATGCTGACAAGGGTGAAGACAAAGTTGTCCAGATTTTGAATCATGGCAAGCGTGTGTCTTCTGAGCCCGAGTCAGATACCTCTTGCGTTGGTAAGTGCTGCTACTGTAAGGAGACAGGGCATTGGAAGAGAAATTGCATTAAATTCATGGAAGATGATGAGGAATTGAAGTTGATGTATGAGACTACTTCCTCAGGTATTCATGTTATTACTTCAAGTTCTACCTTAAAGGTATTGAATACTGGTTGTGGCACTGATATTTGTGATAATATGCAGAGCCTAAGCAACAGTAGAACGTCCTTAAAGGTATTGGATACTGGTTGTGGCACTGATATTTGTGATAATATGCAGAGCCTAAGCAACAGTAGAACGTTGAAGGAAGGGCAAGTGAAACTACATGTCTGGAAGGAGCTTGGGATGCTGCCTCAGCCGTAGGGTTTTCACTTATAGATCCCTTTTAGGCTTGGTTTTGTATTAAGTAATTGCTACAATGTACCTGCTTTAAGCAGAATTGTCTTTCATTTTCTTGTAAGAATTTGAATGTTTTTCATTTTGATAAAAGACAAGTTTTGTTCTTTTGATCTTAATGAAATATTAATTGTAGCACCCTATTCATGGAATGGGTTTTATATCTTAAACCAAAGAGTGCCTAAATGTAACATAAATACCGAATTGGTTTAAATCTAATGAATTAAACCTGATTTTTCTTGGCATAAAAGTCTTGGTCACATAGAGTAAGTCGGATTCAGAAATCCCATAGTTATGGACTGTTGGGCTCATTTGATAAGATATCTTATGAGACTTGAATTCTGTTTACTGGACCAAAAAGAAAAGGGCCTATCTTAGCCGAGCTAGAGAAAGGCCCAAAGGCTTATTGGACCTGGAACATACTGATGTATGTGGCCCAATGAGCAGTAATGCCAGAGAAAATTTCCTGTACTTCATTGTCTCTACTGATTACTTCAGTGAGTGTGACTGTGTTCATTTAATGAGACACAAGTCGGAATTCTTTGACATGGTCGAAAGAGTTCCAGAATGAAGTATAGGATCTGAGTGACAAAAGTATTAAGACTCTGGATTAAATCACGAGTGAGAATACTTAAGTCATTGATTGTGTGATCATCTTAATGAGTGTGAAATCGTTTCACAGCTCATTTCTCCTGAAAACCTGAAGGTGTTTCTGTGAGAAAGAATCAGATCTTATTAGAAATGATTAAAGATGAGTCACACGAATCTTCCATGATATTATTTAAGAATAACGCTCTAAAATATCTAAGTTTACGCTGAAATAGTTCCACAAATATCAGTTGAAAGACACCACGTTAATGTGGATTGGAATCGATCCAAATTTGTCTTTACTGAGTATTTGTAGTTGTGCTACTTCGCTGGTTGTCCTAGAGAAACTAAGGCTTGTTACTTTTACGTCCAATCTGTTTTCTAAGAAGGGAAGTTATTTTCCAAGAAGAACAGTGGGAGTAAAAGTATAACTCGAAGTTTTCTTAGGGAAACCAAGGCTCGGTACTTTTACGACCATTCTGTTTTCTAAGAAGGGAAATTACTTTCCAAGAAGAACAGTGGGAGTAAAAAGTACTTTTACGACCATTCTGTTTTCTAAGAAGGGAAGTTACTTTCCAAGAAGAACAGTGGGAGTAAAAGTACAACTCGAAGAAATTCGAGAAATACAGGAGGCTGCTTAACCTATTGAGGGAGAGCAGCGGAAGGATTTACAGATTTCTGTAGAATCTACACCTGTGGAGCCTGAAGTTCGCAGATATGAAAGAATCAGTCACTAATCCGAGAGTGAATTCTCGTCATTAGTTCAGCCTGATGATCATTGAATGTTCGCATGATCTGATGATCATTGAAAGCGACGAATCTGCGAAATCCTAGGAAGCGAAAGTGAGCCCAGACTCCGAAGAATTACATTTTGTGTAAGTTGGCTTCATCGATCCATTCATGGATGGAAGCAAACATATCGGAGTTGGAATCTTCGTTCTGTTGAAGTAGTCAAGGTTTTGACTTGAACAGGAACGAAGCGGAACTGTGTGTTTACTAATAGATTAGTGGGAGCGATATTGCATTTCTCAAAGTGTATGTCGATGACATACTGATTCTCGGATATAACATCCCAACGCTGTAGTCGGTAAAGGACTAGCTTGGGAGTTGGTTTAATGATTGACATGGGTAAAGCCACGTAGTTCTTGGATTTTGGATCTAAAGATAGAGATCCAAAAGAGCTGATAGGACAAAGTCAGATTCTTAAATTGACAATGTCCTACACGTTTTGAGCAATCCAAGAAGGGTTTTATGCCAATGTCACATGGCATTAAGTTAAGCAAGATACAGTATCCTACGATAACTGCTGAGCTTAAATGCATGGATGAGATTCCATATGCGTCGGCAATTGGATCTATCATGTATGCCATGAAACATACTTGTTTGATGTTGCTTTAATGTTAAGCAAGACAAATAAAGACCAGTCAAATCCAGCAAAGAATCAAGTTTCCTAAAGTATGTCCTAAAGTATTTGAGGAATACTAAGGATAAGTTCTTGATTTACGGAGAAAGTGAGGTGCTATAAGTCGATAGAGTCTGAAAGGCAAGTTTCCAATAGACAAAGATGATTTCCGATCACAGTCCGGTTATATCTTGTGTCTATCTGGCGGTGCAAGGCACTGTTGCTGACTCAATGACTTAAGCTGAACATTTCGCAGCTTGGGAAGTGGCGAAAGAGGTTGTTTGGAAAGAAGAGTTCGTCACTGAACTTGATGTGATTCCCAGCATAGATGAGACTAGCTGCACATCAGAGGTCCAAACACCTTGAGGATAGGTATAACCTATTCCGTGAGATAAATGACAGAGATGTTAAGTAGATCAGCAAGTTTCAACGAATGAGAACGTTGCTAATCTATTAACGAAGCCACTCCTTAGGCCTAAGCGCGAGTCGCGGACTGTTGCTGTAGGATAAGTGAAATTAAGATAAAGTCTCAATTTCAGTGGGAGTTATTAAAGGGCTTTATTTAGTTATTGGATATGTTCTTGAAATAACATTTAAGATGTTTAATGAAATTATTATTTCAAGATTATTTTAACTGTGATGAAATAATCGTTCCAAAGTGATATAAACCATTTTATAGGTCATCGAAGTAAATGACTTGATCTTGAGTCATCGAAGTCATTTAGCTTGATCATGAGACCCTATATTTGATAAATGTTTTATATCATCCTGTCCCTAGTCGAAGGTTGTTGAAATTGGAACACCAACAACCGTGTGAGACTGGATTGGTACGTGACTTATGACAAAGTCTCAGTGTGTCATAGATGCGCGGCATCAAAGTCAGTACATAGGTGTATGTTTGGGAACATACGACCGGACAAGACCCGCTTATAAGAACTCTTCAGGATATTTATATCTGTGTCATAAGAGATTCTTACTACGACTATAGAGTATAGTCCTTAGACCTGAGTTCGCATGCATGTGACTGCACATGGACTGATGCACTTTGATCATTGTCTAACGCTATCGTTCTGCGATAGTTATAAGGACCTTGTTTGGGTACATTATGAAATGAGTAGTTTACAGTGATGGAATAAGACGGAATTTGTCCCTCCAATATAAATGGAGTGAATATCTCTAGGCCAATCGGAGATTTGAATACTGGAAAATGCATGGCCATGCTCAAACGGACTGTCCCGAGTCGTTTGGATTGTCAGTATCAAATCAGAGTCCGATGAACAAGATTAGGCTTTATAAGGATGACACCAATCTTGCCTTATGACTAATCGAGATATTGTGACAAAAGGATTATGAATACAGAGATTCCAGTACAAGTGGGAGATTGTTGGAATTGTGTCCAGTAATCTCGGTACTGTCTCTAGAAAGTAAGAGTATGTCAATGATCAGACATAAGTCATATAATACTGGGGGTCATGATGGCTTGCTAGAGTCCGCTCATGATCTATAAGTCTTGGACTTATTGCCTCTATTATATGATCCCATATGGGTCACACGCCTAAGCTAACAGGAAAATGTGTAGGAACGGTGTAGCAGAAGTACGGTAAAAGTGCTAGGCATTTACTGTACTTAGAGAGAATAATTGGGTTTGGCCACTGTGTGTCGATCGATACACAAGGAGTGTCGATCGACACAGTGCGCGAACGCCTCGGAGTTAATTGGCCTTTGGGCCAAATGGCCCAAAACGAACTGAACGAGTTATATAAACTTAAGACGAGTTCAGGTCGAAGATAAGCCCTAGCCGCGAGCCTCCTCTCTCTCTGCGCCGATTTCCTCCTGGTCTAGCAGCCTCTTCCTGCTCGGTGTGCGTGTGTGAACCTCTGGAGGAGTTACCTCTCGGTGGCTCTCTGATCTCTGACCTGTTCTCCCTTTCCGCTGCACAAAACAGGTAAAAGGTGAGATCATCATTTTTTTCTATTCAAGAGAACCTAGATCCGCATGTTTAGGATAATCTGAATCAGAGAATTGAATCAGGATTCATCTAAACATTCCTTCACTTAGTGGTGCTACTGCCCTTAAGATGTGCGCTGAGATGTATGCCGTGATGTGTGTCGTCGAGGTGTATGTTGGGGTGTATGTTGTGGTGTGTACCTACAGGGCAGTCGGTACTAATGAAGTGTGTGCTGGGGGTCATCGTATGTTCGAAGAGTTGTTCAACCAAGCATGCTAGGGCGATGAGGATATGGAGATGATCAAGCGAGAGGCTAATGAAGAAGAGTTGCAAGAAGCGTTGGGGAAGCTGCATGGAGTGCTACAAAAGCTGCAAGCGGTTAATGGAAAGACCATATGGCAAGGAGTGCTACAGGAGCTGCAAGAGGTCAATGGAAAGACCGGATTTCTAGGAGGCCATTTGGAATTGGCGGTGTTCCGACTGGATTAAGCGTCAAGAGTTCTTTGAGTTGCTTGGATCACAAGGAGCAGCAGGAGCTATCCAAACCTATTCTAAGTATGGAATTTTGAAATCGGTTTGTGACATCAACTTCAATGAGTTATGGACGGCTCGTTGAAGATTGACCAAGCGGGAAGCTGGAGAAGATCATCGTGGTACGACAGGCTCGAGATTCAAGGTGGGACCGGAAAGGAAACAGTCTGCCCTGGAGTTCTTATGGATTACTGGAGCAGCTAATGGAATTCCTCAAGATGGAAAGAAGATCGCGGAAGTGTTTTGGGAAGTGGCGTTGTGGTATTTGGAATTGCCTGGGAAACTAGACCTCTGCAATTGCAAGCTCAAGTGGACAAAGCTAGTCATTGGAAATGAAAATCCAACGGAAGAGTGTTAGGAAAACACCAAGGAGGATTGGCAAGAAGCTGCAAGGAATATCAAGGGAGGACAAGTTTATTTGGGAAGGAAACCCAAAGGATAGTGTTTGTAAAGCACTACATCTGGATTACAAGGTAGGAAACCTTGGGCTGGAAGTTAGATTGGAAATCGGTCTGGGAATCAGAGTGCGCAGCGGAAGCGTGATGGGTCGTTCCCCATCAGTCAGGTAGCCATAATGGACATGGTTAACCTCGTCATTCACCAAAGGGAAAGCAAGGATGATGGTTTGTGCGACAGTCAACACCATAGTGCACGGTAATGGAAAACCGTCACAGAGAATCCATTTGGAAGTGGATGATGCACTATGGCTCGGTAATGGAAACTGTTGAGGAGAGTTGGTTTGAAGAGGAGCATCTCATTCAGGTATTAAAACCACTCGAGGGATGAGTGTTGTTTCTAACCGTTGGAGACCGACCCTAATGGACATGGACAGTAGCTTGTGGCGTTCTGCGTTGCATTCTGGGAGCTGCTAATGGATTGGTACCAAGGAGAAGGACATTTCAGAGCATGGTTGAAAATAAGGGGGGAGAAGCAGTCTGCAGGATTCAAGGACAAGTTCTTTCAAGCAAGTGAGCAATCAAGTCTGTTTTGGTTCAGCGAAGTTTGCGGAGTGTGGTTGGTAAAGAGTTGCGGTGGAAAACTCTCGCCACGGAATTCGGGACGAATTCTTTTCAAGGGGGGGGGGAGAATTGTAACATACCCATACCGGCCCAATTAAAAAATTTTAGAAAAAAGAGGAAAGCCCAAGCCCAAGAGCCCTCTTCCTTCCCAAAACCCTAGCCGTTCTCTTATAAAAAGGAGCCACCTCCTTTAGAGTAACCAAGAAGAATAGATCCTCGGCGAAGCTCTGCTCCTTTCCCGTCGCAGACACAGCCTCCAGAAGGTAGATCTGATGCTCCTCCATCGTGTAGAGTCTAAAGAGATCCGGTAAGCCTTTTTCAGATCTGATTTCCTTTAACCCGAGATCTAAAACCTCTGTAACTTTTTATCCGCGAGGAGTCTGGGAAATCCGAGACCACCATCGCGTTCCTCTCGACGAGACGAAGCCGTAGCCACCGACCTTGCCCCCGTAGCTTTCCGGACGCGCCCGCACTCGCCCGAAGAAAATCCGCCAGTTTCGCCACGCGCCGCCGCCGACCATCGGAGCTGCCGCCGAGTCAACTCGACCGGCGACCGAGTCAACTCGGTTGACCGTTGACTGGGTTGGCCGTTGACCGGGTCGGGTTGACCGTTGACCATTAACCGTTGACCGGATCCGGTGGAGGTTAACCGGTTGGGTTTTCCAATTTCGATTTTAATTTCAATTTCATCTCCCGGTTTAGGTCGGTTAAGCTGGTTTGAGCTGGGTATTTTAAATCGATCATATCTAGCTCATCATAAGCCCGATTTAAGTTAATCAAAAGCCCATCTCACTTGACTTCTCGTCCTCTTTCCAGATATGATGTCCGTTCGGGCTGAGGAAGCTTCTAAATTACCGTTTTGCTCTTTATTTGGCTAAGGTGAGGACTGGTCGTTATCCCTATCCTATTCTATTTCAATTCCAGGACATGAGTCCTCGTTTAATAGCGTCTTTCCTAGGTATTATAGTTTTGGTAATGCGCGCTATGTGATTGATTGCTAAACATAGAACTGTTAGGATATCACTTAAACTTAAAACGTTGATTGTGATTGATGGCTTGTGTGCGTAGTTGCGAGTGTTGTGGTTGAGTAGGGTTGTGGCCCGAGTGTTGTGTTGGTGTAGGGTTGTGGCCCAAATCTGTTGTGGCCGAGTGAATGCTGGTTGGTGCCGGTGGCGTAGGGTTGTGGCCCGAGTCGGTTCATGGGTGTGTGCGTTGTGGTTGGGGCCCAGGCTCGCACCTTTGGACAAGTTGTTAGTGTGTTGATAGATTGTTTGCCTTTGGGCGTTGTGTGCAAGGTTTTGTTAGCCTTGGACTTGTTTCTTGTTGTTGTGATAGCGTAGAATGAGATCGCGGATTCTTTGAGTTCGCCCTCACAGGGTAATTGTGTTTTGAAACAATTACTCAGGCCTCTTCCCTTTTTCATCCTTTTTCCCTCGCAGGTCCGGATGCAGGGTTGACCGTTCGAGTGACGTTATTGGTGGATTTGAATACGAAGGAAGCGCCGGGTTCCTGGGACCAATTAAGAAGGTGTCCCGGTTAGACCAAAATGGGTCCAACGGACGCCCTAATACCGCGTTTCCTGTTTACCGGGAGGCAGGTGTTACAATTTGGTATCAGAGCCTAGGTTAAGATCTCCCAGTCCTGTCTTGGGAGTTCAGCTTTCGTTGTTTTCCTAAAACCTTGTTTTCAAATTTCAAAAGCGTTTGCGAAATTTTATAAAATGGTTATTTTGTGAAAGGCTTTTTCAAGCACCAACTATATCATAGGTTGTTCTCCACGCCGGTCCTAGTCTAGATAGAATTATCCTTGCAGGTTGGGTTCAGTTTCTTCAAACCTTAGTGGTGCTACTGCCCTTAAGATGTGCGCTGAGATGTATGCCGTGATGTGTGCCGTCGAGGTGTATGTTGGGGTGTATGTTGTGGTGTGTACCTACAGGGCAGTCGGTACTAATGAGGTGTGTGCTGGGGGTCATCGTATGTTCGAAGAGTTGTTCAACCAAGCATGCTAGGGCGATGAGGATATGGAGATGATCAAGCGAGAGGCTAATGCAGAAGAGTTGCAAGAAGCATTGGGGAAGCTGCATGGAGTGCTACAGGAGCTACATGCGGTTAATGGAAAGACCATATGGCAAGGAGTGCTACAGGAGCTGCAAGAGGTCAATGGAAAGACCGGATTTATAGGAGGCCATTTGGAATTGGCGGTGTTACGACTGGATTAAGCGTCAAGGGTTCTTTGAGTTGCTTGGATCACAAGGAGCAGCAGGAGCTATCCAAACCTATTCTAAGTATGGAATTTTGAAATCGGTTTGTGACATCAACTTCAATGAGTTATGGACGGCTCGTTGAAGATTGACCAAGCGGGAAGCTGGAGAAGATCATCGTGGTACGACAGGCTCGAGATTCAAGGTGGGACCGGAAAGGAAACGGTCTGCCCTGGAGTTCTTATGGATTACTGGAGCAGCTAATGGAATTCCTCAAGATGGAAAGAAGATCGCGGAAGTGTTTTGGGAAGTGGCGTTGTGGCATTTGGAATTGCTTGGCAAACTAGATCTCTGCAATTTCAAGCTCAAGTGCACAAAGCTGGTCATTAGAAATGGAAATCCAACGGTAGAGTATTAGGAAAATACCAAGGAGGATTGGCAAGAAGCTGCAAGGAATATCAAGGGAGGACAAGTTTATTGGGGAAGGAAACCCAAAGGATAGTGTTTGGAAAGCACTACATCTGGATTACAAGGTAGGAAACCTTGGGCTGGAAATCAGATTGGAAACCGGTCTGGGAATCAGAGTGCGCAGCGGAAGCGTGATGGGTCGTTCCCCATCAGTCAGGTAGCCATAATGGACATGGTTAACCTCGTCATTCACCAAAGGGAAAGCAAGGATGATGGTTTGTGCGACAGTCAACACCATAGTGCACGGTAATGGAAAACCGTCATAGAGAATCCATTTAGAAGTGGATGATGCACTATGGCACGATAATGGAAACCGTTGAGGAGAGTTGGTTTGAAGAGGAGCATCTCATTCAGGTATTAAAACCACTCGAGGGATGAGTGTTGTTTCTAACCGTTGGAGACCGACCCTATTGGACATGGACAGTAGCTTGTGGCGTTCTGCGTTGCATTCTGGGAGCTGCTAATGGATTGGTACCAAGGAGAAGGACATTTCAGAGCATGGTTGAAAATAAGGGGGGAGAAGTAGTCTGCAAGATTCAAGGACAAGTTCTTTCAAGCAAGTGAGCAATCAAGTCTGTTTTGGTTCAGCGAAGTTTGCGGAGTGTGGTTGGTAAAGAGTTGCGGTGGAAAACTCCCGCCACGAAATTCGGGACGAATTCTTTTCAAGGGGGGGGGGAGAATTCTAACATACCCATACCGGCCCAATTAAAAAATTTGAGAAAAAAAGAGGAAAGCCCAAGCCCAAGAGCCCTCTTCTTTCCCAAAACCCTAGCCGTTCTCTTATAAAAAGGAGCCACCTCCTTTAGAGTAACCAAGAAGAAGAGATCCTCGGCGAAGCTCTGCTCCTTTCCCGTCGCAGACACAGCCTCCAGAAGGTAGATCTGATGCTCCTCCATCGTGTAGAGTCTAAAGAGATCCGGTAAGCCTTTTTCAGATCTGATTTCCTTTAACCCGAGATCTAAAACCTCCGTAACGTTTTATCCGCGAGGAGTCTGGGAAATCCGAGACCACCATCGCGTTCCTCTCGACGAGACAAAGCCGTAGCCACCAACCTTGCCCCCGTAGCTTCCCGGACGCTCCCGCACTCGCCCAAAGAAAATCTGCTAGTTTCGCCACGCGTCGCCGCCGTCCGCCGGGAGCCGACCATCGGAGCCGCCGCCGAGTCAACTCGGTTGACCATTGACTAGGTTGGCCGTTGACCGGGTCGGGTTGACCGTTGACCATTGACCGTTGACCGGATCCGGTTTAGGTTAACCGGTTGGGTTTTCCAATTTCGATTTTAATTTCAATTTCATCTCCCGGTTTAGGTCGGTTAAGCTGGGTATTTTCAATCGATCATATCTAGCTCATCATAAGCCCGATTTAAGTGAATTAAAAGCCCATCTCACTTGATTTCTCGTGCTCTTTCCAGATCTTATGTCCGTTCTGTCTGAGGAAGCTTCTAAATTACTGTTTTACCCTTTCTTTGGCTAAGGTGAGGACTGGTCGTTATCCCTATCCTATTATATTTCAATTCCAGGACATGAGTCCTTGTTTAATAGCGTCTTTCTTAGGTAGTATAGTTTTGGTAATGCGCGCTATGTGATTGATTGCTAAACATAGAACTGTTAGGATATCACTTAAACTGAAAACGTTGATTGTGATTGATGGCTTGTGTGCGTAGTTGCGAGTGTTGTGGTTGAGTAGGGTTGTGGCCCGAGTGTTGTGTTGGTGTAGGGTTGTGGCCCAAATCGGTTGTGGCCGAGTGAATGCCGGTTAGTGCCGGTGGAGTAGGGTTGTGGCCCGAGTCGGTTCATGGGTGTGTGCGTTGTGGTTGGGGCCCAGGCTCGCACCTTTGGACAAGTTGTTAGTGTGTTGATAGATTGTTTGCCTTTGGGCGTTGTGTGCAAGGTGTTATTAGCCTTGGACTTGTTTCTTGTTGTTGTGATAGCGTAGAATGAGATCGCAGATTCCTTGAGTTCGCCCTCACAGGGTAATTGTGTTTTGAAACAATTACTCAGGCCTCTTCCCTTTTTCATCTTTTTTCTCTCGCAGGTCCGGATGCAGGGTTGACCGATCGAGTGACGTTATTGGTGGATTTGAATACGAAGGAAGCGTCGGGTTCCTGGGACCAGTTGAGAAGGCGTCCCGGTTAGACCGAAATGGGTCCAACGAACGTCCTAATACCGCGTCTCCGGTTTACCGGGAGGCAGGTGTTACAATTTGGTATCAGAGCCTAGGTTAAGATCTCCCAGTCCTGTCCTGAGAGATCAGCTTTCGTTTTTTTCCCAAAACCTTGTTTTCAAATCTTTTTCAAAAGCGTTTGCGAAATTTTATAAAATGGTTACTTTGTGAAAGGCTTTTTCAAGCACCAACTATATCATAGGTTGTTCTCCACGCCGGTCCTAGTCTAGATAGAATTATCCTTGCAGGTTGGGTTCAGTTTCTTCAAACCTTAATTTTGCTACTGCCCTTAAGATGTGCGTTGAGATGTATGTCGTGATGTGTGCCGTCGAGGTGTATGTTGGGGTGTATGTTGTGGTGTGCACCTACAGGGCAGTCAGTACTAATGAGGTGTGTGCTGGGGGTCATCGTATGTTCGAAGAGTTGTTCAACCAAGCATGCTAGGGCGATGAGGATATGGAGATGATCAAGCGAGAGGCTAATGCAGAAGAGTTGCAAGAAGCGTTGGGGAAGCTATTGTTGGGAATGTCCTGAAATCTACCGTACTATCTCTAGAAAGTATGATAAGTGTCGAGATCAGACATAAGTCATAAATACTGGGTGATCATGATGACTTGCTAGAGCCCGCTCATGATCTATAAGTTTAGGACTTATTACCAGTATTGTATGATCCCTAAGGGTCACACACCATAGCTAACGGGAAAGTTAAATGGAATAAATACTGTAAGATGCAGTGGCATTTACTGTATTTGTACAGAGAATTGGGCCAAGACAAAAACGGGCTTTTTGTCTGATTTGTGTTTTGGGCCCAAAAGCCTAATAGGCCATTAGTTAATAACTTGGGCCTATATAAGGCAGAAGGAGGCGCCAGAAACCCTAAGCCTTTGGCGATTTTCTGAGCTGAGCCGTCCTCTCTTTCTCTGTGATTTCCACCTCGGTCTAGTAGCCTGATCCGTAGCTTGTAAGCGTGTGTATACCTAGGAGGAGCCGGTGATAATCTGCTCTAATCTGATCTTGCCATTACCATCAATTCCGCTACAAAAGGTAAAGATCAGGTTTGTTTTATGATTCAGTTACAAGAACCTAGATCTGTTTAAGATTATGTGCTAGGTTGCAATTTGGGAATTGAACCTTGAATAACACCATAATCCTTCAGTGGTATCAGAGCCTAGGCATTAGGTTTCTTGTGAAATTGGATCATAGGTTGTTTAATAGTTTTGAATCAATTGAGAATTGATATTGTTTAAAATTATTAAAACCTGATCGCAAATTAAAGTGGTCTCGGATCATTTTTTTGATTGCGATTTCTTGCTCACATGAACACATGCCGTCGATGGTTATTAAAACCCTAACCGATCGATAATGCTTTTGATCAACCATGTGACATCATGCTTTAATCATCGATGACTTGGTTGATTGGTCATAGGCGTGTGGCGTGTGCTCATGATGCGTGTGCCGTGTGATCCGATTAATAATTGAATGAGATTATTAATATGCGGCTCATTAATTGAATGAAACCCTAACCGCAAGCGATGCTATCGATCGCGTGTTATTGGCTGAAAGCGCATGATCAGCTTGGCCAAGATCGACTAACGATCGTGAGGCAGGTTGGGATCGTGCGTGCCGTGTAACCGATGAGCGATGAGCGTGATGCGTGGGCCATGATGCCGTGTACCGAGGGTGATCATGATGCGATGATCGATCGTAAACGATTGTGAGCAAGCGCGTGTTGCGCCGTTGGATCATGGGCCTCGGAAAATTATGGGCCCACATATTGCGTTAATGGGCCGAGTTGGATCTAGGATCCGATTGTTTGGCCCGTTAAAATTTTACGTCCCGCGAATAGTCAATCGGTTAAACCGAGCTTCGCGGTTCGTTGCCCAAAACCACACCAATTAAACCGGTCCATTTAATTGGCGGTTAATTGTGTGTTTAAAGCCTTAAACCGCAAGTTAAATCAAATTGGCTAAAACACTAGGTGTTTCTTCCCGGTTTTGGATTTAACTGAACCGATCCAACTTATTGGTGGTTCAAGCGGTTAACCCAAATCGCGGTTTGCTGGAAATAATTTAATACTTGGTATTATTTAATTTCTGGTTAGACCGGATTTAAATTCAAAATTGAATTTTAACCTAAACCGAAGGCTGGTCTAAGTTTGATTTGGTTGGACCAAATAATTTAGAGCTGGTCTGGTTTAGTAAAATAACCGATGGTTTTGATAGTTAATTTGGTCTTGGACAAGAATTAATAAACCGGATCGGTTATGTCAAATTATTGGGCCAGCTGGAATTCTATGGTCTCGGGCCAAGAATTGGGCCTATAATTTGTGACCCAACCCAAAATATTTATAAAATATTAAATTAGAAATTTCTATTTTTAGAATATTTCTAAATTTAGAAAGTTTCTAAAATAAGTAAGTTTCCCAAAATAGTAATCTTCTATTTTTGGAAATAAAACTGAAAAATCCTCAAAAACAATATCAAGCTTGGATGTCTTTCCAGTCTTGTCAGCTACTTAACGCTTATTTGATTACAGATATGGCTTACAGTGTGAGGTGTCTGTTTTCGCGTAAGTAAAGTAGTATATAGTCACTAATTTCATTGGGAGTCCCAGATTTTAGTGATTATTTGGCTGTAAGAGATTGGTTTCCTTGACTGGGCCATCGGGAGTCCCGGGCCTTGAGACATCTGGTGAATTTGGGCCTCGGGCCCAATTCACAACCGAGAGTTATTGGTTATAACTAGCTGTGTGTATGCTTACCAAGTAAAGCTAATTCCGGGTGACGGCCAGTGGCCCACTTTGGATTTAGCTGAACATGGGTCTCGGAATCATTGCATTCTTATGAGGTTAAACAAAGAAATTTTGAATGCAATGCGAGTTTTCTTATAAGTTATTAAGATTACTCTTTTATGAACTTAATAACTAAAACTCTATTTATCTCTAAATTTCAGCTATGACAAGCACAAACAATCAAAACACTTTCTCGATCCGGTATGTCCTTGAGATGGACAAACTGAACGGATCAAATTTCTTGACTTGGTCGCGAAACCTGAGGCTAGTTCTCAGGCAGGAGAGAAAGGACTATGTCCTTGAAAAGACTCTCCCCGAGAGGATCGGATCCAAAGCCAGTCATGCAGTATATAATGCTTGGAATAAGCATTATAATGATGCGGTAGATGTGCGTGGTCTGATATTGGCTACCATGGACTCAGATTTGCGGAAGCAATATGAGAACATGGAGTCGCCAATAGAGATGATCAGCAACCTGAAATTGAAAGTTCAGGAGCAGGTAAGAGTGGGGAGATACCAGTTGGTTAAATCTCTCACTAGCTGCAAGCTACCAAATGATCATCCAGTAAGTCCTCATGTCAGTAAAATGATGGGTTACATTGATAACCTGAGGAAACTGGATTATCCAGTTAGCCAGGAATTGGCAACTGATATCATTCTGCAGTCACTGCCGTCAAGCTATGATGAGTTCGTAAGGGACTATATCAAGAAAGGCTTAACGAAGACGTTGACTGAACTGCATGACATGCTCAAAACAGTTGAGCCAAACGTGAAGAGCACCCTGTACAATCTCATGAAGGAGAAGGGTAGGTTTACTAAACCTAAAGCTGACAAGGGTGAAGACAAAGTTGTCCAGATTTTGAATCATGGCAAGCGTGTATCTTCTGAGCCCGAGTCAGATACCTCTTACGTTGGTAAGTGCTGCTACTGTAAAGAGACTGGGCATTGGAAAAGAGATTGCATTAAATTCATGGAAGATTATGAGGAGTTAAAGTTGATGTATGAGACTACTTCCTCAGGTATTCATGTTATTACTTCAAGTTATACCTTGTAGGTATTGGATACTGATTGTGGCACTGATATTTGTTATAATATGCAGAGCCTGAACAACAGTAGAACGTTGAAGGAAGGGCAAGTGGAACTGCGAGTCTGGAAGGAGCTTGGGATGCTGCCTCAGCCGTAGGGTTTTCACTTGTAGATGCCTTTGAGGCTTGGTTTTGTATTAATAATTGCTACAATGTACCTGCTTTAAGCAGAGTTGTCTTTCATTTTCTTGTAAAGAATTTGAATGTTTTTCATTTTGATAAAGACAAAGTTTGTTCTTTTGATCTTAATGAAATGTTAATTGTAGCACCCTATTCAAGGAATGGGTTTTATATCTTAAACCAAAGAGTGCCTAAATATAACATAAATACCGAATTGGTTTAAATCTGATGAATTAAACCTGATTTTTCTTGGCATAAATGTTTTGGTCACATAGAGTAAGTCGGATTCAGAAACCCCATAGTTATGGACTTTTGGGCTCATTTGAATGGATATCTTATGAGACTTGAATTCTTCTTACTGGACCAAAACACAAAGGGCCCATCTTAGCCGAGCTAGAGAAAAGCCCAAAGGCTTATTGGACATTGGACATACTCATGTATGTGGTCCGATGAGCAGTAATGCCAGAGAAAATTTCCTGTACTTCATTGTCTCTACTGATTACTTCAGTGAGTGTGACTGTGTTCATTTGATGAGACACAAGTCGGAATTCTTTGACATGGTCGAAAGAGTTCCAGAATGAAGTATAGAATCTGAATGACAGAAGTATTAAGACTCTGGATTAGATCACGAGTGAGAATACTTAAGTCATTGATTGTGTGATCATCTGAATGAGTGTGAAGTCGTTTCACAGCTCAATTCTCCTGAAAACCTAGAGGTATTTCTGTGAGAATGAATCAGATCTTATAAGAAATGATTAAAGATGAGTCACACGAATCTTCCATGATATTCTCTAAGAATAACGCTCTATAAATATCTAAGTTTACACTGAAAAGTTCCACCAATATCAGTTGAAAGACGCCACGTAAATGTGGATTGGAATCGATCCAAATTCGTCTTAACTGAGTATTTGTAGTTGTGCTACTTCGCTGGTTGTCCTAGGGAAACCAAGGCTTGTTACTTTTACGTCCATTCTGTTTTCTAAGAAGGGAAGTTACTTTCCAAGAAGAACAGTGGGAGTAAAAGTATAACTCGAAGAAATTCGAGAATTACAGGAGGCTGCTCAACCTGTTGAGGGAGAGCAACGGATGGATTTACAGATTTCTGTAGAATCTACACCTGTATAGCCTGAAGTTCGCAGATATGAATGAATCAGTCACTAATCCGAGAGTGATTTCTCGTCATTAGTTGAACCTGATGATCATTGTAAGTTAGCATGATCTGATGATCATTGAAAAACGACGAATCTGCGAAATTCAAAGAAGCGAAAGTAAGCCAGGACTCCGAAAAATCACACTATGTGTAAGTTAGCTTCATTGATCCATTCATGGATGGAAGCAAACATATTGGAGTTGGAATCTTCGTTCAGTTAAAGTAGTCAAGGTTTTGACTTGAACAGGAACGAAGAGGAACTGTGCGTTTACTAAAAGATAAGTGGGAGCAATATTGCATTTCTCATAGTGTATGTCCATGACATACTGATTCTCGAAAATAACGTCCCAAACGTTGCAGTCGGTAAAGGACTGGCTTGGGAGTTGGTTTTGTGATTGACACGGGTAAAGCCACGTATGTTCTTGGATTTTTGCTCTAAAGATAGAGATCCAAAAGAGCTGGTAGGACAAAGTCAGGATTCTTAAATTGACAAAGTCCTACACGTAATCAGCAATCCAAGAAGGGTTTTATGCCAATGTCACATGGCAATTCATTAAGCAAGATACAGTGTCCTGCGATATCTGCTGAGCTTGAATGCATGGATAGGATTCCATATGCGACGGCAATTGGATCTATCATGTATGCCATGACACATACTTGTTTTGATGTTGCCTTAATGCTAAGCAAGACAAGTAAAGACCAGTCAAATCCAGCAAAGAATCACTGGATTGCCGTAAAGAATATTCTGAAGTATTTGAGGAATACTTAGGATAAGTTCTTGATTTACGGAGAAAGTGAGGTGCTACAAGTTGATAGAGTCTGAAGGGCAAGTTTCCAATAGACAAAGATAATTCCTGGTCACAGTCCGGCTATATCTTGTGTCTAACTGGCGGTGCAAGGCACTGTTGCTGACTCCATGACTTAAGCTGAACATTTCGCAGCTTGAGAAGCGGCGAAAGAGGTTGTTTGGAAAGAAGAGTTCATCACTGAACTTGATGTGATTCCCAGCTTAGATGAGACTAGCTGCACATCATAGGTCCAAACACTTTGAGGATAGGTATAACCTATTCCGTGAGATAAATGACAGAGGTGTTAAGTAGATAAGCAAGTTTCATCGAATGAGAACGTTGCTAATCTATTAACGAAGCCACTCCTTATGCCTAAGCACGAGTCGCGGACTGTAGCTGTAGGATGAGTGAAATTAAGATGTAGTCTTAATTTCAGTGGGAGTTTGTAAAGGGCTTTACTTAGTTGTTTTGAAAGGTTCATGTAAACATTTTTAAATGTTAATGAAATTTTTATTTCTGGATTATTTTAACTGTGATATAAAATAATCGTTCCAAAATGATTCATGTCACTATATATGGGCCATCGAAGTACATAAGTAGACTTGATCCTGAAACCCCATATTTAACGAAGTGACATAAATCATAGTGTCCATAGTCGAAGGTTGTTGAAATTGGAACACCAACAACCTGTTGAGACTAGATTGTGTTGAGACTTATGACCAAGTTTCGAGGGGTCATAGATGCGCGGCATCAAAGTCGACACATAGGTATATGTAGGGGAGCATATGACCGGACATGGCCCGCAAGATGAGAACTCTGCAAGATATTAATATCTGTGTCATAAGAAGTTCTCATATACGACTATAGAGTATAGTCCTTAGACCTGAGTTCGCATGCATGTGGCTGCACATGGAGTAATGCGCTTTGATCTTTGTCTAACGCTGTTTCGTAACTGGGAGCTATAAGGACCTTGGTTGGGTGTATTATAAAGTGTGTAGTTCATAGTGATGGAACAAGATGGGATTTGTCCCTGCCGTTTAACGGAGGTAATATCTCTAGGCCAATCGGAGATTTGATAGCTGGTAAGAGAATGGCCATTCCCAAACGGACTTGCCCAAGTCGTTTGCATTGTCAGTATCAAATCTGGTCCGATAAACATGGTCTGGCTATATAAGGATGACACGCATCTTGCCTTATGCCAGATCGAGATATTAAGACAAAAGGATTAGGGAATGTAGGATTCCAGTACAATCGGAAGATTGTTGGGAATGTCCTTTGTAGGATTCCAGTACAAGTGGGAGATTGTTGGGAATGTCCTGAAATCTACCGTACTATCTCTAGAAAGTATGATAAGTGTCGAGATCAGACATAAGTCATAAATACTGGGTGATCATGATGACTTGCTAGAGCCCGCTCATGATCTATAAGTTTAGGACTTATTACCAGTATTGTATGATCCCTAAGGGTCACACACCATAGCTAACGGGAAAGTTAAATGGAATAAATACGGTAAGATGCAGTGGCATTTACTGTATTGGATCAGAGAATTGGGCCAGACAAAATGCAGGTTTTTGCCTGATTTGTGTCTTGGGCCCAAATGATTAATGAGCCATTAGTCAAATGACTTGGGCCCATTAATGAGAGATTAAGGATTGGAAAAACCTAAGGGATTAAACATCCCTGCGATTTTCTTCTCCCTGGCAGCCGCTTTTTCATCTCTCTCTCTAATCTCTCTCTCTGATCATCCATATCTTTGGTCTAGCAGCCGTCCCTTGCTTGTAAGAGTGTGGATACTCAAGGAGGAATAGGTGATTAATCTGTTCTAGCTGATCTTGTCATTACCATCAATCCGCTGTGCAATCCATAGGTAATGTTACAGGTTTGTTTTATGATTCGTTTTGCAAGAACCTAGATCTGTTTAAGGATTTGTGTTAGGTTGTAATTGAGAATTAAACCTTGAATAAACACCATAATCCTTCAGCTATATGGAGTGCTACAGGAGCTGCAAGCGGTTGAGGGAAAGACCATATGGCAAGGAATGTTACAGGAGCTGCAAGAGGTCAATGGAAAGACCGGATTGCTAGGAGGCCATTTGGAATTGGCGTGTTCCGACTGGATTAAGCGTTAAGAGTTCTTTGAGTTGCTTGGATCACAAGGAGCAGCAGGAGCTATCCAAACCTATTCTAAGTATGGAATTTTGAAATCGGTTTGTGACATCAACTTCAATGAGTTATGGACGGCTCGTTGAAGATTGACCAAGCGGGAAGCTGGAGAAGATCATCGTGGTACGACAGGCTCGAGATTCAAGGTGGGACCGGAAAGGAAACGGTCTGCCCTGGAGTTCTTATGGATTACTGGAGCAGCTAATGGAATTCTTCAAGATGGAAAGAAGATCGCGGAAGTGTTTTGGGAAGTGGCGTTGTGGCGTTTGGAATTGCCTGGCAAACTAGACCTCTGCAATTTCAAGCTCAAGTGGACAAAGCTGGTCATTGGAAATGGAAATCCAACGGAAGAGTATTAGGAAAACACCAAGGAGGATTGGCAAGAAGCTACAAGGAATATCAAGGAAGGACAAGTTTATGTTGGAATTGTGTCCAGCAATCTCTGTACTGTCTCTATAACGTAAGAGTATGTCAGTGATCAGACATAAGTCATACAATGCTGGGGGTCATGATGGCTTGCTAGAGTCCGCTCATGATCTATAAGTCTTGGACTTATTGCCTTTATTGTATGATCCCATATGGGTCACACGCTTAAGCTAGCAGGAAATAATGTTGGAACGGCTTAGCAGAAGTACGACAAAAGTGCTAGGCATTTGTCGTACTAAGAGAGAAAGACTAATGGGTCTGATTAAATGGAATTTAATCAGATTGGGCCCAAAAGCCCAAAAGGGAAAGAGAAGGCTTTTAAATGACTAAAAGCCAATTCTCTTCTCCCTTAACCCAACCCTAGCCGCGATTCTCCTCCTCTGTCTGCGCCTCTCTTCCTTGTGGTCTAGCAGCCAGTTTCCGGTGATTGCGTGTGTGAGCCTTTGGAGGATCCATCTCTCGGTGTATCTCCCTGATCATTGACCTGTTCATCAATTCC
The DNA here is from genome assembly GCA_030180135.1 of Orychophragmus violaceus. NCBI lineage: Eukaryota > Viridiplantae > Streptophyta > Magnoliopsida > Brassicales > Brassicaceae > Orychophragmus > Orychophragmus violaceus. The sequence continues at coordinate 93,983,009 of CM058230.1, forward strand.
GCTGCAAACAAACAGGTAAAAGGTGAGATCATATGTTTCTAAATAAGAACACCTAGATCTAATGCATGTTTAGGTTGATATCAATATGAGAATTGAATCAGGATCAACCGAAACTTCCAACTGTGGTATCAGAGCCAGGTTCTTAGGTTTCTTGTTTTAGATTCATTGTTTAGGTTGTTTATTCTGTTTAGATGTGTTTTGAATCCATTACTGATAAGAAAAACACATAAGAAACTGAATTAAATCCTGAACAAACTAAATCAGATCGCAAACTGAGCTATATGACTCAAGCTTGCGATAGGCCGGGTTGAAAGATGATCGGCTAGGCCGGTTGTTGATCACGGCCGATGGCGGGATCGGATCGCGAACGATCGCGAGGGATGGGCCGATCGAACGTCCCGATCGCATCTCGTCCGATCGTCCCGATCGATGCTTGGCGAGCGAGAGAGATCGACCACGATCGTTTGGCGATCGTCCGTGATCTCGTCCGCCTCGTCCCGTCCATCCCGACTCGAGCTGCCGAGCGAACGCACCGGACCGACCCGATGAAACGCGGCTGGCTTGCGGCTGTCATGTTTTGCGTGAGGCTTACGGCTGGCCGGTTAGGGTTTTGGGTCTAATGGGCCGGTTCGATTTCGGTTAGCTGGTTCGGTTTAAAACTTGATTAAAAATCTTCGTTCTGGTTTAATAAACAGATTAATAAGTTTATTAAGTCTGGTTAAACCAGGATTAGAAATCCAATGTCGAAAGAAATATTGGATTTAGTGCCTAAACCAGGAATTTCTAATTTGATTTGGTTGGACCAAATAAATTGAGAGATTCCGGTTTAGTAAATAACTGGTTGACAATTGTGGTCATCGTAGTAATTGAAACTTGGTTAGACCAGTTTTAATGAACCAGACCGGTTATGTCAATTAATTGGACAATTGGGTCATGTCTTGGACATGGACCAATTCTTGGGCCTCGGGCCAAGAAGTTAAAACAATTGGGCCATTAATTGAGTCATTCTTCAGATTTAAATTTAAAACTTATTTTATAAAATAAAATTATGAAATTCGATTTTAAATTTTATAAAGTTCCGAAATTTCGAAATTAGAAAGTTTCCAAAATTAGAAGTTTCTGAATTTGCGGGTTTTGGATTTTAAAGAAGTTTCTAAAGTTAGAAAGTTTCCGGTTTTAGAAAGTTTCCAATTTTAGAAAGTTTCTAAAATAGTAGGTTTCCATAAATAGAAAGTTTCCCGAAATAGTAATCTTCTATTTTGGGAATGATTTTAATAAACCTACGGACCTCAAACAATATCAAGCGTTGGATGTCTTGTCCAGGCTATGTCAGCTGTCAAAGCCCATTCAATTGCATTCATGGCCTTACAGTGTGAGGATGTCTGCTTTTGCGTGGGTAAGACGGTTTGTGATTCATAAATGTCATTGGGAGTCCCAGACATTTGTCCTTCAATCGCAACAATTTGTTCTATGGTTCTGCCCCTCTTACGAATGGGCTTTACATACTCGATCAATCCGCGCCAATTTATAACATTAATACAAAACGGTTTAAACCTAATGAGGAAAACCGAACGTTTCTATGGCATTGTCGTTTAGGGCACATCAGCGAGAAACGCATCAAGAGGCTCCATTCGAATGGACTTCTTGGCTCATTTGACTTTGAGTCATGTGAGAAATGCGAATCCTGCATGATGGGCAAAATGACACGGGCCCCCTTTAATAAACCTAACGAGAGGGCCAGTGACTTATTGGGCCTGATACACACTGATGTGTGTGGCCCAATGTCCACTAATGCAAGAGGAAACTATCAGTACTTCATTACCTTCACTGATGATTTCAGTAGGTATGGATATGTTTACTTGATGAAACATAAGTCTGAATCTTTTGAGAAGTTCAGAGAATTCCAAAATGAAGTACAGAACCAACTTGGCAAAAGCATTAAGGCTCTTCGGTCCGACCGAGGAGGAGAATACTTAAGCCAAGAATTCAGTGATCATCTGAGAGAGTGTGGGATTGTATCCCAACTCACTCCTCCTGGAACACCTCAATGGAATGGTGTGTCTGAGAGGAGAAATCGGACCTTATTGGATATGGTTCGATCTATGATGAGTCACACAGACCTTCCAATATCCCTTTGGGGATATGCTCTGCTAACAGCAGTGTTCACACTAAACAGAGCGCCATCAAAAGCAGTAGCAAAGACACCATATGAATTATGGACTGGAGAAACTCCAGTGCTGTCTTATCTAAGAATTTGGGGTTGTGAAGCCTATGTAAAGAGATTAATCTCAGATAAGCTTACACCAAAATCTGATAAATGCTACTTCATTGGTTATCCACGGGAAACCAAGGCTTATTACTTCTATCTACGTTCCGAGAACAAGATCTTTGTTGCCCGGGATTGTAACTTTCTTGAAAGAGAGTTTCTCTCTAAGAAAGACAGTGGGAGTAAGGTACTGCTTGAAGAAATTCAAGATGAACAGGATACTGCTCAACCTAATGAGGAAGAGCAGCAGGAGGATCTACAAGAAATTGTAGAGCCTGAACCTGTAGTACCTGAAGTTCGAAGATCCGGGAGGATCCGTCACGAACCCGAGAGATATCAGGGATTCCTCGTGACTGACTGTCATGATCTTTTGATCATTGATGGTGATGAACCATCGAACTTCAATCAAGCTATGATGGGCCCAGATTCCTCTAAGTGGCGCAAGGCCACTGATTCCGAAATGGACTCCATGTCGGTCAACCAAGTATTTTCGTTGGTTGACTTACCCGTTGGTGTAAAAGCCATCGAGTGCAAATGGATCTTCAAGAAGAAGATTGACGTGGATGGAAATGTCCAGATTTATAAAGCCAGGTTGGTGGCAAAAGGTTTCAGACAAGTTCACGGTGTGGACTACGATGAAACCTATTCACCGGTGGCTATGATGAAATCTATTCGGATTCTACTAGCAACTGCAGCTTTTCATGATTATGAAATTTGGCAGATGGACGTGAAAACCGCCTTCCTGAATGGTATTCTGGAAGAGGATGTGTATATGACGCAACCTGACGGTTACATAGATCCAAAGAATGCTGGGAAAGTATGCAAACTTCATAAATCCATTTATGGATTGAAGCAAGCATCGAGGAGCTGGAATCTTCGTTTTGATGAAGCGATCAAGCAATTTGACTTTATCAGAAACGAAGAAGAACAATGCGTGTATAAGAAAACTAGTGGGAGCAAAATCGTTTTTCTTATTCTGTATGTTGATGACATACTGCTTCTCGGAAACGACATTCCAATGCTGAAGTCTGTAAAAGACTGGCTTGGAAGTTGTTTTTCCATGAAAGACATGGGTGAAGCCGCATACGTTCTTGGAATTAGGATCTATCGGGATAGACCTAAGAGGCTGATAGGCTTGTGTCAAGACTCATACATTGACAAAGTCCTACAAAGATTCAGCATGAAAGATTCCAAGAAGGGCTTCACGCCAATGGTACATGGCACAACGCTAAGCAAGAAGCAGAGCCCTACGTCGGCTGCTGAGCTTGAGCGCATGAAGAATATTCCTTATGCATCTGCAATAGGATCTGTCATGTATGCCATGATCTGTACTCGTCCTGATGTTGCTTACGCATTGAGCATGACGAGTAGATACCAGTCAAATCCAGGTGAAAACCATTGGATTGCCGTAAAGAACATCTTGAAGTATCTAAGACATACTAAGGATAAGTTCTTAGTGTACGGTGGAAGTGATGTGCTTAAAGTCAGTGGATTCACGGACGCAAGTTTCCAGACAGACACAGATGATTTCCGGTCACAGTCCGGTTATGTCTTTTGTCTGAATGGCGGTGCAGTAAGTTGGAGAAGCTCCAAGCAGGACACCGTTGCTGATTCCACTACAGAAGCTGAATATATCGCCGCCTCAGAAGCAGCGAAGGAAGCTGTTTGGATACGAAAGTTCATTATGGAACTGGGTGTGATACCAGATGCGGCTGAGCCTCTGGCACTGTTTTGTGACAACAATGGTGCTATAGCTCAGGCAAAGGAACCAAGATCACACCAGAAATCCAAGCATGTTCAAAGAAGATATCACTTGATACGTGACATCATTAATAGAAAGGAAGTCAAGATCAGCCGAGTTCCGACAGATGATAACGTCGCTGATCCGTTGACAAAGCCACTCCCAAGGCCTAAGCTCGAGTTCCTGACTGAAGCTGTAGGCATTAGAAACATTGAAATGTAATCTAAATTTGAGTGGGAGTTTTGTGAGCTTTATTTTAGTTATTTGATATGTTCTTGTAAAACATTATTATTTATGTTTTAATGAAATTATTATTTCAAGATTATTTTAACTGTGATGAAATAATCGTTCCAAAATGATATGAACCATTTTATAGGTCATCGAAGTAAATGATTTGATCTTGAGTCATCGAAGTCATTTAGCTTGATCATGAGATCCTATATTTGATAAATGTTTTATATCATCATGTCCCTAGTCGAAGGTTGTTGAAACTGGAACACCAACAACCGTGTGAGACTGGATTGGTACGTGACTTATGACAAAGTCTCAGTGTGTCATAGATGCTCGGCATCAAAGTCAGTACATAGGTGTATGTTGGGAACATACGACCGGACAAGACCCGCTTATAAGAACTCTTCAGGATATTTATATCTGTGTCATAAGAGATTCTTACTACGACTATAGAGTATAGTCCTTAGACCTGAGTTCGCATGCATGTGACTGCATATGGACTGATGCACTTTGATCATTGTCTAACGCTATAGTTCTGCGATAGCTATAAGGACCTTGTTTGGGTACATCATGAAGTGAGTAGTTTACAGTGATGGAACAAAATGGGATTTGTCCCTCCAATATAAATGGAGTGAATATCTCTAGGCCAATCGGAGATTTGAATACTGGAAAACGCATGGCCATGCTCAAACGGACTTTCCCGAGTCGTTTGGATTGTCAGTATCAAATCAGAGTCCGATGAACAAGATTAGGCTTTATAAGGATGACACTGATCTTGCCTTATGACTAATCGAGATATTGAGACGAAAGGGATTATGAATACAGAGATTCCAGTTCAAGTGGGAGATTGTTGGAATTGTGTCCAGCAATCTCTGTACTGTCTCTATAACGTAAGAGTATGTCAGTGATCAGACATAAGTCATACAATGCTGGGGGTCATGATGGCTTGCTAGAGTCCGCTCATGATCTATAAGTCTTGGACTTATTGCCTTTATTGTATGATCCCATATGGGTCACACGCTTAAGCTAGCAGGAAATAATGTTGGAACGGCTTAGCAGAAGTACGACAAAAGTGCTAGGCATTTGTCGTACTAAGAGAGAAAGACTAATGGGTCTGATTAAATGGAATTTAATCAGATTGGGCCCAAAAGCCCAAAAGGGAAAGAGAAGGCTTTTAAATGACTAAAAGCCAATTCTCTTCTCCCTTAACCCAACCCTAGCCGCGATTCTCCTCCTCTGTCTGCGCCTCTCTTCCTTGTGGTCTAGCAGCCAGTTTCCGGTGATTGCGTGTGTGAGCCTTTGGAGGATCCATCTCTCGGTGTATCTCCCTGATCATTGACCTGTTCATCAATTCCGCTGCAAACAAACAGGTAAAAGGTGAGATCATATGTTTCTAAATAAGAACACCTAGATCTAATGCATGTTTAGGTTGATATCAATATGAGAATTGAATCAGGATCAACCGAAACTTCCAACAGTTTATTGGGGAAGGAAACCCAAAGGATAGTGTTTGGAAAGCACTACATCTGGATTACAAGGTAGGAAACCTTGGGCTGGAAATCAGATTGGAAACCGGTCTGGGAATCAGAGTGCGCAGCGGAAGCGTGATGGGTCGTTCTCCATCAGTCAGGTAGCCATAATGGACATGGTTAACCTCGTCAATTACCAAAGGGAAAGCAAGGATGATGGTTTGTGCGACAGTCAACACCATAGTGCACGGTAATGGAAAACTGTCATAGAGAATCCATTTGGAAGTGGATGATGCACTATGGCACGGTAATGGAAACCGTTGAGGAGAGTTGGTTTGAAGAGGAGCATCTCATTCAGGTATTAAAACCACTCGAGGGATGAGTGTTGTTTCTAACCGTTGGAGACCGACCCTAATGGACATGGACAGTAGCTTGTGGCGTTCTGCGTTGCATTCTGGGAGCTGCTAATGGATTGGTACCAAGGAGAAGGACATTTCAGAGCATGGTTGAAAATAAGGGGGGAGAAGTAGTCTGCAAGATTCAAGGACAAGTTCTTTCAAGCAAGTGAGCAATCAAGTCTGTTTTGGTTCAGCGAAGTTTGCGGAGTGTGGTTGGTAAAGAGTTGCGGTGGAATACTCCCGCCACGGAATTCGGGACGAATTCTTTTCAAGGGGGGGAGAATTCTAACATACCCATACCGGCCCAATTAAAAATTTTGAGAAAAAAGAGGAAAGCCCAAGCCCAAGAGCCCTCTTCCTTCCCAAAACCCTAGCCGTTCTCTTATAAAAAAGAGCCACCTCCTTTAGAGTAACCAAGAAGAAGAGATCCTCGGTGAAGCTATGCTCCTTTCCTGTCGCAGACACAACCTCCAGAAGGTAGATCTGATGCTCCTCCATCGTGTAGAGTCTAAAGAGATCCGGTAAGCCTTTTTCAGATCTGATTTCCTTTAACCCAAGATCTAAAACCTCCGTAATTTTTTATCCGCGAGGATTCTGGGAAATCCGAGACCACCATGGCGTTCCTCTCGAAGAGACGAAGCCGTAGCCACCGACCTTGCCCATGTAGCTTCCCGGACGCGCCCACACTCGCCCGAAGAAAATCCGCCAGTTTCGCCACGCGCCGCTGCCGTCCGCCGGGAGCCGACCATCGGAACCGCCGCCGAGTCAACTCGACCGTCGACCGAGTCAACTCGGTTGATCGTTGACTGGGTTGGCCGTTGATCGGGTCGGGTTGACCGTTGACCATTAACCGTTGACCGGATCCGGTTTAGGTTAACCGGTTGGGTTTTCCAATTTCGATTTTAATTTCAATTTCATCTCCCGGTTTAGGTCGGTTAAACTGGTTTGAGCTGGTTATTTTCAATCGATCATATCTAGCTCATCATAAGCCCGATTTAAGTGAATAAAAAGCCATCTCACTTGATTTCTCGTCCTCTTTCCAGATCTGATGTCCGTTCGGGCTGAGGAAGCTTCTAAATTACCGTTTTGCCCTTTCTTTGGCTAAGGTGAGGACTGGTCGTTATCCCTATCCTATTCTATTTCAATTCCAGGACATGAGTCCTAGGACATGAGTCCTTGTTTAATAGCGTATTTCCTGGGTAGTATTGTTTTGGTAATGCGCGCTATGTGATTGATTGCTAAACATAGAACTATTAGGATATCACTTAAACTGAAAACGTTGATTGTGATTGATGGCTTGTGTACGTAGTTGCGAGTGTTGTGGTTGAGTAGGGTTGTGGGCCGAGTGTTGTGTTGGTGTAGGGTTGTGGCCCAAATCGGTTGTGGCCAAGTGAATGCCGGTTAGTGCCGGTGGAGTAGGGTTGTGGCCCGAGTCGGTTCATGGGTGTGTGCGTTGTGGTTGGGGCCCAGGCTCGCACCTTTGGACAAGTTGTTAGTGTGTTGATAGATTGTTTGCCTTTGGGCGTTGTGTGCAAGGTGTTATTAGCCTTGGACTTGTTTCTTGTTGTTGTGATAGCGTAGAATGAGATCGCGGATTCCTTGAGTTCGCCCTCACAGGGTAATTGTGTTTTGAAACAATTACTCAGGCCTCTTCCCTTTTTCATCCTTTTTCCCTCGCAGGTCCGGATGCAGGGTTGACCGACCGAGTGACATTATTGGTGGATTTGAATACGAAGGAAGCGTCGGGTTCCTGGGACCAGTTGAGAAGGCGTCCCGGTTATACCAAAATGGGTCCAACGGACGTCCTAATACCGCGTCTCTGGTTTACCGGGAGGCAGGTGTTACAATTTGGTATCAGAGCCTAGGTTAAGATCTCCCAGTCCTGTCCTGGGAGATCAGCTTTCGTTGTTTTCCTAAAACCTTGTTTTCAAATATTTTTCAAAAGCGTTTGCGAAATTTTATAAAATGGTTACTTTGTGAAAGGCTTTTTCAAGCACCAACTATATCATAGGTTGTTCTCCAAGCCGGTCCTAGTCTAGATAAAATTATCCTTGCAGGTTGGGTTCAGTTTCTTCAAACCTTAGTGGTGCTACTGCCCTTAAGATGTGCGCTGAGATGTATGCCATGATGTGTGCCGTCGAGGTGTATGTTGGGGTGTATGTTGTGGTGTGTACCTACAGGGCAGTCGGTACTAATGAGGTGTGTGCTGGGGGTCATCGTATGTTCAAAGAGTTGTTCAACCAAGCATGCTAGGGTGATGAGGGTATGGAGATGATCAAGCGAGAGGCTAATGCAGAAGAGTTGCAAGAAGCGTTGGGGAAGCTGCATGGAGTGCTACAGGAGCTGCAAGCGGTTAATAGAAAGACCATATGGCAAGGAGTGCTACAGGAGCTGCAAGAGGTCAATGGAAAGACCGGATTTATAGGAGGCCATTTGGAATTGGTGGTGTTCCGACTGGATTAAGTGTCAAGAGTTCTTTGAGTTGCTTGGATCACAAGGAGCAGCAGGAGCTATCCAAACCTATTCTAAGTAGGAATTTTGAAATCGGTTTGTGACATCAACTTCAATGAGTTATGGACTGCTCGTTGAAGATTGACCAAGCGAGAAGCTGGAGAAGATCATCGTGGTATGACAGGCTCGAGATTCAAGGTAGGACCGGAAAGGAAACGGTCTTCCCTGGAGTTCTTATGGATTACTGGAGCAGCTAATGGAATTCCTCAAGATGGAAAGAAGATCGCGGAAGTGTTTTGGGAAGTGGCGTTGTGACATTTGGAATTGCCTGGCAAACTAGACCTCTGCAATTTCAAGCTCAAGTGCACAAAGCTGGTCATTGGAAATGGAAATCCAACGGAAGAGTGTTAGGAAAACACCAAGGAGAAGGACATTTCAGAGCATAGTTGAAAATAAGGGGGGAGAAGCAGTCTGCAGGATTCAAGGACAAGTTCTTTCAAGCAAGTGAGCAATCAAGTCTGTTTTGGTTCAGCGAAGTTTGCGGAGTGTGGTTGGTAAAGAGTTGCGGTGGAATACTCCCGCCACGGAATTCGGGACGAATTCTTTTCAAGGGGGGGGAGAATTCTAACATACTCATACCGGCCCAATTAAAAATTTTGAGAAAAAAAGAGGAAAGCCCAAGCCCAAGAGCCCTCTTCCTTCCCAAAACCCTAGCCGTTCTCTTATAAAAAGGAGCCACCTCCTTTAGAGTAACCAAGAAGAAGAGATCCTCGGCGAAGCTCTGCTCCTTTCCCGTCGCAGACACAGCCTCCAGAAGGTAGATCTTATGCTCCTCATCGTGTAGAGTCTAAAGAGATCCGGTAAGCCTTTTTCAGATCTGATTTCCTTTAACCCGAGATCTAAAACCTCCGTGACTTTTTATCCGCGAGGAGTCTGCAAAATCCGAGACCACCATCGCGTTCCTCTCGACGAGACAAAGCCGTAGCCACCGACCTTGCCCCCGTAGCTTCCCGGACGCTTCCGCACTCGCCCAAAGAAAATCTGCCAGTTTCGCCACGCGCCGCCGCCGTCCGCCGGGAGCCGACCATCGGAGCCGCCGCCGAGTCAACTCGGTTGACCATTGACTGGGTTGGCCGTTGACCGGGTCGGGTTGACCGTTTAATAGCGTCTTTCCTAGGTAGTATAGTTTTGGTAATGCGTGCTATGTGATTGATTGCTAAACATAGAACTGTTAGGATATCACTTAAACTGAAAACGTTGATTGTGATTGATGGCTTTTGTGCGTAGTTGCGAGTGTTATGGTTGAGTAGGGTTGTGGCCCGAGTGTTGTGTTGGTGTAGGGTTGTGGCCCAAATCGGTTGTGGCCGAGTGAATGCCGGTTAGTGCCGGTGGAGTAGGGTTGTGGCCCGAGTCGGTTCATGGGTGTGTGCGTTGTGGTTGGGGCCCAGGCTCGCACCTTTGGACAAGTTGTTAGTGTGTTGATAGATTGTTTGCCTTTGGGCGTTGTGTGCAAGGTGTTATTAGCCTTGGACTTGTTTCTTGTTGTTGTGATAGCGTAGAATGAGATCGTGGATTCCTTGAGTTCGCCCTCACAGGGTAATTGTGTTTTGAAACAATTACTCAGGCCTCTTCCCTTTTTCATCTTTTTCCCTCGCAGGTCCGGATGCAGGGTTGACCGATCGAGTGACGTTATTGGTGGATTTGAATACGAAGGAAGCGCCGGGTTCCTGGGACCAGTTGAGAAGGCGTCCCGGTTAGACCGAAATGGGTCCAACGAACGTCCTAATACCGCGTCTCCGGTTTACCGGGAGGCAGGTGTTACAATTTGGTATCAGAGCCTAGGTTAAGATCTCCCAGTCCTGTCCTGAGAGATCAGCTTTCGTTTTTTCCTAAAACCTTGTTTTCAAATCTTTTTCAAAAGCGTTTGCGAAATTTTATAAAATGGTTACTTTGTGAAAGGCTTTTTCAAGCACCAACTATATCATAGGTTGTTCTCCACGCCGGTCCTAGTCTAGATAGAATTATCCTTGCAGGTTGGGTTCAGTTTCTTCAAACCTTAGTGGTGCTACTGCCCTTAAGATGTGCGCTGAGATGTATGTCGTGAGCCTTTTTCAGATCCTATTTCCTTTAACCCGAGATCTAAAACCTTCGTAACTTTTTATCCGCGAGGAGTCTGGGAAATTCCGGACGCGCCCGCACTCGCCCGAAGAAAATCCGCCGACCTTGCCCCCGTAGCTTCCCGGACGCGCCCGCACTCGCCCGAAGCGGGAAATGGGTCCAACGGGCGTCCTAATACCACGTCTCCGGTTTACCGGGAGGCGGGTGTTACAATGTTCAATACCAACTTGAAAAATCCAGGGAAGAACTGGCTACTTACGTTGGTCTTCAGGCTTTAATTCCTATTCTACCAACGCAGCAACAACAATTTTTTGAGGCTCAGCAGTTAGCATCATGAATTCTTTAAAGCGTATGGAGGAGGAAGTAACATTCCACATTATCAAAACCAACCTCAAGTTGATATTTCGAGGTTCAATAGTGGTTTTTACCCTGTACCGACCGGTTCGGTTACAGTAACCAGGTTTAATCAGTTAGGCTCTGGCGGTACAACCATAACCGGAATGTCACCGTATGTGGCTATTGGTGGTAACTTTGTTGATGATATATATCATAAGGATCAGCATTTACATCATCAACAACAACAACAACAGCATGAGACTCAGTTGTTCGGGTATCCATTTGGGTACGGTTCGGGTCTTTCGGGTTTTCGGGTTTAGGCATATAAGACCATTCGAGTATTTTATAATTACGGTTCAGGTTCAGTTCGGGTACGGATACACGAAAAATCATAAAACAAAAATAAAAATTAGTTAATTTGAAAAAAAAAATTGTTAAATTTAGAAAAATATAGCAAGAAATTTCGTATATTTCGTTTATTTTAGATATTTTAGCTATTTTGTCTAAAACTAATCAATATATTTGTGTTTGTAATTATAATTTTGTTATATTAAGTCTAAATGTAACTAATATTTTGGATATATAATTGTAGTTCGGATATTTCGGGTACCCATTCGGTTCTCGGTTCGGATCGGATTCGGTTATGGTTCTTCGGGTATAGAGGTTTAGGACCCATTCGGGTATTTCGCCGGTTCGGGTTCGGTTCCTTTATTTCGGTTCGGGTTCGGTTCGGTATTTTGGTTCCGGGTTTTTTTGCTCAGGCCTAATTCGTACCTACACAGTCTTTCCAATCGGTACCGCCTCAATCGCAGGAGACGCGGAATTCATACCTACACAATCTTCCCATTCGATACCGCTTTAACCGCAGGAGACACAAATGTTCATGCCTTCACAATCTTCCCATTCGATACCGCTTCAACCGCAAGAGACACAGATGTTCATGCCTCCACAATCTTCCCATTCGATACCGCTTCAAACGCAGGAGACGTAGACAACCATTAAAGAGCCATCATCTCAAGACAGTTGGGAAACGAAGTTAACTTCTAAAAAAAGTTTGTAGTGTTAGACGTTTAAATAAATGGATACAAAACTTAGTTCTGTATCACTTAGAAAAAGTGTTGAAGTTTTAATAAATGGAAACAGAACCTAGTTCTGTAGCACTTAGAAAAAGTGAAGTTTTAAATAAATGAAAGCAGAACTTAGTTCTGTATCACTTAGAAAAAGTGAAGATTTATATAAATGTAATCTTACCTACTACATTAACATGGTTAAATTCAGCACAAGGCACGGGATCTTAAAGAAAATTAACATACATTTGTGACTAGTTTCTTCAATAAGATATCTTCTGTACAGCAAATCAAAGACTTACAATGTAATAGTGATCAAGTTTTTTATACTAAAATTTTCATCTAGATGAACTAATATCGCCATACTGACTTTTGGAGGGTAATATTATAGTAAGGTTGAAAAATAAAAGGAGTTCACTAAGTTTTAAGAAGTAAACAGAACAAATTGAAGGTGTAAAAGAATTGGAACCTTGTTCTGATTCTTAACGGTTTAGATCTTTTTAAATAATAACAGTTTAACATAGTTTCACTTTGGAAACTCACCTTATGTAATCTTCTCAAGCTCAGCCACACGCAAAGTAAGCCTCTGCACCTCCTCCTGGACTGTTACAATTGATAGAGTCAGTTGTTAGAGTTTAGGGTAACATCACTACAAGATAAAAAGAGAATTCAAACAACCTTCAGTTTCTGAGTTTTTCTACTAAGCTTCTGAAGCTCTTCCTCAACACCACAAAACCAGGGTTGCCGGAAATGCAACCCATCAGCCTACACATTAACGTAGTGTTCAGTTAAACCACTAGTGATACTGTAAAACTACCATGCTAATTTACCTTGTACTTAGTGTAGGTAAAATAGCGTTTTCCAGAAAAACTGTCATAAGCTTCCCCTGCAGCTAGCTCGTGTTTGATACTTCCTCCACATGGGCACTTCGTGGGAATCCCATACTGAACATCTGCTACAAATCCTCTCTTGTCGATGTATTCCTGGAGCCTCTTCATGTCTCTCCTCTCTTGGTACGGGTCCGTCATCACGCCAGTATGAGCAAGCTAACTCTTTCATGAATCCCAGAAAAAAAGAATGTTAGGAATCGCAGTAAAAAGAATGTAATAAATCAGAATAAGAACACATATGGAAAGCATAAGGACATGCCAAATATGTAGTAGATACAGGACAAAATCTACTAACCCATAATCATCTCTTTTGAACAATATCTATATCATGTTTTGAACATAAATATGCATACTTTATATCTCTTTAGAACAATATCTACATCGTATTTTATATCATAATCATGACTAAGGAGAGAACACATAACATAACCCAACCCTTTCACGCATTACCAACAGAACAGAGAAGTTCATAGATTGAATTTGAAAAGACTATATTGAAATTCTGAGAAAGCTAATACATTGTGTTCACGTTACATAACTATACGATTATACCCAGAAAGTATCATAATCACAAGTCATGAAACCAAAAATCCTTTATACAAAGTGTTAGTTAAACAAGGATTCAGAGCCCTCAACTGATCAAACAACCCACTGCGAAATGTCAGACCATTCATCAAACAACCATATCAAGAACCACAGTCAAAGAATCTCAAGACCATTAAACGTTTAAGATTAAGAAACCTCTATCGATTAAAAACCCTAACTCGATTATCAACCCGATAATTTACACAGAAGGAAAACCTTTGTCGAAGCCTTAATTAAACCCTTAATCGCTTATTAACCTTAAATACATACAAGAACACTAAATTGAACCGCAAAACAAACCCTAAACGAAAACCCTAAATCAATTCGAAAAGCTCTCGCTAACCCTAAATCGAACATCACCCAAGAACATCACCAATAACCCTAAATTGTTTCATAAATCAAAGAACTAGCCAAAATAGAACCCATAAACATGAATTACTCCATCGAAACACATAAACCGAACCTGATTCTCGATGAACACTGTTATCGCCTACAAATCGCACACTCAACTCTCTCAATCTCAAATCGCAACGAAACACAGACAAATGAAAATCGGGGAGAGAACACACCGAGTCCGAGAGAGGGTTTCACCCGAAAAAAGAAAAAAATAGCCAATACGGTAGTGACACGTGGCTAAAACCGGGGTTCTTAAGTTTCTTAGCTAAGGATCGATCCTTAGCATTTTCACCCTTTTTCAAATTTTTTTTTAATGCAAAAAACCTAAGAAACTCTGCTAACAAACTACGTTGTACATGCTCTAATGTATGTGGGAACAAAAAGAAGTTAGAATTTAATTTCCCCACTAATCCTATTTAGGGTTTCAATTTTGTTTCAGGTTTTTTCTGCATGTTGAGTATTCTTTACGGTATACACTTTATAGTACAGTTACAGTGGCACAGAGGTGGTTTCGCTTTATATAAAACATTTAATCATTTCTTCAATAACTCTTCTTGTATACATTAACTATACAATGAGTTAGGGTCCTTACGGATCTATGGATATTCGTTTATTTACTTAATGCATAATGCAAGAAGCAACCCTCACAACGCTTTTACCACACACAAAAATTACCTCATAAAGCGATAGATAGTTACAGTCTTTTGTTGTATGAAACCAATAAAACATAAGCGTGCTACCTTACATCTAATAAAATCATATAATACTAAAAATAGTTACAGTAATTTCATAAAATATTATATTAATTGCCAGACACCCTCCCACTACAAGAAAACAGGGCTATTACCGACGGAATTACCGACGGAAGAAATTCCGTCAGAAATTACAGACGATAAAACGACGACTTTCAGACGGAAAGTTTTCCGACAGAATACCGTCGAAAATTTCTGACGGTTTTCTCATTCCGTCGGAAACACCCGACGGTAAACCGACGGTTTAATTTTCCGTCGGTTTTCCGTTGTATTTCGGTCGGTTTAGCGTCGGTTTAATATAGCCGTTAAACTGACCGTCAATGGAACCGTTGGGTCGACTAGAAACCGACCGATTTCCGACGGAATTCCGTCGGAAATTATGCTACATATACCTCATCCCTCCTCTCTTCCCCTCCACACATATCCCTCCATAACTCTCTCTCTCTCTCTCTCTCTCTCTCTCTCTCTCTCTAATACTTCTAGTAACCGAGAAAAATGTCTTCTTCTAACTATTTTAGATCGTGGATGGACGGAGTTAGGATTGTTGAGGCGACGAAGCTAGTGGAACAGGAATATGCACTCGGTATTGCAGAGTTTATGTCGTTAGCTTGCAATCAACCACAAACACTGAAAAAGGTAAGTTAAGATGTCCATGTGTTAATTGCCGAAATTCTAGAAATATTCCGATTGGCGAAGTATGGTTTCACTTGTATTCTGTTGGGTTTATGTCGGGTTATAAGATTTGGTATCTTCATGGGGAAACTTCGGATAATGCAAGTTGTAGTAGAGAACATTACGGTTGTACTAGTACTAGGGAACCTAATGTTAGTTCTAGCAAACCTTGTACTGCCGATGTAGATTTTGGTGTAGGCACCATTCAGATGGTTAATGATGCACATAGAGAGAATATTCCAGAGGTAGGAGAATATCAAATTCCTAGGGTAGGTGAGGAACCAAATGTAGAATCTAGGAGATTTTTTGACATGTTAGATGCAGCGAAGAAGCCGCTTTACGATGGTTGCAGAGAGGGTCATTCGCCATTATCAGCTGCTACAAGATTAATGGGCATAAAGTCGGACTACAATCTGGCGGAAGAATGTGTGGATGCGTTTTGCGAGTTTGTGAAAGATATTCTTCCACAAGATAACCTTGCGCCGGGTTCATACAACGAGGTAGAGAAACTTGTACAAGGGCTGGGATTACCGTATGAGATGATAGATGTGTGCATCGACAACTGTATGATATATTGGCGAGAAGATGAATTCCGTCTGGTTTGCAAATTCTGTAAGAAGCCGCGCTATGAGGATACAGGGGGAAGAGCTAAGGTTCCGTTCAAGCGAATGTGGTATATGCCGTTAACCGATAGGCTTAGGCGCTTATACCAGTCGGAGCGAACTGCAGGGGAAATGAGATGGCATGCTGAGCATAGTAGAGGAGCAGAGATTGCACATCCGTCGGATGCTGAAGCGTGGCAACATTTTCAGAGAGTATATCCAGATTTTGCATACGAGCGACGTAACGTGTACCTCGGATTATGCACAGATGGTTTCAACCCATTTGGAAGGCATGGGAGACAATATTCGTTGTGGCCAGTGATTCTGACTCCATATAACCTACCGCCGACTATGTGCATGCGTCGAGAGTTTCTTTTCTTCTCCGTACTCGTTCCCGGTCCTGAGCATCCGAGAAGAGCACTTGATGTATTCTTGCAGCCCCTAATACATGAGTTGCAAATGTTATGGCTGCCCGATTTTGTAGCATACGATGTCTCATGCAAGGAAAATTTTCTGATGAGGGCTGCATTGATGTGGACCATTAGCGATTTCCCGGCTTACGGTATGTTATCAGGATGGACAACGCACGGGAGGTTAGCATGTCCGTATTGTCAGGAAAAGACAGATGCATTCCAGTTGAAGAATGGACGCAAATCGTGTTGGTTTGATTGTCATAGAAGATTTCTACCGCATGATCATCCATACCGGAAAAACACTAAACTTTTTACGAAAAAGAGGAAAGTGTTTGATGATCCTATTCTCCAAGACGATGGGTCGACTACCTTGGGACTCTTAGAAGGATTTGGGGCATTAAGAAGTCGTGAGTGTGGTGGGAACGGGCATGAGAATATATATGGAGCTGGTGTAGTCCACAACTGACACAAGCAAAGCATCTTCTGGGATTTACCATATTGGAAGGACCAGTTACTAAGGCATAATCTTGATGTCATGCACATTGAGAAAATTTTCTTTGATAACATTATGAACACTCTTCTCAACGTGCAAGGGAAGACGAAAGACAATATGAAGTCTAGGCTTGATTTACCTGAAATTTGTGATCGGCCTGAACTTCATCTTCAGAATAACGGAAAACCGCCAATTCCAGCATATTGGGTAGACTCGAAGTCAAAGGAAGAGTTATTTAAGTGGATTATGCTACAAGTTAAATTCCCGGACGGGTATGCATCAAACTTGCGTAATTGTGTGGACACTGACGGAGGAAAGTTTATCGGAATGAAGAGTCATGATTGTCATGTGATGATGCAGCGACTCATGCCGTTTGCATTTGCTCATCTCCTTCCTCGTGATGTCCACAAAGCAATTGCAGCTGTTGGATCTTTTTCAGGGATATATCCACCAGGACACTCACTGCTGATGGGATCAGAAGTCTGGAGCAAAAAATTCCAAAAATCTTATGCAATCTGGAAAAGTTATTTCCACCGTCTTTCTTCGACGTCATGGAACATTTGCCTATCCATCTACCGGGTGAAGCTAGACTTGGTGGTCCGGTACAATATCGGTGGATGTATCCGTTCGAGCGCTATATGTTCCACCTTAAAAAAAAGGTGAAGAATCCCGCTAAAGTGGAGGGCTCTATTGCCGCTCAATATAACAACGAAGAGACTGCGACCTTTGCTGGCTACTACTTCCCTTCACAAGTACGCACAAGGAGCAGGCGCCCAGCTAGGAACGATGATAGGGGAGAGAGGCAAATTTATCGGTCAATTGTTCCTAACATTTTTCAACAGGTTGGGCGGTTAAGTGGGAAAGAAGGCAAGCAGCTATTAACACCTCAAGAGCATACACATCTCCACAAGTACATTCTAACCAACTGCGAGGAAGTATTTCAATATGAGAGGTATACATGTTAGATTTCTAATTTTGTATTGCACTTTCTTTACTTATTTATATTTTTTTAACTTTTTGTAGGATATATATGGAAGCTCTCAAGTTTCATCATCCAGAATTGAACGAGAGCGAACTTAAGGCTCGGAAACAAAAATACTTCAGCCATTGGTTATCCTTTTATGTAAGAATTAGTTTCTTGAATCATTTAAAACACTTAAGAATTTGAGCAAAATATTTTTAACTTTGATGTGATCTTATTGTTAGGTCAAGGAGGAACTCAAAGCTGGACGCATCCCCGATGATTGGTTAGTTGACATAGTAGAGGGCCTCCACTACACAGCAAAGTTTTATCCGAGATATTGCACTAGGGGGTACGCATTTAAGGTGCATGTAGAAGGGTCAACAAGAATTACTGCCGATCATGGAGTATCATCTGCATCCGGAGAAGCTGTCTACTATGGTATTCTTAAAGAAATACTAGAAGTTAAATACATAGGGAAGCTTGGAATGCGCTGTGTAGTTTTTCTATGCGACTGGTATAGCCCGATCCTAGGGCAAGGTGTTGTGATCAACGAGTTCGGTGTGACGTCGATTAATTCGAGTAGAAAACTGAGAAACTACGATCCTTTCATTATTGCTTCACAAGCAGATCAGGTTAGTAATTGCAAAAAATTATGTTTGTAATTCAAAACTCCGATAAAATAAATTTCTTAATTAATATAACATTTACGCAGGTGTGTTACATTCCATACCCTCGTCTAACTTATAAAAATGATCCATGGATCACCGTTACAAAAATAAACCCTCGAGGGAAGGTCGGAGTCGAAGAACGCGAAGTAGAGCCCTTACAAACAAGTGGAAGTAATTACATTGCTCCAGTAGAAGAAGCGCTTGAAGTTAATTTAGTTGTCGACTTTAGTCAATTCGGGGACATTGTTCTTTATTCAGAATCAGAAGAAGAAAGAGGCGAATTTAATGATAGCGACTCAATTTCGTCCGACTACGATACACAGAGTGATGGAGAATAAAAATGTATTATGAATTTAATATTTATGATTGTTTTTAAATAAATAACATGTGTTTTGCTTTAAACATCTATAATATTTTTAAAGGAAGATTAAAGTTTTAGCGACGCTAACTTGATAAATTGTTTTTATGATTATATTAATAAGATTGTATCAAAATTACAACGTACTTCTTAGATCAACTGGTCCGTAAACACTTATGTCACTTGTCATCTCCCGTGTTCGAACCTCGCTTGGTGCAAATTTAAATTTTGTTTAATAGAATTTTAATTTCCGACGGATTATCGTCGGTTTATTGTCGGTTTACCGTCGGTTTATCATCGGTTTCTGTCGGTTTATCGTCGGTTTGTCATCGGAAAATCGTCGGAAATACCGTCGGTCAACGCAGTAACTATCTACTCTAGCCTAGGCGACGTTCTGGTAAATGTCATTTCTGAATTAACTCGATTTCTGACGGAAATCCGTCGGTTTTACCGTCTAAAAATTTTGTATATATAGACGTCCCATGCATGAGTTTTTCATTCAAATCATAAACACATCATCTCACCAAATGGATTTCGTTTATTTCTCTCCCGAAGCCCGTGAATCTGCAATACGACAGCTCGGAATGCCGGGTCGGAGACAGCTTCCTAATCTCGACCCAACCCGGCAGGCACACCGGGCGATTTGGTTCGGATACAACACGGTTATTATATCCGTGACCAGTGAGATCATTCAGACACGTTGGTCTGGCGGCTATCTGACGTACTACCAACACCCGACGTCCTTCAAAGAAGCGTGGTTCAGTGACTTTCTCGTAAGTAATGTCATATTCTTAGAAATTATTATAATGTAATTATAATTAAGTATTTATAAAATTACAGGAATACTTCACTTGCTCTACGGACAATTTGTTCCTCGTCTGGCGGGAATTCCACATGACTGCTAGGCGGGTTTTCCAAACAAAAATGCGGCGGTTGAAGCTACTTTGGCAAAGAGGAGAAGGAAGACCTGCGTGGATTCCTGCGAGGTCTTGGAGATTGATGGTGAACCAATGGCGCGAGACGGACGTCGGAGATTGGTTTACTAACCAATTCCCGAACTACAATAGATTTTAAATTATGTTGTTTTTAATTTCTTGTAATGTTTTAAATTTCATGCCGTTTATAAAATATGTTTTTAATTAAAGTAATTAACCTATGTTATGTTTTTTTTTTTTTTAAATCAAAACAAAAGCATAATTACATATACGATTAATATGTAATCCTAAACGACTAACACAAACTGGCTCAACTGGTCTAATGCGAAAGAACAATAGGTTTAGGTGGCGGGTTCGAAACGAGCCCGCCCCATTTTATGTTTTTTTAATTTAAATTTCGACGGATAACAGTCGATTTAAAATTATTCCGACGGTAATCCGTCGCTATTTATTTTTCAGACGGTGATCCGTCGGTAATTATTGACGGATTTTCGACGGTTTAGGGTTTAGGGTTTTAGAATGATAAAAAAGAATCGCAAAACCCGTCACTAGTCAATGTAATGTTAGAATATATTATAATTCTTTAGTATCTGATCTATTTGACATTTTTTGTTTGATTTGAAAAATTTAAAACACGTAGGACCAAAACATTTCGAATTGTACATTAACGTTTAGGAAGAAGTTTATGTCAAACACTATCTAACTATGATTTTCCTAACCGAGTGTATAGTCAGTAATTAAAACTATTTGGTAATTATAAACCTCATGCTTAATGGTACATTAATGTGTTACTAGCAAAAATGTCAACCCTAAAACCTAATTGAAACCCTAAACCCTGTTCCCTCGGAATTCCGTCGGAAATTTCCGACGGTTATTCGTCGGTTTACCGTCGGTTTACTGCATTTATCGGTCAAAATCTAAATTAACTCTCCTCTCTTCCCCATGCAACGCTTTGGTAAGTGTATAGTCAGTAATTAAAACTATTTCCGTCGGAAATGCTGTCGAAAATTATTGTATAAATATGTACGGACTTGTCCTTGTTTTTTCAAACATTTCATCTAAGATTCTCTTCCCAAAAAAAAATGGATAACGTTTTTCTGACCCTGTCATGGCGTTCTTGGATAATTTCAGGGATATTATCTCAACCGGGACGAGAACATCTTCCTGTTCTGGATCCTTACCGCCAAAACCGGACCATTTGGTTCGGTTAATGCTGCAATTCCCGCTGTTATTAGCGACATAATAGAGGCTTGGTTTTTTGGAGGTTACCTAGCTTACTACAATGTCCCGAGAAACGTTAAAGAGTTATGGTTCGAGGATTTTCTGGTAAATAATTTATATTTTTTGTCTTTTATTTGCAAATTCTACAATTAATATTTATTCACTTATTAAATTGCAGGCTTATTTTAATTTTAATCCGCAAGTAATCTTCGCGGTTTGGGTGGAATTCCACGTGGTGGCTAGGCGTATTTTCCAGACCAAAATGTGCCGGGCCAAACTGCGATGGTTTAGAGGACAAGGAAGACCGTCATGGATGTCGGAGGGGGATTGGAACCGCATGGTTCAGCTTTTGGAGGAGACTGACATCGGAGAATGGTTCGGGAACGATTCCCCAAATAATGACTGAAATTTTTTATAAATATGCTATTTATTTTCATGTAATGTTTAATATATGTTATGAATTATGTTTTTAATATATGTTATTTTTTTATTTTATTTTTTTAATAATCAAAACAATAGCATAACAATAACTAAAATTACCATGTAATCATAAAGAACTAACACTAGTTGGATCAACTGGTTAAGGGTACACAATACATTGTTCAAGGTTGGGGGTTCGAACAGAGCCTTCCACCGATTTTATGTTTTTTTAAACGATTATAGATATATAGAAGTACTATGTATCCATAAACAACTAACACTAAATGGATCAACTGGTTAAGGGTACATAATACATTGTTCGAGGTGGGGGGTTCGAACAGAGCCTTCCACCGATTTTATGTTTTTTTTAAACGGTTATAGATATATAGAAGTACTATGTATCCATAAACAACTAACACTAAATGGATCAACTTGTTAAGGGTACCCAATACATTGTTCGAGGTGGGGGGTTCGAACAGAGCCTTCCACCAATTTCTTTTTTAATTTCCGACGGATAACCGTCGGTTTTCAGATAACCGTCGGTTATCCGTCGAAATATAAAGCGCCTTAAACCCGAAATTTTTCGAGTTAACCGCCAATTTTTGGCGAAAACAATTGGACCGCCTAAAATACCGATGGAAAACCGACGACAAATGATTTCCGACGGAGTTCCGTCGAAAATCAATTCATATTCTCCCGATCGAACTTCTTCTTCTCCATTTCTCTGTAACTTCTCTCTCTCTCTAATCGCGACATCGGACCATCTCTCTACGATTCCGCCGGATTATCGCCGTTAATCCTCAAATCCGACCGCCACCAACACCACAAACATGTAAGTTATCCTTTTAACCAATTGATTTTGCATAATTTTGTTTAGATTTGTAGAAATGGTTGCATGTGTTGGATTAAAAGGTAGTATAGGTTGACTAATGGATTGAACAATATAATTACTAGGATTTAGGATTGTTTGGCTTAGATTGATTGTGAATTCCTTTTTTAAGTTTCTCCAAACTTTATAAACCCTTTTTTTGGTGTAATTTTGGAATTTTGTTTTGGTTTTTTAAACGTTTTTAAAATTCTTATGAGTTCTAAAACGTTTTTTAATTTTTTAAAAATTTGAAACGTTTTTGTAATTTATTTTCAATTTTAAAACGTTTTAGGAAATTTTATTGTTGGTTTTTTTAAACGTTTCTAATTTTTTTATGAGTTCTAAAACATTTTTGAATTTTTTTTAAAATTTAAAATCGTTTTTGTAATTTATTTTGAATTTTTTTAAAGGTTTTAGAAAATTTTATTGTTGATTTTAAAACATTTTAAAATTTTTTATGAGTTCTAAAACGTTTTTGAATTTTTTAAAAACTTAAAAACGTTTTTGCAATTTATTTAGAATTTTGAAACGGTTTAGAAATTTTTATTATTGATTTTAAAATGATTCTAATTTTTTATGAGTTCTAAAACGTTTTTTATTTTTTTAAATCTTAAAAACGTTTTTGTAATGTATTGTGAAATTTAAAACGTTATAAAAGTTTATTTTGTTGATATTAGAACGTTTTTTATGAGTTCTAAATTTTTGATTGGTTTGTAGGGATACTTTTCTGACGTTTGAGGAAGTTATGAACGACATTCCACTCAATGAGGTGCATCAGGAACCGGTCCAGCAACAACAACCGAGAGCCCGACGGTCTCGGTCGACTCAGGTGCGACCCACACCGGATCCGACACAGCCGGGAACGTCTGAGACTATGCCGGAGGCTAGTGGGAGTCATTCCGTGTCTCAGGTGCCCCCATTATGTTTTGCCGTCAATTGCCGATGAGATATCGGCATTAGTCGATCAGCCGGGGCGAGAGATGCTCAAACGGCTCGATCCTTTCTACGAGACCAACCCAGGCACTTTCTGGTATAAAACTTATAACTTTAGATTCTCATTTACACTTTTTAGTATATACAATTTTTGTAAACCTTTATTTTTCCTTGTCTTATTAGGTTTACGTTGACCGAGTCGAAGGTCACGAAGAGCATCTTGGGAATGATGTACAGCATGCTCAAGTACGGGTACCCGACGTACTGGGAGATGCCTTTATCCGATAGGCATAACTGGTTTCGCCAGTTCGCGGTAATACCTCCTCGTTAACTTTGTTGTATATATATATATATATATATTTTATTATTATTTTATATAATTTATTTTTAAAGTTTTTAATTCTAACAAATATTTATTTTTTGTTTTGAATAGCAAGAGTATACTTGGGATAGGAAGTATACGGTTATGGTGGAAGAGGAGTTCCACCAGAAGGCGTCGACGCAGTACTCAAACGTCATCAACACTTGGAAACAGAAGTGGTGCCGTAATGAAGTTCCCAAGGGTATTAACAAAAAGAGCGATACTTGGCATGGCTTCATCCGTCATTGGAGTAAGCCTGCAACTGCATCAATCTCTTCGACGAACTCCCAGAACCGTAACAGTGAGAGGGATGGTGCCGGTCCCGCAACTCATAATGCAGGAGCAAGAAGCACCGCATCAAGGAAGATAATCCTGGTAAGCAGTTCTTTTTTAAAAAATTTCAATATGTTAAGTTATTTTTAAATTTTAAGTTCAAAATTGTTTTTGCAGAAACAAAAGAAGGGGCGAGATCCGAATCATATTGAGCTCATCGAGGATGGCCACAAGAACAAGGAAACGGGCCAAATCCAAGATCCAATTGCTCGGAGGATTGTGGAGTCGACGAAGAGGCGTTTGGATGAGGTGGTTACCCAATCCGAGGAATCGGTTCAACGGAAGAGATACCTGACGAGCAGATCAACCAAGTCTTCCTCGCGGTAAATTTTAAAATTTAAAAAAATTTGAAATATGTTTAACCCTAAACTCTAACTTAAAATTCATAACGTATTATTTACTTTACAGGAAACTGAGAAGAGAAGAGGACGAGTTTTTGGTTTGGGAAACTTGGCGGACAAAGTGTCGACACCGCATTCCCGTTTTCGTCCGGAAGGCGAGGACTATGCCCAGATCTTAAGGGAAAAGGATGCGGAGATCGAAGCGTTGAAGGCTCCGGATGGCAGAACAAGATGTAGCAAACGCAAAGAAGTTTGAAGAGATGAACCAACGGTTTGAGACCTTCATGCAGCAAGCCAATCTTCCAAATGCCGGACCGTCGACCAAG
Organism: Orychophragmus violaceus; assembly: GCA_030180135.1. Lineage (NCBI taxonomy): Eukaryota > Viridiplantae > Streptophyta > Magnoliopsida > Brassicales > Brassicaceae > Orychophragmus > Orychophragmus violaceus. The sequence goes on from CM058230.1 coordinate 94,007,617, forward strand.
ACCGAGGGGAAGGACGGAAAGAAGTTGAGGAAGAGGGCGACGTGAGCGTGATCCGCTCCCGTTGAATGTAATTTTTTTTATGGACGAATTTAGTTTTTAAAACATGTTTTGAATATTTAATAAATTTCTTTTTTTGTTTTAATTAATAAATTTGCGAATATATATATATATATATATATATTTTTTAAAAATTATTAATTATCCGTCGGTAAACCGTCGATAACCGATCGTCGGAAAACCGTCGGTAAAACGCCCTCGGAATGCCGTCGGTAATCTTCCGTCGGAATGCCGTCGGTAATCTTCCATCGGAAGACCGTCGGAAGACCGTCGGTAAACTTCCGTCGGAATACCGTCGGAATACCGTCGGTATTAAACGTCGGAATACCGTCGGTATTAAACGTCGGAATACCGTCGGTATTAAACGTCGGAATACCGTCGGTATAACTCGTCGGAATACCGTCGGTATGTACGGTCGGTTTATGGTCGGTAAACCATCAGAATGAACCGTCGGTTTACGGTCACAAAACCGTCGGTAAAGGTGCGTCGATAAACCATCGGTGATCCGTCGGTATTATATCCGTCGGTAATCCGTCGGTTTTTATAGACGAAAAACCGACGGAATTTTTTTACCGACAAAATAGAAATGACGGACTATTTTCGTCGGAAATCCGTCGAAATACGTCTTTTCCGACGGAAACCCGTCGATTTCATCCCTCGGTACTGGCCTGTTTTCTTGTAGTGTCCTCCACTCCTTCACCAAACAAATGTTAGGGTAATATATAATACGTCCTAAAATTAATCATCCCCACACAAAATTTAGCCATATCAATCGTCAATTGTTTTCTACGTGTCAGAGGAATGCTTAGATCCAGGAGTTTACTATAATAAAACTTTTCGAATTGTATAAATACCACTTTAATGCATACCAATCCGTTATTCTACTAATTTACATACAATCTTAACTAAAGAGGAATTTTACAGATCCAAAAAGAAGATGTCGTCAAGCCAAGAATTAAGCCACAAGGCCGGAGAAGCCACCGGTCAAGTTCAGGTATATACAAAAAACAAAAGGACATTTTTGAATCTTTTCGGATGTTCAACATTAAATGATAATTGAAAACAATAATAAGATATCACGACGTGGTCTTTTTAATTACAGCTGAAGAAGGAAGAGTACTTGAACAAAGTATCACACGCAATGAATCAGAATGCTGATCATCACACTCACTCACAGTTACACTCAGAATACGATCAGAACAATCCTTCCCTACTTTCCCAGGCCTCTAATGTCATTCAACAGGTTTATTAATTATTATTCTTCTTTTTCTTGATTATTAAAGAATGATATAGACATGGTTTATATCCACAGACATACTTTTTTTTAGAAAAGACACTGACATATTTATTGTTAATTTTGGAGTATAGACAGGTGGACAAGTGAAAAATATGGCACAAGGAGCAGCCGACGCTGTGAAGAACACTCTTGGGATGAGTCCGGCCACCAACAACCCTAGCAGCCCAGTCGGCACGACCCGCCCCAGCAACCCTAGCTCAAGGAATCTTTAAAAAGGAACAATTTAAGAAATGTTGGCCTGATCTAATTCTCAATATAAACAAAAATTATATTTTATTTTTTGTTGCTTGTTTGTTCTCTGAATTTTGGTATTTTATTGTTGTATGCTGAGACATTATTACGTGTCTTACTCATCATAACTCTTATCGTAAGGGTTTTTTTGTTCTTATGAATTAATCGTATAATAATATCATCGTTTTTTTATTTAATTTATATAAAGAAAATCAGTGCATTATTCGTCCCTCTTGATTAACCTTCGTTTTTAATCACATGTAAACTATAATATGGTAGTTATATTGGTTGTTTACCGTCCTAAGGTTGTCTTAGAAACGTCGTTTTGAATTTGATAGATATAATAGTTTCTTTTTAAAGGTGAACGAAATGCGTGTACTTAAATCTTATATTGTATTAGTGAAAATATAATTGACGGTAAAACTTTGTTTGTATGAAAAATCTTCAAATAAAATGTATCTGTTAAAAAATACAAAATATTTATCGATATTGTCTTAACTTGTAAGTGTGAGATCTTGTAACTAAAAGAAATTTATCCACTTTCTATGTTGTAAACGGTGGCAGATCTAAAATATTTTTTTAATAGAGGCATAAATAATTTTTATTTGTTAATTATTAATTTATTTATATATAATATTGTTTATATATATGGATATTAGGTTTTGAAAACGCAGTTTCTATGATCGCTTAGTCTCTAAATAAACGCTCGGCGGTCGAGAGTACGCCTGGGCAAAAAAACCGGAACCGAAGAATCGAACTGGAACCGACCAAAAATTTGGCTCCGGTTCCGGTTCCGTTTCCGAAATACCCGATGGGTCCTAATGTTGGGGAACCGTAGGTATCGGTTCGGTTCCGGTTATTACCCGAGAACCGAAATAAATAACCGAATATTCGAAAATATATATACATTTATCCATATAGTATTAGTGTTATTGATATTTCTGATAGTTTATTGGCATTTTTGGTATTTTATTGATATTTTGGGTAATTTTTTTGATATTTTGGGTATCGATTCTTGATATGTTTTGGTTATTTCAAGTATTTTATTTGTATTTTGGGTAATTTATTGACATTTTGGATATAGGTTCCGGATATTTTTAGTCATTTCGGGTTTTCTATTTGCATTTCGGATAATTTATTGACATTTTTGGGTTCGGAGTTCGGGTATTTTTAGTGTTAATTTGGATATTTTTTAATTTTGTGTACAATTTTTGCTATTTTGGTTTCGGGTACCCGAAACCGTTTAAAAACCGAAAATTTTGGATATTTTATGGTTCCTAAAATTATATACCCGAACCGACACGGAACCGATAAGAACCGAACCGAAACCGAACCAAAAATTTATAAATATCCGATGGGTCCTAAATATGTAGAACCGAAATATCCGGAACCGAATGGTTCTTACCCGGAATCGAACCGAATATCCGAATGCCCTGGTCTAGTCGAGAGTACTCGCGACGAGCTAAAAACCTCGATCGCCGTTTAACATCGAAATTGGTTGTTTGATTATAGATCTAACATATTTAGCTTAAAACCTTGAGAAAACAAATAATTTGGCTAAAAGTACATAAACTACAGACCTAGTCAAAAAATACATTAACCCGAAAAATTAGGTTTGAAATAATTTCACACCACTAATTTTCGAACTCAGGTTGCATTGAAAACGTGCTTTACGGTTGTCTTCGTAATTCAAGTATTATTTAAAATAACTACTATATGAACTTAACAGTTCAAATATAAATAAGATTCCAATTAACCGAACTCGGTCCGATTTCTTCTTCTTCTTTTTCACCTAATTCATCATATTTTCTTCCAATTTTTTCTTTTCAAAATTACAAATCGACGATAAAATTTCTAATTGTTGGAGCTCTCATCATCTACAATATCATTTGTAGCTCCACCTTCAAAAACGTCGCTCGCTCGTTGGATGAGCGAAATAGTATTTTGATCTCTATTCCGATCTTTTTACTTTTTTTTGCTTTGTTCTTGGATTGAATTTTAATTTGAGTGAGATTTACACATCAAGTGTTTATTTTAATTGGAGTAGAGACCAGATTTGGATTATCATTGATAGTGTTAGTGAGAATTTTGGATCTGAATTATGTTGATTGATTCATAGTGAAGTCAAAATCAAATTGTTGATGGTAGGTTGGCGGGTTAGCAGCTGGGTTGGTTTCGGTTAATGGGTTGTAAACCTATTATCAAAATTATATATTGCCAATTCTATTTATACTCAAAAGAGTCACTTGGTCTAGTGGTTGCATATGCCTCCGATACAGCCCAAGTTCAAAGACTGGTGATGTGAAATTATTTTCAAATCCAATTTGTTGGATTCATGTATTTTTTTGCTATCTCTGTAGTTTATGTATTTTTTGACCATAATTAAAAAGTTTATGTGTTTTTTAGCAATTTTCCCGAATAATTTTTTTGGACAAAACGACGTTGTTTTGTTTTAACGGAATTGTTAATGGTTCGTTGTTTCATCCTAACAGATCAGATAATGATATAATGTTTAAGCCGAATCAACCACAAGTTTGTTGATTTGTGTTTTTTTGCCAATTCTATAGTCTATGTATTTTCTCATATATTAAAGAGAAGAGAAGGATAATGGGACATAGGAATGAAGAGAGGGAGGATGATGAGCCTGAGGTTGAAAGATTTATATGAGAAGAAACATATATCTGAGTTCAAGAGATTTTAGAGTTATGAATTCATAAAAACATTTGCATATAGAGTTGACGAGGCCCTAAAGGTGTATGTATGTATATAATATATCAAAATATTTGCATAACACAAATATTTGTCCTTTGGTTATTGAAATATTTTCAATAATCACAAAATATCACACAAAGTTCGAATCAAAGCCGGTGGGTTAAACAACAGTCCCCGGAGCCAAAGCCAGTGGATAAAGATTATCCCTGGAGCCAAAATCCGGCGGATGAGCCAATACAAAGACATAAAACAACTAATCTCCAACTAAAATTCTACAAGATCAGATCATGAACCAAAGGCCAAGACACCTAAGCAATAAGATCTACCACGAGTCGAGAGAGAAGATAACCAAAACATCCAAAGTCGATCTTTATTAGGCCTAATCCACCGGGACTCATTTACTGCTTCCCAGAAGCCATGTGACAAACCGTATGTGGATAGACCGAAGTGATCACCAGAACTGAGCTAGATGGACCAAGCACCAAAAACTGCAGAACTACTATAACCAAGTCACCAACTCGGGAAATGGTAAACGAGACCAGGATCTGATCAAAGCAAACCAATAACAGGAGAGTAGGAATCGCAACCAACTACAAACCACTTAGAAGTCTAACCGGCTAACCAAACAAAGCTAACCAGACAGACCACTAAACCTACAACCAAACGGAGCCACACTACCGAGCGAGATAGGACGGGCGAGGGAGGGAAGAACGGCGACGGAGAGTCACACTCGGAACACGGCGCATGATAGACGATGCCGGAGACCACACACGCCGCATACAAATCTCCACCTAGCCATGAACCCGAACTGCCACCATATCCGTAAATCTAGATCTAAACCGGCAACGGGCATGGACGCCGAAAAACAACACGGGAGAAGATGGCAAGCCCTCCCTGGCACCGGCAAAGAAGCCCGGACGCCGGGGAGACGATGATGGTTCGAAAAGAGGCTGAGCGGCGGATCTCATAAATCGCACCCGAGAGAAAAACTAGGGTGAACGCTCTGTGGGGCGGCTTTTTTGACGACATTGTCCCTTTGGTTTATTTGACTAAAATTTTATTAATATTTATACATAAATATTGGTTTAAATTTTATTACCTATTAATACATACTAATGAAAATAAGATTTCATGAAATTTTTGTATAGATAATCATAAAGCTGTAAAAATATCGGTTGATAGAATCATCAATGTAATAATTCTCATAATCATGTGTTATATAACACAATACCATTTAAAAGAACAGAGTTTAGAAAAAAGTGAACAATAACAAGCGAAAATTTAGGCAAAAGGACTTTCTTCCGATTTCCGCCGCCGGCGGTGCAGCCCCGAGAATCTTCTCCCTCCTCTGGTTTTTTCAACATGATGACCTCCTCTTCCGGTGAACCGCCTCCTAAGGACCCAGTTCCACCGGATCTGCTTTTTCTGGCTCCTTTTCCAGACGTCAAATATGGTGGTCCGGTGACTCTTTCTTCTTGTTCTCTTCTTGATGATTCTCAGAATCTTCATCCTAAGGTTTCCCCAGTAATGCATGTCTCCCCCGATATTCCGTCTTCTTTTCCGATTCCAGATTTAGCTTCAATCGTAAAGAAAAACTATTCCTCTCTTTTCAAATCGATGGAAAATAAACTCTCCAAGATTGATGCTCGTATCTTCTCGGTTGGCAGTATCCCAACAGTCTGTGCTCCGGCTTCTATCTCCTTGGGCCCTTCTTGGATGTGGAAGGACCATTTGATCTGTCATTTCCATGGAAACCCTCCTTCGCCTGCTAAGATATTTTCAGATATAAATCCGATTTGGGGAAAGGAGGCAGGATTTCTGTGAAGACTCATTTCATGGGCATCTGTCTAATTCATATTCCTTGTCCAGCTACCAGACAGTGGGTCCTCGACATTGGTTTCTGGCATTCTGGTCAGTGTTCTTTTACAGTTATGTCGTGGTCTCCTTCCTCAAATTGGCCTTCCAAGAGGTTAGAACATGCTCATGTCAGGGTGTTATTCAAGAATGTACCAAATAAACTTTGTCTTTGGTCAGTTTCAGCACGATTGCGTCGGGTCTAGAATCCTTGTCCACTTGAAGTTTCCTACTCTATCTCCGTATAATAATGGAATTGTTAAATTGAAGGTTGTTATTAAATTATCCAATAAAAGGCCTCAACATGTTCAAGTAACAGACCAATTGAGTTTTTCATCTCAGCCTTTTATCTCAACCTTCCTCCTCACTGTAGTCGTTGCTCCGAACTTGGCCACTTACCTCTGCGTTGCCCTTAAAGCTCGAGCAATTTTTTTCCCTGACTCTCGTCTAGGTCCAGTCAACATACCGGTTATCCCTATCGTCAATTTTTCAAGTCCTCAAGGAGTTTGTGGATCGTCTTCGCCTGTTCCCAGGACATCCAAAGACACTTCTAAGAGATCGGTCCGTTTACCTTCTTCGCATTCGCGGAGTAACTCCTTTGTAGCTTTTAAGAAAAAATGGATCCAATTTTTAAAAAGATCAAGTCCCATTAAGCCTTCATATGGTACCTCTCCTCAACCGATTATTCCTATCACATATAGTCAGTTTGCAGAGGAGGAAGAAGTAATCAAATCTGCTCTATTTTCAGACAAAGGCTTGCTTCTCTAGATTCTTTGTGTGAGAAATCTCTTACTAGTGTTGCGGTAAAATTGTTTCGAATATCAAATAGGAAACATCTTTTAGCTTTCTCAGAGTCAGGACACTCTCCTTGTAACGCCCCCTTCCCATTTTCCGCTGACCGACGACCTGACCGGCCAACAGTCAAACAAGAACATGACCGATCAAACCCAAGCAGTCACCCGAGAAGAGTTTGTCACAATACGAAAGCCAGAGACGGTCCGGTTTGAGACAAAGGCTCGAACCAAACCACCATTGACTCCGTTTTCCTCGTTTCCACGATACGAAGCTTTTCAACCCGTACCGCTTCCACGAGTTGTGTTTGGTTCGGACGAAACCATATATCAGGGAAACATTCCGTTTTTATTACTTGGAAAATACAAATCTCATTCATAATAAAATATGATCCAATACAAATCATTTAACTGGGCCCATAAAATCCGAAACCAAAAGTAAAGTCCAAAATGTGTAATCAATCGATAACCAATGCCAACCCGAGACTACTCTGAGTGTCCTACGCGTCCACTGAGCTACGCCAACCTGAAAAACACAAAAGAGTCTAATGAGCAATCTAAGATTACCTAGTGAGACGGCTCCCCACTACGGCTTCATTGCTATCTAGCATCTACAATCTCCCGCCCAAAACCCCAAAATAACAAGCAACAAGATAACGGTTGAACACGCACTACCACGTCGTGTCGAACCCACAACACACAAGCAATTCAATAATAACATAACACAATAACGAAGGGAATCAAAAGCACTGCGGCACATGCTCTCGATTGAAACTCTATCTATCTATCGCGCAACACCATCATCATCATCAACACACCATTGGGCCCTTACGCTTCTTGGTAACTTCCGCGGGTTTCTACCGTTATCGACATGGTAACAAACCCTTGCGACTCCCAGACGTTAACACAAATTCTCACGATCCAGGACATTGTTCTCAGTCCATCGATACGAAGTGACTCCGGTTATCCCCGGCAACCCGAGCTTCCATGCAGTCCGGCCCTAGGACGCGACCCCGTATTCTCCGGACTACACCCTATGGACGTCACTCCATAGGTTCACACCTGCTAGAACCACTACCGAAGGTACGTGAACTGACCAAGTTCTCAATTCCCGAGGATCCAATCGGGTCGGAAGTACCAGAATGTATCCAATCACCTAGACTTGCGGGATCTAACGCACCCTAGAGTCCTAGTGCAGAAAAGTAAACACGCAGACTCGCTTGGACTCTAGCAATCAATCAGACTCGATCAACAGTCAACCACAATCTCATCACTGCACCCCGCAAGTCTACACACACACCCGCACCACCGCCCTGACTCGGCACCATCTGAGTCAGCATCTACTAACTTAACCGGCCCCGTGACCGGGTTAAGTATACACACGGATCGCTCGGCCCAACACCGAGACCATCTAATAGGCCTGCACAACAAGGCTTAACAGCCACAACCACGCAATCACACAATACAAACAATCATCACACAAGCAAGCCTATTAGGGTTTCTAATGTCTTTTAACCAATTCACGTCCGCTACCTTGGATTAGCGGATTGCTAATCCGTAGACGGCTCACCAATCACAACACTTCTCATTTCTTAACCTTTCCTAAATATCTTTTATCAACTCCCCGATCCGTCGGTTTAGAGCTAGTAGCTTACTAAACTCCCCGACGTCTCACCGTTTATTTATTTCATTCATTTCTTACCATTAAACCTCAACCGATTATCATTCCATATGCTATACGTTTGTTAAGTTCCTTCCGTCTTTTATAGCGTCTTAATTCCCATACTTAGATTAATTCGAGATCATTCTTCTCATACATAGATATATATATGCATATACGGCCCTATCATACAACAACTATATGTATGCATCACACAATGTTACTACCAACCTAACGGCACACAATAAGTTTAATCCGTTTAATCTTACGATCCTAGTATGCGTCTCGAAACCCTAATCGGTTTATCGTTAATCCGTTAATTCAATTCTCAAACACCATCAATTCATATTCGGGTATGCAATTACTTACTCTACGGTTTCTCGTTTTCTGATCTATATGCAATACTACTCTACGGTGTTTGAGCCCACTCAAATTGCTATTATGATGACGGACGGACGGATTGACGGACTAGCGGAACAATGAGACCCTGCACGAATCCGACGCTAACCCGAACCTTCCCCGAACCTCCGTCGCTTTGACCCGACCTTGACCCGCACTTGACCATACCGTCGACCTTTGTGATTCCGGCCGAGCCTCCGGACTAATTTCCTCTCTGTCTCCTCCGGTTCTCTTTCTCTTTCCTCCGGTTCTCTCTCTCTTCTTTCTTATTCTTCTTTCTCTTTCTTATTTCTCTCTCTACTTTCTCTCTCATTTTCTCTCTCCTCTTTCTCTCTCTCTTCCTCTTCCTCCGGTCTTCTTCTTCTTCTCTCCTCCTTCTTCTCCGGCTTCTTCTTCTTCTCTTCCTCCTCCTCCTCCTTCTTCTTCTTCTCATTCTTCCCCGACGCCTTTCTTCCTCTCCTTCTCTTCTTTATCTCCTCTTCTCTTGTTTTTGTTGTGTTGGTGTTAAGAAATGAGGAGGCCTCACCTCCTTTTTATAGCAACACAAGGAGACTTAGAGAAAGCCATGTGTCCATCCACTCTTCTCCCTTATGCTCATGCCACGCCTCCTCTCTCATGCAGGGCCACAAATAGCTCATTTTAGTACCCATTTCACATTTTCACAGCCCATGTAAAAGCCCCTTTGATTTAGGTCCAAAACCCTCTTGTAGATTCATTGAATCTAGCTCACAAAGCCCCTTTTATTTTCCTATTGCATAATCTCGTGGCACAAGCTTGTATATGGGCTTGCATAAAGTCCATAATGACTTCAGACATCAGCTCTAATCATCCCAAACCAATCCCAAGCTCCCTTGAATTTATTTTGGAGTTTTAGTCATTAATTACCCATTAATGATCTAAAATTTATAACTTTATCTCGGCATCAAATCTTGCTGCATACTTTTAACCATGTCTTCTTCATCTTATAATGGAGCAGTGGTCAAAATTTCATAATTTTTAGTTGACTATATATGGTACTCTTGCTTGCCCGAACATTGTATCGGTTTCTCGGTAAAACCAGTTTTATGTATAATATTTTAAAAACTCTCTAGCTGCTTCTATAAATCCACCAAGTCTCATTTTTATATTCCAGATTCTCTTAGATGAATTTAGAAATTCAGTTTACCTCAATACGACACATGTAGCTCCCGTAATGAATTTTACAAGTTTTGTCGGTTTTATCGGTTTCCATTCCCGATAACCCGAAAAACTCATCTACGGTCCGTTTCCACCATTCTTGATCTTCTAAATGTTTTCTTTCTTTAAAAAGAATAACATTTGGACCGTCTTAGCTTCCGGCTCGTATTTTGGTAAAATTACCAAAATGCCCCTTAACTTCTCAAAATTATGAAAATACCCTCTGTTGACTTTTCCGCTGCCCGTTGACCAGTTCTTGATATAGGGTATTACATTCTTCCCCACTTACAGGAATTCGGTCCCCGAATTCTCCGTTACCAACAAACTTCGAATCGGAACTGAACCCCGTAAGTTACTACTCCTGTAACCGATATGTCTGCTCCAACACCCGAACGCTGAATCGAGTGGACTATATTCTCGATGCGTACTGACTCCTGAAACCCCGTCTTGCTCAAGCTGACATCTCGAACTTCCCATACCAAAAACCTAACTCACGATCGCTTCTGGTTTCTCATTTTCTCGCTTTACAGACTCTGATCTTGATTCTCAATGCCAATGGTCGTGATTGAACTGCTTCACTCGGTTTTTTATTCCAATCTAATTCTGATTTGATGCTTATACTCTGTTCTCAAGGTGAATCCACGCTTCTGATGTATGTTGACTTTCGGACCATCGGTTTTCACACAACTTCTCTACACCGTCCTTCTCTCTGATTACATATGCATTTCTCTTAACTGTACGACTCCATCCTGAGACTTGTTCCCATCTGCGTCATATGATACTGCTTTTACTTTGAACCTGTAGCTACACTCCCGATGCTTCAACTGATTCTTGAACCACGGTTTTGCGCCCACTCTCATCACATTGACATCTTTGAACATTCCACGCGAAATGGCTTGACTCTCAATCAATCTCGGCTTCTCCATGCGATTACTTTGTCGATTTTGTCTCTGGTTTCCAAACTCATACTTCTGATTCCCAGATGAATTCTTGCTATGCAATTGTGCGCAACCCTAACACGTTGTCGCTTTGAATTCCCGACACCGAATTGTTTGATTCCTGATCGCTTCCTGATTCTCCATCTCCATTGGACTTCTGACTCATTTCTGATTTCGGACCATTGGTTCCATCTGAATGCTCCAGTCTGACTCCTGACTCCATCTACGCCATTTGGCGATCTCCTTAACCGATATTCGGACTTCCCCACTCTGATTCGACTTCCCCGATCACGCGACACTGACTCGTCCTCCACCCCCGATACTTGTTCCACCTTTACTACTTATCGCTTCCCATTAATGTTTTGATAGGATTGATGTTCCTCCCTCCAACGAAACCGCCATACTCATACATGCCTCGAAATTCCTCGATCACTGATCTCCACACTTTACCGACTTAAAAATGTTCTTCCCACTAATATCCTCGAACGGACTCTAACTCATTAAACTCATTCGCCTTGATTCCTTCTACCACTGATACCCAAATGCTTTCATGAATCCACACTGACTAGTTCTTCATCGCCAACTCGGGTCAAACCGCTTCCTGCAATAACATCTCGTCTCTCGGGTTCGGGTTCGGTCTCGTGTCCTCGTCAAATCGTCCATCACATCCTACATTAACAACCTCAACAACGACACGGTTAGACCTTTCTAACATACTCCCGATATCGCTTCCTTATAGAGATATCGGTATTTAGTCACGGACCCAACGGTCACATGTGGCTAATAAACAATATCTTATAATTCCGCTCTACCACCAAACAAATATCTTAACGATCAAATCAATGCAATGATTCAAAATCATCGACTACCAACCTAGCGAGCAATCAATGCATCAATCAATTCAACATTATAACACCCTAGTAAGGCAATCAATCACACACTATCAATCAATCAAGCAAAACGGAAAATATGTCGTCTTTTAGGGTCGTAGTAACCGTCTGCTCGGACCATCATTTGCTTTCACGTTATAACCGTATTGCATTTATTATCCCAACACATGCAATAAGATCACTTCGTTACTTAAATGACGAATACCGAATACTCCACATCCACTCCGCAAATAAAACATCTATTCACCACATAGAGTTTCAAATACGTAGGTCCGTCGGAGTCTACATTCTCGCGGTTACTCATCCGTCCCAAACGAAACACCACTTCACACAACCGAATTGTCAGAGACGAACGCAAGCCGATATACACACACATCAAAAAATGAGTTAGAACCCTTACTTACCCGGGCCTAATCTACTTCCTATTCTCTCCAACATGAGCGGTATAGCTCATGTGGATCCTAACCGACAGATGCGCCAGGAGGATGGAACGAGTTTGGTGGTGGTGGCGGAGCGACGCGGTCTCGATCATGACGAAAAGGAGCACAATGTTCATCTCGGCCGCAAATGTGATAAATCGGAATCTGCGTCAATGTGGCGATGGCTGATATGCTTGGCCAAACAACCGACACCGATTAGAAATGAAAAACACGTGGCACCGTGGGTAAGGAACGAAGAGTCCAATGCGTCAGACTGGTGGTCGAAGAGAAGGCGGTGATAGCTCCCATATCCCGAGGATGTACTTGATCGCCATATCATCGAGGATAAATATCGACGGTGCGCGCTACTGTCGGTGGTACTCCGAATGTAATCGTATCATAAGGCGGCTCTGGAATGGGTGGAATGATAACGGGCTCGGCACCGGTAATCACATACTCCGGATTAGGCTGCAATTTACGGGAACATTCCGCATGCTGGGAGTACGGACGTCGACTAGCAGTGGTAGATCCACCGGACTTACGGTCATCCATACTGATGTCCTTTATCTTGTCGTCGCAAACCACACACACACACACCAATCCCCCTAGGACAACTCTGCTGCGTGACTGCAACAAAATACCAAATGATTAGCACAATCTTAATAAAATACCCATTTCCCCGGATTGACGAACGCGAATCGGATTCCTAATGGTTGCATTGGCGACACATTTGACTCGATAAAACATTGAAAACTTCGAAAAAATCGTATTTTCGAACCCATGACGAACCATGCTCTGATACCACCTTTTTGTAACGCCCCCTTCCCGTTTTCCGCTGACCGACGAGCTGACCGGCCAACAGTCAAACAAGAACATGACCGATCGAACCCAAGCAGTCACCCGAGAAGAGTTTGTCACAATACGAAGGCCAGAGACAGTCCGGTTTGAGACAAAGGCACGAACCAAACCACCCTTGACTCCGTTTTCCTCGTTTCCACGATACGAAGCTTTTCAACCCGTACCGCTTCCACGAGTTGTTTTGGTTCGGACGAAACCATATATCAGGGAAACATTCTATTTTTATTACTTGGAAAATACAAATCTCATTCATAATAAAATATGATCCAATACAAATCATTTAACTGGGCCCATAAAATCCGAAACCAAAAGTAAAGTCCAAAATGTGTAATCAATCGATAACCAATGCCAACCCGAGACTACTCCGAGTGTCCTACGCGTCCGCCGAGCTACGCCAACCTGAAAAACACAAAAGAGTCTAATGAGCAATCTAAGATTACCCAGTGAGACGGCTCCCCACTACGGCTTCTATGCTATCTAGCATCTACAATCTCCCGCCCAAAACCCCAAAATAACAAGCAACAAGATAACGGTTGATCAGGCACTACCACGTCGTGTCGAACCCACAACACACAAGCAATTCAATAATAACATAACACAATAACGAAGGGAATCAAAAGAACTGCAGCACATGCTCTCGATTGAAACTCTATCTATCTATCGTGCAACACCATCATCATCATCAACACACCATTGGGCCCTTACGCTTCTTGGTAACTTCCGCGGGTTTCTACCGTTATCGACATGGTAACAAACCCTTGCGACTCCCAGACGTTAACACAAAGTCTCACGATCCAGGACACTGTTCTCAGTCCATCGATACGAAGTGACTCCGGTTACCCCCGGCAACCCGAGCTTCCATGCAGTCCGGCCCTAGGACGCGACCCCGTAGTCTCTGGAATACACCCTATGGACGTCACTCCATAGGTTCGCACCTGCCAGAACCACTACCGAAGGTACGTGAACTGACCAGGTTCTCAATTCCCGAGGATCCAATCAGGTCGGAAGTACCAGAACGTATCCAATCACCTAGACTTGCGGGATCTAACGCACCCTAGAGTCCTAATGCAGAAAAGTAAGCACGCGGACTCGCTTGGACTCTAGAAATCCATCAGACTCGATCAACAGTCAACCACAATCTCATCACTTCACCCCGCAAGTCTACACACACACCCGCACCACCGACCTGACTCGGCACCATCCGAGTCAGCATCTACTAACTTAATCGGCCCCGTGACCGGGTTAAGTACACACAGATCGTTCGGCCCAACACCGAGACCATATAATAGGCCTGCACAACAAGGCTTAACAGCCACAACCACGCAATCACACAATAAAAACATGTTGAGAATGTCCTGAAATCTATTGTACTTGCTCTAAGTAAAAGTCGTATAGTCGAGATGAGACAATCACATAACACTAGGTAGTCATAACGCTTTGCTAGAAGCCACTTATGATCAATGAGTTGAGAACTCATTGCTAGTGTTATATGATCCTACAGGGTCACACACCTAAGCAAACTGGGCGTTAAAGACGAGGTTGATCATTAATGTAATGATTCAGTGAATGCATATTTGATATGCATTCGACATCAATGTTCTGGGGCAGTGTCGATCGTTGCAGTTAGTGCATCGATCGATGCACTCGCGGATTAACCAGATTAATACGGTTTAATCGTTAGTTAATTCCGTTGTGGTTTAAGCCGACATATATAAGATATATGGTCGACCTAAACTCGTCCCTAACCTAATTCACAGCCACCAGAACACAGAAACAAACCTCTCTGGAGATTAGATCTCAGTAAGGCACTAGCATCCCTGTGGTCCAGTTTGTGTGCGTGTGGATACCAGTAGAGGCGCAGCACTTGAGGCGCTTCATTATCTCGATTATCTGCAAACACTTCCGCTGCATATTCATCAGGTAATCTCGAGATCTGATAGATTCAATTACATGAACCTTAGATCCTAGGCTCGGAATTCAGACTAGGGTTGCTAATCCTGATTAGAACTGCTAGAAATTCCTTCAGTGGTATCAGAGCTTTAGGGTTCCATTGAATCTGTAGCATGTTGATTAGATTGGTTGAATCTGAATCTGTGTATGGTTGATACAAACTTGCTAAAATTCGTTTTCATGAAAAACCTAGTTTAGGGTTTTGTTCGAAAACGTTTTAGGGTATTTTCGCATGGTGTCGATCGATGCCAATCCGGCATCGATCGATACAGGGCGAAAACCCAAAGAAAATTTAGGGTTTTTCGCATGGTGTCGATCGTTGCCAATCCGGCATCGATCGACACAGGGCGAAAACCCGAATAAAAGTCAGTTTTCGCCTAGTGTCGATCGACACAAATGTTGCATCGATCGACACAAACCTCGCGAGATTGATGAATCGGTTCAATTGGATTGGACCGGTTATCGAGCTTGGTTAAAGATGGTCGAACACTGTGAATGGTTTAATTGCGATTGTTTTGATTAGGTTGGCATCGACCGATGCTAATGTAGCATCGATCGACGCTGACCGGTATTCAAAACCGGATCAATTGGATTGATCGGTTATCGCGGATTGCTTTTGGTTATCCTGCATCGATCGACACTATAGTAGTGTCGGTTGACAACAGGTTTGATGATTGGGTTATTGAACCTGAAATCACAGAACCGAAGCAAGACAAATCAATTAATTATAAGAATTAAAACATAATAAAACTGAACGTTTTAAATGGTTCCGTTCCTCAACCAAATATCAAGTGATACTTGATGTCTTTCCAATCTTGTCAACTGTCAAGACTCATTTCATTGTACGATAGGCTTGCAGTGCAAGGTATCAACAATTACATGAGTAAGGCAGGAAGTAATCGTGTTAATGGGCTTGCAGTGCAAGGCATCAACAATTACATGACTGAAGAGATTGGTTTGCTTGAGTGGGCTATCAAAATCGTTTTGGGCCCAGAGACATCAGGTGGATTGGACATGAGATGTCGATCCACAACCAAGAGTTATATTGGATATAACTAGCAAAGTTGTTGCTTACCTAGATAGCTAAACTTGGGTGATAGCCAGTGGCTCACTCAAGTTTAGTGAAGTATGGGTCTTGGATCATTATATTCATCTGAGGAAACATTGTCTTGAATATAATGCGAGTTTTCTTAAAAGTTAAGATTTCTCATTTCTTGAAAATCATAACTAAAACCTTTTCCTTTCTTTGTTCTCAGCTATGACTAACACTCATAATAACTCTTTTTCCCTGCGATCCGTCCTTGAGAAGGACAAGTTAAATGGATCGAATTTTCTCGAATGGTATCGGAACTTGAGAATTGTTCTCAAGCAGGAGAAAAGGGACTATGTCCTGGAAAATGTTCTCCCTGAAAAACCGAGAGCCAATGCTACACATGCAGAAAGGAGTGCTTGGGATAAGCATTCCAATGATATGGTCGATGTGAATTGTCTCATGTTGGCTACCATGAACTCGGACTTGCAGAAGCAATACGAGAACGTGGAGTCGCCAGTAGAGATGATTACTAGCCTGAAAAGCATGTTTCAGGAGCAAGCACGAACTGAGAGATACCAGACGGTTAAATCTCTCATTGAATGCAAGCTACCAAAGGACAGTCCAGTCAGTCCTCATGTCATTAAGATGATGGGTTATATTGATAACCTGGGGAGATTGGATTGTCCCATTAGCCAAGAGTTGGCTACTGACATCATTCTGCAGTCACTGCCGTCAAGTTATGATCAGTTTGTTATGAACTATAACATGAACAACTTGACGAAGACGTTGACTGAACTGCATGGCATGCTCAAGACAGCTGAGCCTAATATCAAGAAGGGCACTCCTAATGTACTTATGGTACAAGGGGGTAAGAAGTTTAAGAAACTTGGCAAAGGCAAGGGAAAGGGCAAGGCAGTCCAGGTTGAGAACCAGGACATGCCTGCGCCAGCCCCGAAGCCCAAGCCGGGCCCATCTGAGACTGATAAGTGCCATTACTGTAAAGAGCCTGGGCATTGGAAGAGAAATTGCAACAAATTCTTGGAAGATAAGAAAAAGAAGAAGAAGACTTTCGAAACTTCATCTTCAGGTATTTATGTTATAGAAGTAAATGTTACTACTTCTGGTTCTACTTCTTGGGTATTGGATACCGGCTGTGGTGCTCATATTTGTACAAATATGCAAGGCCTAAGCAACAGTAGGACGTTGGAAAGGGGACAAGTGGACCTGCGCGTGGGAAATGGAGCAAGAGTTGCTGCATTAGCCGTAGGAACATATAACTTGTCTTTACCTTCTGGTTTGGTGTTAAAACTTAATAATTGCTACTATGTACCTGCGATAAGCAGAAATATTATTTCTATTCCTATTTTGGATGTGGAAGGATATCAGTTTTCAATAAAGAATAAATGTTGTTCTTTTGATTACAATGATATATTTTATGGTAGCAGCCCATTAGAGAATGGGCTTTATGTTTTAAACCAAAGCACACCAATCTATAACATTAACACCAAGAGATTCAAATCAAATGACACGAATCAGACTTTTCTATGGCATTGTCGTTTGGGCCACATAAACGAGAAACGGATTCAAAAAACTCCATAGTGATGGGCTTTTGGGCTCATTTGATTATGAATCATGTGAGAAATGTGAATCTTGTTTACTAGGCAAAATGGCGAAGGCCCCTTTCAACAAACAAAATGAAAGGGCCAGTGACCTATTGGGCCTTATACATACAGATGTATGCGGCCCAATGAGCACAAGTGCCAGAGGAAATTTTCGATACTTCATTACCTTCACTGATGATTTCAGCAGGTATGGCTATGTCTATTTAATGAGACACAAGTCGGAATCCTTTGAAAAGTTCAAAGAGTTCCAAAATGAAGTACAGAATCAACTTGGCAAAAGTATTAAGGCTCTTCGATCAGATCGTGGAGGAGAATACTTAAGCCAAGAATTCAGTGATCATTTGAGAGATTGTGGAATTGTTTCACAACTCACTCCTCCTGGAACACCACAATGGAATGGCGTGTCTGAGAGGAGGAATCAGACTTTATTAGATATGGTTCGATCAATGATGAGTCTCTCAACTCTTCCATTATCCTTTTGGGGATACGCTCTAGAAACGTCTGCGTTTACACTTAATAGGGTTCCGTCAAAATCAGTTGCAAAGACACCACATGAGATGTGGACTGGAAATGTTTCGAATGTGTCTTTCCTGAAGATTTTGGGTTGTGAAGCTTATGTTAAGAGATTAATTACAGATAAGCTCGAGCCCAAATCTGATAAATGCTACTTCCTTGGTTATCCTAAGGAAACCAAGGCATGCTACTTTTACAACCAATCCGAGAACAAAGTGTTTGTTGCTACTGCGTCTTTCTTGAGAGAGAATTTCTTTCCAAGAGAAACAGTGGGAGTAAAGTACAACTCGAAGAAGTTCGAGAACCGCAGGAAAATGCTCAACCCGTAGAGGAAGAACAACAGTTGGATCTACAAAGAGTTGTAGAGACGGCGCCTGTGGAGCCTGAAATTCGCCGATCCGAAAGGATCCGTCACGAACCCGAGAGATATGGATTTCTCGTAACCAATTGTCATGATTTGTTGATCATTGACAGTGACGAGCCAGCGAATTTTGAAGAAGCAATGATGAGCCCTGACTCCGAAAAGTGGCTGAAAGCCGCTGAATCCGAAATGGGATCCATGTCACAGAACCAAGTATGGACTTTGGTTGATTTACCCGATGGTGCAAGACCCATTGAGTGTAAATGGATTTTCAAAAGGAAAATTGATGTGGATGGAAATATTCAGATATATAAAGCAAGGCTAGTGGCAAAAGGTTTCAAACAAATTCATGGTATTGACTATGATGAAACCTATTCACCTGCCGCCATGCTTAAATCCATTCGGATTCTCCTAGCAACAGCTGCTCATTATGATTATGAGATCTGGCAGATGGACGTGAAAACAGCTTTCCTTAATGGAATTCTGGAAGAGGATGTGTACATGACACAACCCGAAGGTTTCATCGATCCAAATGCAGCTAGGAAAGTATGCAAACTTCATCGATCCATTTATGGATTGAAGCAAGCATCTCGGAGTTAGAATCTTCGTTTTGATGAAGCAGTCAAAAAGTTTGATTTCATCAGAAGCGAAGAAGAACCATGTGTTTACAAGAAGACTAGTGGGAGCGCAGTTGCATTTCTCGTGTTGTATGTAGATGACATACTTCTTCTCGGAAATGACGTTCCGTTGTTACAGTCTGTTAAGACTTGGCTCGGAAGTTGTTTTTCAATGAAAGACATGGGAGAAGCCGCGTATATTCTTGGAATAGGAATCTATAGAGATAGATTAAACAAGTTAATTGGACTGTGTCAAGACACTTATATCGATAAAGTCTTACACAGGTTCAGAATGCAAGATTCCAAGAAGGGCTTCATACCAATGTCTTATGGCATAAGCCTCAGCAAGAAGCAGTGTCCTGAGACACCTGCTGAGCGAGATCGCATGAGCCGGATTCCCTATGCCTCGGCGTTGGGATCCATCATGTATGCCATGCTCTGTACTCGTCCAGATGTTGCTTGTGCTTTAAGCATGACGAGTAGATACCAATCGGATCCAGGTGAAGGTCACTGGACAGCAGTCAAGAATATTCTGAAGTATTTAAGAAATACTAAGGATAAATTCTTGGTGTACGGAGGAAGTGATGAGCTGGTAGTAAGTGGTTACACAGACGCAAGTTTTCAGACAGACAAAGATGATTTCCGATCGCAATCTGGTTACATCTTCTGCCTGAATGGCGGTGCAGTCAGCTGGAAGAGTTCCAAGCAGGACACTGTAGCAGATTCCACAACTGAAGCTGAGTACCTCGCTGCTTCTGAAGCGGCAAAGGAGGCTGTTTGGATCAAGAAGTTCATCACTGAACTTGGTGTGATTCCTAGCATTTCTGAGCCAGTGGCTTTGTATTGTGACAACAATGGAGCCATTGCGCAAGCAAAGGAGCCTAGATCACACCAGAAATCCAAACACATAGAAAGGCGATATCACCTTATCCGTGATATTGTGAATAGAGGAGATGTGAAGATCAGCAGAGTCCCGACTAATGAGAACGTAGCTGATCCGCTGACCAAGCCCCTCCCAAGGCCTAAGCATGAGTTTCACACTGCTGCTGTAGGCATTAGATTTCTTAAGATATGATCTTATTTTCAGTGGGAGTTATATTTGGTTTTTAGTTATGACTTAATGTTCGGAAAAAAAACATAATTTAGTTATGTTATATTAATGAAATTGTTTCAGCATTATTTAATTGTGAATAATTAAATATATATTGTCCTAAAGTAATTTATGACATTTTATAGGTCATCAAGTATGTGACTTGATCATGAAACCCTATAAGAAACAAATTACATAAATTATAAATGGTCCCTAGTCGAGGTTGTTAAAATGGGACACTAACAACCACGTGAGACTAGTATGTGAGGTGACTGATGACTATGTTTCATGGAGTCATTTAATAAGTGTATTAAAGTCAATCACATAGATATGTGTTAGAGAACACATGATCGGACTTGACCCGTTAATGAGAACTCTACAAGATGTTATATGAGTGTCATAAGAGTTTCTCATTACGACTAAAGAGAGTAGTCCTTAGACCTGAGTTAATCATGTTCTCTCTTATATGGATTGGTTCGTCTTGACTTTGTCAAACGTCAGCCGTAACTGGTGATCATAAAGACACTGATTAGGCGGATCAAGAGATATAAAAGAGACATGGATGGAACAAGATGGGATTTGTACCTCCTATATAACAGGAGTTAAATATATATGGGCCTATCGAAGATTTGATACTGGAAATGCGTGGCCGCGCTCAAACGAGGTGATTGTCAGTCGTTTGTTTTATCAGTACAAATCGGGATTCGATAAACGTGATCTGGCTTAATAAGGATGACACAGTTCTTGCCTTATGCTAGATTGAGATATAGCTACAAAGGGATTAAAGGAATAGATGATTCCAGTACAAGTGGGAGATTGTTGGGAATGTCCTGAAATCTATTGTACTTTCTCTAAGTGAAAGTCGTATAGTCGAGATGAGACAATCACATAACACTAGGTAGTCATAACGCTTTGCTAGAAGCCACTTATGATCAATGAGTTGAGAACTCATTGCTAGTGTTATATGATCCTACAGGGTCACACACCTAAGCAAACTGGGCGTTAAAGACGAGGTTGATCATTAATGTAATGATTCAGTGAATGCATATTTGATATGCATTCGATATCAATGTTCTGGGGCAGTGTCGATCGTTGCAGTTAGTGCATCGATCGATGCACTCGCGGATTAACCAGATTAATACGGTTTAATCGTTAGTTAATTCCGTTGTGGTTTAAGCCGACATATATAAGATATATGGTCGACCTAAACTCGTCCCTAACCTAATTCACAGCCACCAGAACACAGAAACAAACCTCTCTGGAGATTAGATCTCAGTAAGGCACTAGCATCCCTGTGGTCCAGTTTGTGTGCGTGTGGATACCAGTAGAGGCGCAGCACTTGAGGCGCTTCGTTATCTCGATTATCTGCAAACACTTCCGCTGCATATTCATCAGGTAATCTCGAGATCTGATAGATTCAATTACATGAACCTTAGATCCTAGGCTCGGAATTTAGACTAGGGTTGCTAATCCTGATTAGAACTGCTAGAAATTCCTTCAAAACAATCATCACACAAGCAAGCCTATTAGGGTTTCTAATGTCTTTTAACCAATTCACGTCCGCTACCTTGGATTAGCGGATTGCTAATCCGTAGACGGCTCACCAATCACAACACTTCTCATTTCTTAACCTTTCCTAAATATCTTTTATCAACTCCCCGATCCATCGGTTTAGAGCTAGTAGCTTACTAAACTCCCCGACGTCTCACCGTTTATTTCATTCATTCATTTCTTACCATTAAACCTCAACCGATTATCATTCCATATGCTATATGTTTGTTAAGTTACTTCCGTCTTTTATAGCGTTTTAATTCCTGTACTTAGATTCATTCGAGATCATTCTTCTCATACATAGATATATATGCATATACGGCCCTATCATACAACAACTATATGTATGCATCACACAATGTTACTACCAACCTAACGGCACACAATAAGTTTAATCCGTTTAATCTTACGATCCTAGTATGCGTCTCGAAACCCTATTCGGTTTATCGTTAATCCGTTAATTCAATTCTCACACACCATCAATTCATATTCGGGTATGCAATTACTTACTCTACGGTTTCTCGTTTTCTGATCTATATGCAATACTACTCTACGGTGTTTGAGCCGACTCACATTGCTATTATGATGACGGATGGACGGATTGACGGACTAGTGGAACAACGAGACCCGGCACGAACCCGATGCTAACCCGAACCTTCCCCGAACCTCCGTCGCTTTGACCCGACCTTGACCCGCACTTGACCATACCGTCGACCTTTGTGATTCCGACTGAGCCTCCGGACTAATTTCCTCTCTCTCTCCTCCGGTTCTCTCTCTCTTCTTTCTCTTTCTTATTTCTCTCTCTACTTTATCTCTCCTCTTCCTCTTCCTCCGGTCTTCTTCTTCTTATCTCCTCCTCCTTCTTCTTCTTCTTCTTCTTCTTCTTCTTCTTCTTCTTCTTCTTCTCCGGCTTCTTCTTCTTCTCTTCCTCATCCTCCTCCTTCTTCTTCTTCCCCCACTCCTTTCTTCCTCTCCTTCTCTTCTTTCTCTCTTCTTCTCTTGTTTTTGTTGTGTTGGTGTGAAGAAATGAGGAGGCCTCACCTCCTTTTATAACAACACAAGGAGACTTAGAGAAAGCCATGTGTCCATCCACTCTTCTCCCTTATGCTCATGCCACGCCTCCTCTCTCATTCAGGGCCACAAATAGCTCATTTTAGTACCCATTTCACATTTGCACAGCCCATGTAAAAGCCCCTTTGATTTAGGTCCAAAACCCTCTTGTAGATTCATTGAATCTAGCTCACAAAGCCCCTTTTATTTTCCTCTTGCATAATTTCGTGGCACAAGCTTGTACATGGGCTTGCATCAAGTTCATAATGACTTCAGACATCAGCTCTAATCATCCCAAACCAATCCCAAGCTCCCTTGAATTTATTTTGGAGTTTTAGTCATTAATCACCCATTAATGATCTAAAATTTGTAACTTGATCTCGGCATCAAATCTTTCTTAATCCTTTTAACCATGTCTTCTTCAACTTATATTGGAGCTGTGGTCAAAATTTCATAATTTTTAGTTGACTATAGAGGGTACTCTCGCTTGCCCGAACATTGTATCGGTTTCTCGGAAATACCGGTTTTATGTATAATATTTTAAAAACTCTCTAGCTGCTTCTATAAATCCACCAAGCCTCATTTTCAGATTACACATGCTCTTATATGAATTTAGAAATTCGGTTTATCTCAGTACGACACATGTAGCTCCCGTAATGAAATTTACAAGTTTTGTCGGTTTTATCGGTTTCCATTCCCGATAACCCGAAAAACTCATCTACGGTCCGTTTCCACCATTGTTGATCTTTTAAATGTTTTCTTTCTTTAAAAAATAACATTTGGCCCGTCTTAGCTTCCGGCTCGTATTTTGGTAAAATTACCAAAATGCCCCTTAAGTTCTCAAAATTACGAAAATACCCTCCGTTGACTTTTCCGCTGCCCGTTGACCATTTCTTGATACACTCCTCCTCGGACATGACAGATTCTTGTAGGTTCCTTGCCCTCTTCAATTACATTTTTTGGTCTATCTCCAAATTCAGATTCTTAGTGCTTTGCACACCCCCCCCCCCCCCCCCCGTTTTGCGTAGATTATCAAGTGTTTTATCTTGAATGTTAGAGTTGTATCCAGTAATACAAGACAACTTTTTGGTTGGCGGTCTTTTGGAAACTAAAGTGAAGCAGGAGAGTATCACTGGTATCATTCCCAATTTTTTGCCTGGTTGGAGCTTTGAAGCAACCACTCTCCGGAAGCGTTGAATGGTAGAATCGTAGTTGTATGGGATCTTTTATTATCAGTGTAACTTACTTCAAGTCGGATCAGATGGTTGTATGTGGAGTTTTTAAACTGATTTCTCATCAGTCTTTAACTGTCGCTTTAATATATGCTTGAAACACAATGGAGGAAAGAAGAAGACTATGGTTCGACATTAGTCAATTAAGAGCTTCTTATCCTCTTTGTGATTCCCCATGGATGTTAATGGGTGATTATAATCAGGTTCTAATCATTTCAGAAACCTATGCGCTAAGTCAGTCTGATATTCCTCTACAAGGAATTGCTGAGTTTAGAGATTGCTTGACTGGAGCGGGGCTGTTTGATTTGTCTAGCAGAGGTTGTCAGTTCACTTGGACGAACAAATTTCCCTCTAATTCGAAATCCTGAAAACTAGACCGAGCATTAATCAATGAGAGGTGGTTTAAAGCTTTTCCAGTTTCTAATGCCTTTTGACGTTCCTGGTACCTCGGATCAATCCCCATGTCTTGTCTTTCTATCTTAGGAATCGGAAAGGAGGAAATCAAGATTTAATTTCTTCTCCTTTTTATTACTTATCCGGATTACAATAATCTTATAGAAGCTGCTTGAAATCAGTAAACAACTTCTTCAAATAAGATGTACATCCTTTGTTAGAAGCTGAGAGCCGCAAAAATCTGTTGCCAAGGTATCAATCGGAGCTCATTCAATGACATTCAAAAGAGAACAAAGGAAGCTTTTTTGGATCTTAAAAGTATTCAACGGCAGGTCATGGAATCCCCTTCTCAAGATCTATTTGAACATGAAAGAGAGGCTAGGAATAAGTGGCTTCTCTTGGCTTCAGCAGAAGAAAGTTTCTTTAAGAAAAAGTCGCGAATGAGATGACTTCAAGTTGGGGATTGTTACACTGCTTTCTTCGTTAAATCTTGTGTTGCCAATATGTCTAGAAATATTATTTATTGTCTTATAGACAATGGAAGGAATTGAATTACTGAAGCTGTTCAGATTAAGGAAATGGTTGTAGAGTTTTATTTTTATCTTCTCGACACAGCAAATGACCAAGTCTCGACCTACTCGATTGAAAACATCAATGCAGTGCATCCGTTTAGGTACGATAAAGCTATTGCGACCTCCCTCTCTCAAATTCCCACATAAGAGGAGATTAAGAAAGTAGTCTTTGGTCTCCCTAAAAACAGGGCGCCAAGGCCCGATGGATTTACTATAGAGTTCTTTACAACCTCTTTGGACTTAGCTGGAAGACATCTAGTGTATGATGTTTTGGATTTCTTCATTTCAGGTAATTTTCCTCGACAAGTCAATCCCACAGTATTTGCGCTCATTCCTAAGGTTACTAGAGCCACCCCTTGTGGATTTTAGACTTATATCCTTGTGCAATACGGTTTATAAAGTCATATCCCGGCTCCTTTCTGCTCGTCTTAGATCCATCACCTCTAATGCCGCCCAACCCAACCAAGTGGGTTTTGTCAAGGGAAGTCTTTTGTGTGAAAACGTAGTCCTAGCATCTGAGTTGGTAACCGATTTCAACAGGGAAGAAGAGACCTCTAAAGGCTGTATTCAACTAGACATCTCGAAAGCTTATGATAACATGGATTGGGGTTTCATTATCAATAGTCTTCATGCTTTGAATTTGCCGACAGTCTTTATTAAGTGGATTAAGATTTGTATGTCTACTCCTCACTACTCAATTGCTATAAATGGTGAGTTTTGTGGATTTTTTTCGGGGAAGAAAGGTCTAAGGCAAGGTGATTTTATCTCCTCTTCCCTTTTTGTCATCGGATTGGAATTTCTGGGGAAACTATTGGATAAGGCAGCTAGGGAAATTAGATTCGCTCTTCATCCGCTTTGTCTTAGTCTGTTGATTACTGATCTCAGCTTTGCAGTTGATCCTGTTGGGTTTTTTAATGGAAGTGTGTGTTGGTTAAATAGCCTTGTAGTGTGAACTATGAATTTGGATAATGATTGAATCGCGCACGAGAGCACTTTCCTTAAAGAGTATTTCGACCCTATCCCAAGCCTTGGGTTACACGAAATCCCTTTTGTAGGATAAGACAACCAAAGTCTCACTCTTGTTCTAGGCTAAGATACAAGAGATACAAATAGAAGTTTTTGTGTTTATATGTATTTCTTCAAAGATCTTTGATAATATTTTGAAGCAATGAATCTCTCTCTTTTATCTCTCTTTCTTTTGTATTAGTTTTTGTTGTTTGCTCTTGCTTGTGAAATTTTTTGTTATGTCATTTGCAAAATGCCAAAAACTCTTTATATAGAAATCAAAAGGGTGCATTTATTAATCACCAACCATTGCAACTATTCACCAAAAATTGTAATGATTCATTACCAAAAGTTACAATGGTTCAAAACCAAAGGTTCAATGGTTCAAAAAAAAATGTTGCAATAGTTCAAAACCAAAGGTTGCAATGGTTCAAAACCAAAGGTTGCAATGGCTCAAAACCAAAGGTTGCAACGATTCAAAACCAAAGGTTACAATGGTTCATACACAAGAGTTGCAATGTTTCATTTAATAAATTGCAACTCTTCATTAATATTTACAACCACACTTAAATATATAACATTCCTCCCCCATTTAAGTGTAAACAAAAATTCACTAATTATATAACACATATATCAAACTCATGCATAAATGAAAATGTCGTAACGATTGAATTTTCATCTTAGTGATATTACACATTCCAAATGCCCGAGAATCATGATGTCTTAGGGATTGAATCCTATCAACCCATTTGGGCACATGAAGATAATACACACATGAATTCTCACACTACTCTAAGTGTTTATACCTGACACTATTATAAGCCATGTGTCCCTATCCATTCATGAATGCTTACAAAGTCAAGTCCTAACTTCTTGAAGCGGCAACACTTCACACTCATATAGGTAGATACTTTTAATCATGCACCTGCAACTTGCATTTTTTCAAAAGATCTATTAAGAATAAAACTTCAACCTCTCTCTTTCTTGCAGGTCCAAGCACATACATTGGGATGATATAAACATGTGCTTTCCACATTGAATTCAGCCCCTAACGTCGTATTAGAGGGGAATTGTGTATCCCACAATTAAAGATTTATATGGACTTTAATCCCATCCCTTTAACTGACTTAACTACCAAGTCTCTAGCTAATCCTTTCGTCAAATGATCTGCTAGATTTTGTTGAGACCGAACATATTATATGGTAATCACCCCATGAGTGATCAGCTCATGTACAGCGCTATGTCTAACGCCCAGGTGTCGTGACTTACCATTATACACTTGGCTATAGGCCTTAGCCAAGGTAGCTTGACTATCGCAACGGATAAATATTGGTGATACTGGTTTCGGCCATAATGGAATCTCGTATATTAGGTTTCTTAGCCACTCTGCCTCTTTACAGGCAGAAGCTAACGCTACGAATTTTGATTCCATAGTCGAACTTGTAATGCAAGTTTGCTTCTTGGAAGCCTACGAAATGGCATCTCCCCCAAGCAAAAATACCCAGCCACTCGTAGAAGAATGATCTTCTACGTTGCTAATCCAACTTGCATCTGAATACCCTTCTAAAACCGAAGGAAATCCGACATAAGACAAACCATAATTTATGGTTCCTTTCAAGTACTTGAGCACCCGTCTTAAGGCTTGTCAATGTTGAGTACTAGGATTACTAGTGTATCTACTCAACCTCCCTACAGCATAAGCTATATATGGCCTAGTGCTCGTCATGGCATACATTAAGCAGCCAATCACTTGTGAATACTCGAGTTGTGACACTGCTTGTCCTGTATTAGGCATAAGCTTCACACTCGCATCCATGGGAGTGCTCATTGGAGAACAATTTTCACAATTAAACCTTTTAAGGACCTTCTCAATATAATGAGATTGTGTCAAAATTAGTCCTTTATTTTGACGCTTGATTCTAATTTCAAGAATCACATCTGCCTCCCCCATGTCTTTCATGGCAAAATTTGATGACAAAAATGCTTTTGTAAGCTCTACTTGTCTAAGGTTAGTGCCAAAGATCAACATGTCATTGACATACAAGCAAATGTTTACTCCATTACCAAACTCATCAAATTTGTTGTATAAACACTTATCCGACTGATTTAACTTAAATCCACCTAATAAGACAACCTCATCAAACCTTTGATGCCACTGCTTAGGTGCTTGCTTTAGCCCATACAATGACTTTATTAACTTACACACCTTATTCTTATTACCAGGCATAATAAAAACCTCAGGTTGTTTCATATACACCTCTTCTTCCAAAACACCATTCAAGAATGCTGTCTTGACATCCATTTGGTGAATCACAAGGTCATTAATAGCTGCCAAAGCAATTAATAGCTTTATAGAAGAGATCCTAGCAACTGTAGCATATGTATCGAAATAATCAATACCTTCCCTTTGTTTAAAGTCTTGAATAACCAACCGAGCTTTAAACTTGTCGATTGTTCCATCAACTTTCATCTTCTTTTTGAAGATCCATTTGCAGCCCAAAGGCTTGCAACCGGGTGGAAGATCCGATAAGGTCCAAGTATTATTTCCCATGATGGAGTCCATCTCATCATTTATTGCTTCTTTCCAAAAAGCAACATCTTGAGACTTCATAGCCTCACCATATGTCCTAGGATCATTATCAATATGATAGCAATCTCATCCCTTGATCCCTCAACCAAATAGATTTGAAAATCAGGACCGAAAGATTTTTCGATCCTCCCTCGCTTGCTCTTACGGAGCATGGGTGAAATGTTAGGAGGTACAATTGTTTCGTCTCCTTCCTTAGTTCCACTTGAACTAGGAATCATATCAATTGGTATAGGTATAGATGAAAAACGGTTTTCATCAAATATTGCATCTCTTGACTCAATTACGGTGTGAACTGATATTGAATCATTAGGTTCTATGACATAAAACCTATATGTTGGGATTGTGTCTTGAAATCACACTTGTACTCACTCCTGATGATAGTTGTGTGTCGAGATCAGACAATTTGTATAATACTGGGTGGTTGTAATGCTTTGCTAGAAGCCTCTTGCAGTCTGTGAGTTGTAGACTTACTGACAGTATTGTATGATCCTATATGGTCACACACCTAAGCAAACTGGAAGCATAAATATGGGAATGATCATTATGGTAATGATCATGTCGATGTGTATTGGATACACATTGATATTGAGTTTATAGTGGTGTGTCGATCGACACAGTAAGTGTGTCGATCGACACAGATCGGGTTTTCGAAACTGACGTTTCGATTTTATGACTTAAACGAATTGGGATTTATCCAATTTCGGTTTAGTCATTCCAGGTCTATATAAAGGATTATATGGTTGACTTGGAACCCTAGCCGTTCACTTTTCTATTGCAGAAAAGGCAGAACCACCTAAACTCAGTGATCCCAAGATCCGGCACTAGCATCCCGGATTTCAAGCTTTGTGTGTGTGTGTATCTGGTAGAGGCGAAGCATCTGAGTCGCTGCTGATCTCGATTACCATTCATTCCGCTGCCATCTCTGAGGTAAACACGAGATCTCTGATTCAATACAATAACCCTAGATCCTAGGCTTTCCAACAGTGGTATCAGAGCTATTAGGGTTTAATTCATTGAATCAAAATCATGTAATTCGAAAACTGATGTATTTGAATAGATTTATGCTTGATGTTTCATGTTTTGATCAAGAAAACTCGGTTTTAGTCTGTGATCGAAAACGAAGAATATGTGTTTTCGCACAGTGTCGATCAACACAAGTTTGTGTCGGTCGACACACCGCGAAATCGATCTTAAAACTTAAGGGTTTTCGCACAGTGTCGATCGACACTAAGCTTGTTTTGGTCGATGCAACGCGAATGCGCCTATTAAAATTTGGGTAACGATCTTAGAGATCGCATTGTGTCGATCGACACACTGGGTGCATCGATCGACATAGGCTGTGCGAAAGGATAGATCGGTTCAATTGGATTGAACCGGTTATCTCGCATGGTTATGTCGGCTAAATCAGTTCAATTGGATGAACCGGTTCAATTAGATTGGACTGGTTATCTCAATTAGTTAAGAACCGATTTAATTGGTTGATTTCGGTTAAATTAGATTTACCGGTTATCAACCCGGTTCAATTGGATTGAACCGGAAAACCAATTTGATTTTGGTTAGGTTGTGTCGACCGATACAAGGATGTGTCGATCGACACACCACTCGCAGACTTGATGGTTGGACCTCAAATTGCGAATACCAAATCAAATCTAATTCCCTGTTCTAAATTAACCTAAACTTAATAAATGTAGATGTTTTAAACAACTTAAAAAATCTAGATGTTTTAAACAACTTAAAAACTTCTTGGATGTATATTGGATATGCATCAAGATTAAATAGTTCTTTTCCTCAACTAAATATCAAGTGATCTTGATGTCTTGCCCGATCTTGTCTACTATCAAGACTCGTTTCGTTGTTGGATAGCCTTGGAGTCCTTGGTATCCACAACTACATGAGTAAGGCAGGTGATCATTGATAGACTTGCAGTGCGACTGTCAATGATCACCAGACTGAAGAGATTGGTTTACTTGACTGGACTATCAGAAGTTCTGGGCCCAGAGACATGAGAGTGGATAAGACATGTATTGTCTTATCTGCGACCAAGAGTTGTACTGGGTACAATTAGCAATGATTTGCTTACCTAGATAACTAAAGTTTGGGTGATGGCGAGTCGCTCACTCAAATTTTAGTGAGCT
Organism: Orychophragmus violaceus; assembly: GCA_030180135.1. Lineage (NCBI taxonomy): Eukaryota > Viridiplantae > Streptophyta > Magnoliopsida > Brassicales > Brassicaceae > Orychophragmus > Orychophragmus violaceus. Next base: position 94,038,613 of record CM058230.1, read on the forward strand.
GAGGATCTTGGTTCATTGTATTCATCTGAGGAAACATAGTTTTTTGAATACAATGCGAGTTTTCTTATTAGATAAGAATTCTCATTTCCTTGAGCATCATAACTAAAACCTCTACCTTTTTAATTACAGCTATGTCTGTCCCAACTCACATCAACACTTTCTCGCTAAGATCCATTCTTGAGAAGGACAAGCTTAATGGATCAAATTTCTTGGAATGGTATCGGAACCTGAGAATAGTTCTCAGGCAGGAGAACAAGGAATATGTCCTTACAAGAGTTCTCCCCGAGAGGCCACGTTCCAATGCCACGCAGGCAGATAAGAATGCTTGGGATAAGCATTCAGCTGATGTCAAAGACGTTAATTGTCTAATGCTGGTGACTATGAACTCTGAGCTGCATAAGCAATATGAGAACGTGATGTCACCGATTGAGATGATTAACAGCCTGAAAGCTTTGTTTCAGGAGCAAGCTCGCACAGAGAGATATCAGACGGTTAAATCTCTCATGGATTGCAAGCTGACTAAGGACAGTCCAGTGAGTCCTCATGTCCTTAAAATGATGGGTTACATTGATAACCTGGGGAAACTGGACTGTGCCATTAGCCAGGAGCTAGCTACTGACATGATTCTGCAGTCTTTGCCGTCGTGTTTTGATCAGTTCATCATGAACTACAACATGCAAAACATGACTAAGACATTGACTGAGTTGCACGGCATGCTGAAGACAGTAGAGCCGAATCTCAAGAAGGCGACTCCAAATGTACTGATGGTACAAGGGGGTAAAAGGTTTAAGAAACCTAGTAAGGATAAGGGAAAAGCTAAAGCTGTCCAGACTGAGAGTCAAGACAAGCCCAAGCCCAAATCCGGGCCTTCTCATGAGGACAAATGCAACTACTGCAAGCAGCTAGGGCATTGGAAGAGAGACTGCAAGAAGTTCATGGAAGATTACAAGAAGCTGAAGAAGACGTATGATGCATCTGATTCAGGTATTTATGTTATCGAACTCAATGTTATGACTCCTAGTTCTACTTCGTGGGTATTGGATACCGGCTGCGGTGCTCATATTTGTACTAATGTGAAGGCACTAAGAAACAGTAGAACGCTGAAGAAAGGACAAGTTGAGCTACGGGTCGGGAATGGAGCTAAGGTTGCTGCACTGGCCGTAGGCACTTATGATTTGTCTTTACCTTCTGGCATGGTTTTAGAATTGAATAATTGCTACTTTGTACCTGCGATTAGCAGAAACATAGTTTCCGTTTTGGATTTGGAAGGTTTTGATTTTGCTGTTAAGAATAAAGTTTGTTCTTTTAATCGTGATGGTACGTTTTATGGTAGCGCCCCATTAGATAATGGGTTATATGTCTTAAACCAAGAAATGCATGTCTTTAACATAAATACAAAGCGGTTTAAGTCAAATGACGAAAACCCGAATTTCTTATGGCATTGTCGTTTGGGCCATATCAATGAGAAACGCATTCATAGACTCCATCGAAATGGGCTTCTGGGCTCATTTGATTTTGAATCATGTGAGAAATGCGAATCTTGCTTGATGGGCAAAATGGCTAGGGCCCCTTTCAACAAACCGAATGAAAGGGCCAGTGACTTATTGGGTCTTATTCATACTGATGTATGTGGGCCAATGAGCATTGTTGCCAGAGGAAATTACAAGTACTTCATTACCTTTACTGATGACTTCAGTAGGTATGGCTACGTCTATTTGATGAGACACAAGTCAGAATCCTTTGATAGATTCAAGGAGTTCAAGAATGAAGTACAGAACCAACTTGGCAAAAGTATCAAAGTTCTGCGGTCGGATCGCGGAGGAGAATACTTGAGTCAAGAGTTCAGTGACTATCTAAGCGAGTGTGGAATTGTTTCACAACTCACTCCTCCTGGAACACCCCAATGGAATGGAGTGTCAGAGAGGAGGAATCGAACTTTATTGGATATGGTTCGGTCTATGATGAGTCATTCAGATCTTCCATTATCCTTTTGGGGATACGCTCTAGAAACGTCTGCGTTTACACTAAATAGGGTGCCATCTAAATCAGTGGAAAAGACACCACATGAATTTTGGACTGGTAATATTCCAAGTCTGTCTTTCCTGAAGATTTGGGGTTGTGAGGCTTATGTCGAACGTTTAATCTCTGACAAGCTCGCACCCAAATCAGATAAATGCTACTTCGTTGGATATCCTAGGGAGACCAAGGCATACTGCTTTTACAACCGATCTGAGAACAAAGTCTTTGTTGCTTGGGACTGTTCTTTTCTTGAGAGGGAATTTCTTTCTAAGAAAAGCAGTGGGAGTAAAGTACATCTCGAAGAAATTCAAGATGCACAGGAGACTGCTCAACCTGCTGAGGAAGAGCAGCAGTTGGATCCACAAACTTCTGTGGAACCCACACCTGTGGAGCCTGAAGTTCGCAGATCCGGAAGGATCCGTCACGAACCCGAGAGATATTATGGATTTCTCGTGACCAATTGCAATAATCTGATGATTATTGAAAGTGACGAACCGGCGACCTTCGCGGAAGCAATGAAGGACCCGGACTCCGAAAAGTGGCTTGGAGCCTCTAAATCCGAAATGGGATCCATGTCAGAAAACCAAGTGTGGTCCTTGGTTGATTTACCTAATGGTGCAAAAGCCATTGAGTATAAATGGATCTTCAAGAAGAAGATTGACGTGGATGGCAATGTCCAAATTTATAAGGCTAGGTTGGTGGCTAAAGGTTTCAAACAGATTCATGGTATTAACTATGATGAAACCTATTTCCCATTCGCTATGCTTAAATCCATTCGGATTCTTCTAGCAACTGCCGCTTATTATGATTATGAGATTTGGCAGATGGATGTCAAAACCGCCTTCCTGAATGGAATTTTGGAAGAGGATGTGTATATGACACAACCTGAGGGTTTTGTAGATCCTGAGAATGCTAGGAAGGTATGCAAGCTTCATAAATCCATTTATGGATTGAAGCAAGCATCACGGAGTTAGAATCTTCGCTTTGATGAAGCAGTAAAACAATTTGGTTTCATCAAGAACGAAGAAGAACCATGTGTATACAAGATGACTAGTGGGAGCGGAATTATGTTTCTCGTACTGTATGTCGATGACATACTTCTTCTCGGTAATGACGTTCTGTTGCTTCAGTCTGTTAAGACTTGGCTTGGAAGTTGTTTTTCCATGAAGGACATGGGAGAAGCCGTGTATATCCTTGGAATCAGAATCTACAGAGATAGAGCGAACAAGCTGATTAGATAGAACGCATGGATAGGATTCCTTATGCTTCTGCAATAGGATCTATCATGTATGCTATGCTCTGCACTCGTCCAGATGTAGCTTACGCGTTAAGCATGACGAGTAGATACCAATCTGATCCAGGTGAAGATCACTGGACAGCTGTCAAGAATATTCTCAAATATTTGAGACATACCAAGGATAAGTTCTTGGTATATGGAGGAAGTGAAGAGCTTGTAGTGAATGTATTCACTGATGCAAGTTTTCAGACAGACAGAGACGATTTCCGATCACAGTCTGGATATGTCTTCTGTCTAAATGGCGGTGCAGTGAGCTGGAAGAGCTCTAAGCAGAATACCGTAGCTGATTCCACGACGGAAGCTGAATATGTTGCTGCTTCAGAAGCGGCCAAGGAAGCTATTTGGATCAAGAAGTTTATGACTGAACTTGGTGTGGTTCCTAGTATCTTGGAGCCGGTGGCTTTGTTTTGTGATAACAATGGAGCCATTGCTCAGGCGAAAGAACCAAGGTCACACCAGAAGTCTAAACACATAGAGAGGAGATATCACCTGATTCGTGATATCGTCAATAGAGGAGAAGTGAAGATCAGTCGAGTTCCAACGGACAAGAATGTCGCTGATCCTCTGACTAAGCCGCTCCCAAGGCCTAAGCATGAGTATCACACTACTACTGTAGGCATTAGAGATCTTAAGATGTAATCTTGATTCTAGTGGGAGTTCTTGTGGTTTTATTTTAGTTATATTAAGATGTTCTTGTAAACATACTTCTGGATATGTTTAATGAAATTTGATTTCAGCATTATTTATTGTGATCTAAATAATGGTCCCAAAATAAGTTTATACCATATTATAGGTCATCAAGTTGAGGACTTGATCATGAAACCCTATAAGTTATAGATGACATAAATTATGATGTGTCCCTAGTCGAGGTTGTCAAAGTGGGACAATGACAACCGCGAGAGACTAGATTGTGAGGTGACTGTTGACTAAGTTTCATGGAATCAGTGATATGAGTATCACAGTCAGTCACATAGATATATGTTGATGAACATATGATCGGACGTGACCCGCTAATGAGAAGTCTCCAAGATAGTTATATTTGTGTCATGAGAGATTCTCATTATGACTATAGAGTATAATCCTCAGACCTGAGTTCATCATGCTTTCTTGCATATGAATTGGTGCACTTTAACTTTGTCAAACGTCGACCCGTAACTGGCGGCTATAACGGCATTGCTTAGGTGTATCATGAAGTGTGTGTAGGAACAGGGATGAAACAAGATGGGATTTGTCCCTCCTGAATAACGGGAGATAAATATCTCAGGGCCTATCGAAGATTTAATACTGAGAGAATGTGTGGCCGCACTCAAACGAACTGTAGTTCAGTTGTTTGTATTGTTCAGTATAGATCAGGAGTTCGATAAACACGATGTTGGCTTAATAAGGATGACACTGATCTTGCCTTATGCCAAATCGAGATATAGAGACAAAAGGATTACAGGAATTGATGATTCCAGTACAAGTGGGAGATTGTTGGGATGATGTCCTGAAATCACACTTGTACTCACTCCTGATGATAGTTGTGTGTCGAGATCAGACAATTTGTATAATACTGGGTGGTTGCAATGTTTTGCTAGAAGCCTCTTGCAGTCTTTGAGTTGTAGACTTACTGCCAGTATTGTATGATCCTATAGGGTCACACACCTAAGCAAACTGGAAGCATAAATATGGGAATGATCATTATGGTAATGATCATGTCGATGTATATTGGATACACATTGATATTGAGTTTATAGTGGTGTGTCGATCGGCACAGTAAGTGTGTCGATCGACACAGATCGGGTTTTCGAAACTGACGTTTCAATTTATTACTTAAACGAATTGGGATTTATCTAATTTCGGTTTAGTCATTCCAGGTCTATATAAAGGCTTATATGGTCGACCTGGAACCCTAGCCATTCACTTTTCTGTTGCAGAAAAGGCAAAACCACCTAAACTCAGTGATCCCAAGATCCGGCACTAGCATCCCAGCTTTCCAACTTTGTGTGCGTGTGTATCTGGTAGAGGCGAAGCATCTGAGTCGCTGCTGATCTCGATTACCATTCATTCCACTGCCATCTCTGAGGTAAACACGAGATCTCTGATTCAATACAATAACCCTAGATCCTAGGCTTTCCAACACTATAAGCCTTGGAATGCTCAGCATATCCAATAAAGATGCAATCAATACCTCTTTCTCCCAAGGTTTTAATCTTGGGTTGGGGAAGTCTAACGACAGCCCTACATCCCCAAACTCGAAGATAATTCAAGTTTGGTTTCTTTTTGTGCCAAAGTTCATAAGGGGTAATTTTGTTCCTATTGTTAGGAACTCTATTTAATAAATAGCAAGTTGTTAACATTGCTTCTCCCCAAAATCCGTCACTCAATTCCGAGTAGGATAACATGGAATTAACCATTTCCTTTAGATTTCTATTTTTCCTCTCCGACACACCATTTTGTTGTGGTGTATATGGAGCCGTAGTTTCATGTATAATGCCTACGGATTGAAAATATGCAGGATCATAATACTCTCCACCTCTATCAAGGCGTAACTTCTTAATAAAATCATTTTGTTGTAATTCAACCTCAGTTTTATTAACCTTAAATTTATCTAGGGCATCATCTTTAGCATGTAATAAATATACATAACAAAAGCGAGTATAATCATCTATGAAAGTGATAAAATACTTCTTACTTCCTAAAGATGGTGTAGCATGTAATGTTGTATCTCCTAGGATCTAGGGTTCGTTATATTGAAATTGCCAACCTCGTTCTTACCTAGAACTGGCAGCGGAATGATTGGTGAACGAGATCAGCGAGCGACTCAAATGCTTCGCCTCTATCAGATACACACGCACACAAACCTAGAAAGCCGGGATGCTAGTGTCGGATCTTAGGGAACTCTGAGTTTTAGTGTTTCTGTCTTTCTATCAGAGAAAAACTCAACGGCCAGGGTTCCAGGTCGAAACTATATGACTATATAAAGACCTGGAATGACTTAAACCGAGCCGTGATAAATCAGATTCGTTTTAAGTAATAAAACCGAAACTCTGTTTCGGAATCGACCCTGTGTCGATCGACACACATACCGTGTCGATCGACACACTGTTCGAAACTCAACATTGATGTGTATCCAATACACCTCAATACGATCATTACCATAATGATCATTCCCCATATTTTAGCTTCCAGTTTGCTTAGGTGTGTGACCCTATAGGATCATATAATATTGGCAGTAAGTCTACAACTTACAGACTGCAAGAGGCTTCTAGCAAAGCATTGCAACCGCCCAGTATTATACGAATGTTTGATCTCGACACACAACTATCATCAGGAGTGAGTACAAGTGTGATTTTAGGACACTATCCCAACATGTAAATCACATAGATCACTATGTACAAGTCCAAGCACTATAGATTTTCTTTCAATGCTTTTAAATGGTTGCCTAACTATCTTTGTTAACATGCAAGTACTACATTTCTCTATATTTATGTCTAACGTAGGAATCAATCCTTCTTTAGACATATCAATCATACGCTTATAATGTACATGACCTAATCTAGCATGCCATAGTGAAGTATCATTTTTGCTAGAACTTGCCATATAAATAGATTTGACAATTTTATTAATATTAAGCATAAACATGCCATTACAGAAATATCCAAATCCAACAAACACACCACGCTTTGATAAGATATACTTATCAGATTCATACACTTGTTTAAAACCACACTTATTTAAAACACTACCAGAGACTAAGTTTTTTCTAATTCCGGGTACATGAAGTACATCCTTAAGATCAAGAGTTTTCCCGGAACTAAATTCTAACACCACTTTTCCACGACCTAGGATAGGGGCGGTTGACTCGTTGCCCATATGAAGTACGGACCCATCTTGAACTTGCTCATATGTCACGAACCAGTCACGATCCTTGCAAACATGTGTTGTTGCACCCGAGTCAATCCACCATGCCACTTCATCATCCTTGATAAGTGGATGGACCTTGGTCCTTAGACCCTTGTCCCAAGCGGTTTTGTTCCGCTCTTTTTGTATCCTTCCATGCCCGACAATCACGTTTTAAGTGACCCGGCTTATTACAATTCCAACAAACTCTCTTAAGCCTTTTGTTAGATCCATCATTAGCGTTGTTATTGAAGGAGCGTTTCCTTCCTTTATTTTCTTAGAACTCCTACCTTCATCCTGTTGGGAATGTCCTGAAATCTACTGTACTATCTCTAGAAAGTATGATAAGTGTCGAGATCAGACATAAGTCATAAATACTGGGTGATCATGATGACTTGCTAGAGCCCGCTCTTGATCTATAAGTTTAGGACTTATTGCCAGTATTGTATGATCCCAAAGGGTCACACACCATAGCTAACGGGAAAGTTAAAATGGAATTAATACGGTAAGATGCAAGGCATTTACTGTATTTGTACAGAGAATTGGGCCAGACAAAATACAGTTATTTTGTCTGATTTGGGTCTTGGGCCCAAAAGCCTAATAGGCCATTAGTTTAATCACTTGGGCCCATATAAGGAAGAGCACAGGCGCCAGTAAGACCAGTCTTCTGCGATTTTTCTAGGTCTGGCCGTCCTCTCTCTCTCTGTTGTTCCAGCTTGGTCTAGCAACCTGATCCAGTAGCTTGTAAGCGTGTGGATACCTAGGAGGAGCCGGTTTCTATCAGCTCTCAGTGATCTCTTCTGTTGGAATTGTGTCCAGCAATCTCTGTACTGTCTCTATAACGTAAGAGTATGTCAGTGATCAGACATAAGTCATACAATACTGGGGGTCATGATGGCTTGCTAGAGTCCGCTCATGATCTATAAGTCTTGGACTTATTGCCTTTATTGTATGATCCCATATGGGTCACACGCTTAAGCTAGCAGGAAATAATGTTGGAACGGCATAGCAGAAGTACGACAAAAGTGCTAGGCATTTGTCGTACTAAGAGAGAATGAATAATGGGTCTGATTAAATAGGATTTAATCAGATTGGGCCCAAAAGCCCAAAAGGGAAAGAGAAGGCTTTTAATGACTAAAAGCCAAAGTCTCCTTCTCCCTAACCCTAAGCCATAGCCGCGATTCTCCTCTCTCTCTGCGCCTCTCTTCCTTGTGGTCTAGCAGCCAATTTCCGGTGATTGCGTGTGTGAGCCTTTGGAGGATCCATCTCTCGGTGTATCTCCCTGATCATTGACCTGTTCTCAATTCCGCTGCCAAACAAACAGGTAAAAGGTGAGATCATTTGATTCTAAATAAGAACACCTAGATCTAATGCATGTTTAGGTTGATATCAATATGAGAATTGAATCAGGATCAACCGAAACTTCCAACAGTGGTATCAGAGCCATTGGTTCTTAGGTTTCTTGTTTTAGATTCATTGTTTAGGTTGTTTAATCTGCTTAGAATTGTTTTTGAATCAATTACTGATAAGATAAAACGATTAAGAATCAGAATTGAACTCTAAACACATTGATTGGATCGCAAAACCGAGCTATATGACTCGGGTTTTGCGATCGGCCGGGTATTGGATCGACCGGCTTGGCCGGTTGGTTTTACGGCCGAAAGGAGGCTCGGGTGGACGGCGGACGGTCGACCGAGACACGTCCCGATCGCATGGATCGTGCGATAGCCGATCGCATGGATCGCGTCCCGCGTTCGTCGTCCCGATCGTCTCGTCCGGATGGTGTCCCGATCGCGTGAGGTTTCGACCGTCCGGATCGCGTCACGCTCTCGGACGTCCCGATCTATCGACCCGAGCATCACGTCCCGTCCCGAGCTGCCGAGCGAACGTCCCGATCCGGATCAAACGCGGCTGGCCTGCGGCTATCGTTTTTGCGTGAGGCTTACGGCTGGCCGGTTAGGGTTTTGGGTGAGATGGGCCGGTTCAATTTCGGTTAGCTGGTTCGGTTCAAAATTTTTTAATTAAATCGTTCTGGTTTAATAAACAGATTAATAAGTTTATTAAATCTGGTTAAACCAGGATTAGAAATCCAATGTCGAAAGAAATATTGGATTTAGTTCCTAAACCAGGGATTTCTAATTTGATTTGGTTGGACCAAATAAATTGAGAAATTCCGGTTTAGTAAATAACCGGTTGACAATTGTGGTCATCGTAGTAATTAAAACTTGGTTAGACCAGTTTTAATGAACCAGACCGGTTATGTCAATTAATTGGACAATTGGGTCATGTCTTGGACATGGACCAATTCTTGGGTCTTGGGCCAAGAAGTTAAAACAATTGGGCCAGTTAATTGAGTCTTTCTTCAGATTAATTTAAAATCTATTTTATAAAATTATAAAGTCGGTTTTTAAATTAAAGTTTCCGAAATTTCAAAATTAGAAAGTTTCTTAAAATAGAATTTTCTGAATTTGCGGGTTTTGGATTTTAAAGAAGTTTCTAAAGTTAGAAAGTTTCCAGTTTTAGAAAGTTTCCAATTTTAGAAAGTTTCTAAAAATAGTAGGTTTCCATAAATAGAAAGTTTCCCGAAATAGTAATCTTCTATTTTGGGAATGATTTTAATAAACCTACGAACCTCAAATAATATCAAGCGTTGGATGTCTTGTCCAGGCTATGTCAGCTGTCAAAGCTCATTCAATTGCATTCATGGCCTTACAGTGTGAGGATGTCTGCTTTTGCGTGAGTAAGACGGTTTGTGATTCATAAATGTCATTGGGAGTCCCAGACATTAATGATTACATGACTGTATAGTCCGGTTTTCTTGACTAGGCCATCGGGAGTCCCGGGCCTTGAGACATCAGAGTGGATTGGGCCTCGGGCCCAGATTCACAACCAAGAGTTATATCACGGATATAATTAGCCGATATAGGGCTTACCGATATAAGCTAAGGTTGGGTGACGGCCAGTGGCCCACTTTGATCTTAGTTATATGTGGATCTTGGAATCATTATATTCTATTGAGGGTAACTTATGTTATTGAATATAATGCATGATTAATCATATTATACTTTAATACGAGATTAATCATATTGAACATATTAACTAAAATCCTTTTATCTTAATTTTCAGTTATGACTAGCACAAACAATCAAAACACTTTCTCGATCCGGTCTGTCCTTAAGATGGACAAGCTGAACGGATCAAATTTCTTGACTTGGTCGCGGAACCTGAGGCTAGTTCTCAGACAGGAGAGAAAGGACTATATCCTTGAGAGAGCTCTCCCCGTGAGGATCGGGTCCAATGCTTCTCATGCAGTATATGATGCTTAGAATAAGCATTATAATGATGCGGTAGATGTGCGTGGTCTGATATTGGCTACCATGGAATCAGGCTTGCGAAAGCAATATGAGAACATGGAGTCGCCAATAGAGATGATCAGCAGCCTGAAATTGAAATTTCAGGAGCAGATAAGAGTGGAGAGATACCAGTTGGTTAAATCTCTCACTAACTGCAAGCTACCAAATGATCATCCAGTAAGTCCTCATGTCAGTAAAATGATGGGTTACATTGATAACCTGAGGAAACTGGATTATCAAGTTAGCCAAGAATTGGCAACTGAGATCATTCTGCAGTCACTGCCGTCAAGCTATGATAAGTTCAGAAGGAACTATATCAAGAAAGGCTTAACGAAGACGCTGACTGAACTGCATGATATGCTCAAGACAGTTGAGCCAAACGTGAAGAGTACCCTGTACAATCTCATGAATGAGAAGGGTAGGTTTACTAAACCTAATACTGACAAGGGTGAAGACAAAGTTGTCCAGATTTTGAATCATGGCAAGTGTGTGTCTTCTGAGCCCAAGTCAGATACCTCTTACGTTGGTAAGTGCTGCTACTGTAAGGAGACAGGGCATTGGAAGAGAGATTGCATTAAATTCATGGAAGATGATGAGGAGTTAAAGTCGATGTATGCGACTACTTCATCAGGTATTCATGTTATTACTTCAAGTTCTACCTTAAAGGTATTGGATACTGATTGTGGCACTGATATTTGTGATAATATGCAGAGCCTAAACAACAGTAGAACGTTGAAGGAAGGGCAAGTGAAACTACATGTCTGGAAGGAGCTTAGGATGCTGCCTCAGCCGTAGGGTTTTCACTTATAGATCCCTTTTAGGCTTGGTTTTGTATTAAGTAATTGCTACAATGTACCTGCTTTAAGCAGAATTGTCTTTCATTTTCTTGTAAGAATTTGAATGTTTTTCATTTTGATAAAAGACAAGTTATGTTCTTTTGATCTTAATGAAATATTAATTGTAGCACCCTATTCATGGAATGGGTTTTATATCTTAAACCAAAGAGTGCCTAAATGTAACATAAATACCGAATTGGTTTAAATCTGATGAATTAAACCTGATTTTTCTTGGCATAAAAGTCTTGGTCACATAGAGTAAGTCGGATTCAGAAATCCCATAGTCATGGACTGTTGGGCTCATTTGATAAAATATCTTATGAGACTTGAATTCTGTTTACTAGACCAAAAGATAAAGGGCCTATCTTAGCCGAGCTAGAGAAAAGCCCAAAGGCTTATTGGACCTGGAACATGCTCATGTATGTGGCCCAATAAGCAGTAATGCCAGAGAAAACTGATTACTTCAGTGAGTGTGACTGTGTTTCATTTGATGAGACACAAGTCGGAATTCTTTGACATGGTCGAAAGAGTTCCAGAATGAAGTATAGGATCTGAATGACAAAAGTATTAAGACTCTGGATTAAATCACGAGTGAGAATACTTAAGTCATTGATTGTGTGATCATCTTAATGAGTGTGAAATCGTTTCACAGCTCATTTCTCCTGAAAACCTGAAGGTGTTTCTGTGAGAAAGAATCAGATCTTATTAGAAATGATTAAAGATGAGTCACACGAATCTTCCATGATATTATTCTTAAATAACGCTCTAAAATATCTAAGCTTACGCTGAAATAGTTCCACAAATATCGGTTGAAAGACACCACGTTAATGTGGATTGGAATCGATCCAAATTTGTCTTTACTGAGTATTTGTACTTGTGCTACTTCGCTGGTTGTCCTAGAGAAACTAAGGCTTGTTACTTTTACGTCCAATCTGTTTTCTAAGAAGGGAAGTTATTTTCCAAGAAGAACAGTGGGAGTAAAAGCATAACTCGAAGTTTCCTTAGGGAAACCAAGGCTCGTTACTTTTACGTCCAATCTGTTTTCTAAGAAGGGAAGTTATTTTCCAAGAAGAACAGTGGGAGTAAAAGCATAACTCGAAGTTTCCTTAGGGAAACCAAGGCTCGGTACTTTTACGACCATTCTGTTTTCTAAGAAGGGAAATTACTTTCCAAGAAGAACAGTGGGAGTAAAAGGAAATTTTACGACCATTCTGTTTTCTAATAAGGAAGTTACTTTCCAAGAAGAACAGTGGGAGTAAAAGTACAACTCGAGCCTGGTCGAGAAATACAGGAGGCTGCTTAACCTATTGAGGGAGAGCAGCGGAAGGATTTACAGATTTCTGTAGAATCTAAACCTGTGGAGCCTGAAGTTCGCAGAAATGAAAGAATCAATCACTAATACGAGAGTGATTTCTCGTCATTAGTTGAACCTGATGATCATTGAAAGCTCGCATGATCTGATGATCATAGGAAGCGACGAATCTGCAAAGATCAAAGAAGCGAAAGTGAGCCCGGACTCCGAAAAATTACATTTTATGTAAGTTAGCTTCATCGATCCATTCATGGATGGAAGCAAACATATCGGAGTTGGAATCTTCGTTCTGTTGAAGTAGTCAAGGTTTTGACTTGAACAGGAACGAAGCGGAACTGTGTGTTTACTAATAGATTAGTGGGAGCGATATTGCATTTCTCAAAATGTATGTCGATGACATACTGATTCTCGGAAACAACGTCCCAATGCTGTAGTCGGTAAAGGACTGGCTTGGGAGTTGGTTTAGTGATTGACATGGGTAAAGCCACGAAAGTCTTGGACTCTGGATCTAAAGATAGAGATCCAGAAGAGCTGGTAGGACAAAGTCAGGATTCTTAAATTGACAAAGTCCTACACGTTTTCAGCACTCCAAGAAGGGTTTTTAAGCCAATGTCACATGGCAATACGTTAAGCAAGAAGCAGTGTCCTACGATAACTGCTGAGCTTGAATGCATGGATAGGATTCATATGCGACTGCAATTGGATCTATCATGTATGCCATGACACGTACTTGTTTTGATATTGCTTTAATGTTAAGCAAAACAAGTAAAGACCAGTCAAATCCAGCAAAGAATCGAGTTTCCTAAAGTATGTCCTAAAGTATTTAAGGAATACTAAGGATAAGTTCTTTAGGTAAAGAAGAAAGTGAAGTGCTACAAGTCGATAGAGTCTGAAAGGCAAGTTTCCAACAGACAAAGATGGTTTCCAGTCACAGTCCGGATATGTCTTGTGTCTATCTGGCGGTGCACGGCACTGTTGCTGACTCCATGACTTAAACTGAACATTTCACAGCTTGAAAGCGGCGAAAGAGGTTGTTTGGAAAGAAGAGTTCGTCACTGAACTTGATGTGATTCCCAGCATAGATGAGACTAGCTGCACATCAGAGGTCCAAACACCTTGAGATAAATGACAGAGATGTTAAGTAGATCAGCAAGTTTCAACAAATGAGAACGTTGCTAATCTATTAACGAAGCCACTCCTTAGCCCTAAGCACGAGTCACGGACTGTAGCTGTAGGATAAGTGAAGTTAAGATGTAGTCTTAATTTCAATGGGAGTTAGTAAAGGGCTTTATTTAGTTATTGATATGTTCTTGTAAAACATATAATGATGTTTAAATGAAATTATTATTTCAAGATTATTTTAACTGTGATGAAATAATCGTTCCAAAATGAAATGAACTATTTTATAGGTCATCGAAGTAAATGATTTGATCTTGAGTCATCAAAGTCATTTGGCTTGATCATAAGACCCTATATTTGATAGATGGTTTATATCACCATGTCCCTAGTCGAAGGTTGTTGAAATTGGAACACCAACAACCGTGTGAGACTGGATTGGTACGTGACTTATGACAAAGTCTTAGTGTGTCATGGATGCGCGGCATCAAAGTCAGTACATAGGTGTATGTTGGGGAACATACGACCGGACAAGACCCGCTTATAAGAACTCTTCAGGATATTTATATCTGTGTCATAAGAGATTCTTACTACGACTATAGAGTATAGTCCTTAGACCTGAGTTCGCATGCATGTGACTGCATATGGACTGATGTACTTTGATCATTGTCTAACGCTATTGTTCCGCGATAGCTATAAAGACCTTGTTTGGGTACATCATGAAATGAGTAGTTTACAGTGATGGAACAAGATGGGATTTGTCCCTCCAATATAAATGGAGTGAATATCTCTAGGCCAATCGGAGATTTGAATACTGGAAAACGCATGGCCATGCTCAAACGGACTTTCCCGAGTCGTTTGTATTGTCAGTATCAAATCAGAGTCCGATGAACAAGATTAGGCTTTATAAGGATGACACTAATCTTGCCTTATGACTAATCGAGATATTGAGACGAAAGGGATTATGAATACAGAGATTCCAGTTCAAGTGGGAGATTGTTGGAATTGTGTCCAGCAATCTCTGTACTGTCTCTATAACGTAAGAGTATGTCAGTGATCAGACATAAGTCATACAATACTGGGGGTCATGATGGCTTGCTAGAGTCCGCTCATGATCTATAAGTCTTGGACTTATTGCCTTTATTGTATGATCCCATATGGGTCACACGCTTAAGCTAGCAGGAAATAATGTTGGAACGGCATAGCAGAAGTACGACAAAAGTGCTAGGCATTTGTCGTACTAAGAGAGAATGAATAATGGGTCTGATTAAATAGGATTTAATCAGATTGGGCCCAAAAGCCCAAAAGGGAAAGAGAAGGCTTTTAATGACTAAAAGCCAAAGTCTCCTTCTCCCTAACCCTAAGCCATAGCCGCGATTCTCCTCTCTCTCTGCGCCTCTCTTCCTTGTGGTCTAGCAGCCAATTTCCGGTGATTGCGTGTGTGAGCCTTTGGAGGATCCATCTCTCGGTGTATCTCCCTGATCATTGACCTGTTCTCAATTCCGCTGCCAAACAAACAGGTAAAAGGTGAGATCATTTGATTCTAAATAAGAACACCTAGATCTAATGCATGTTTAGGTTGATATCAATATGAGAATTGAATCAGGATCAACCGAAACTTCCAACATCTTCATTACCAATCCGCTGCACTAATAACAAGGTAATGATTCTGATCTGGTTTATGATTCAACTGCAAATCACCTAGATCCTAGTTGATTATGTTAGGTTGTAATCTGACAATTACACCAATGAAAACACATAATCATACAGTGGTATCAGAGCCTAGGTCATTAGGTTTTTGCTGTTTGGATCATATTTGGGTTGTTTTAATGTTAAGAATCGAATTTGGCTTAAGAAATTTGATTAGAACTTGTAAAAACCCTAATATGAAAATCGCATGATCCGATTGAAACCCATCGGTATGCGATCTGTTCGCCCGTGTCGATCGACGAGGGAGCGAGATATCGATCGATATGAATCGGATCGATTGCTTCTCGCTGTCCCGATGACCCGATCGCATCGAGCTGATGCACGCGAGTATCGATCGACGCAGGAGCGTGATATCGATCGATACGCAGGCGTGGTAAACGGTCCGCGAGTAGCCAATCGGTTCAACCGAGCTTCGCGGTTCGTTCTTCCCAAACCCGCGACAATGAACCAATCAAACCGATTGTGGTTCATTGTCAGCTTTAGCTAAAACCGCAAGTTAGGTCAAAATTGGCTAAAACACAAGGTGTTTCTTCCCGGTTTTGGACTTAACCGAACCGATCCAATTTAATTGGTGGTTCAAGCGGTTAACCCAAATCGCGGTTTGCTGGAAATTATTTAATACAATTGGTATTATTTAATTTCTGGTTAAACCGGATTTAAATTCAAAATTGAATTTTAACCTAAACCGAAGGCTGGTCTAAGTTTGATTTGGTTGGACCAAATAATTTAGAGCTGGTCTGGTTTAGTAAATAACCAGTTGGATTTAGTAGTTAATTTGGTCTTGGACCAGAATTAATGAACCGACTCGGTTATGTCAAATTATTGGGCCAATTGGAATTCTGTGGTCTTGGGCCAAGAATTGGGCCTATAATTTGTGACCCAACCGAAAACTTTAATAAAACTTTAAATTAGAAATTTCTTTTTTTGGCATGTTTCTAGATTTAGAAAGTTTCTAAAATAAGTAAGTTTCCCAAAATAGTAATCTTCTATTTTTGGAAATAAAACCTAAAATCCTCAAAACCAATATCAAGCTTGGATGTCTTGTCCAATCTTGTCAGCTACTTAACTCTTATTCAATTACAGATATGGCTTACAGTGTGAGGTGTCTGTTTTTGCGTAAGTAAAGTAGTATATAGTCACTAATTTCATTGGGAGTCCCAGACTTTAGTGATTATTTGGCTGTAAGAGATTGGTTTCCTTGACTGGGCCATCGGGAGTCCCGGGCCTTGAGACATCTGGTGAATTGGGCCTTGGGCCCAATCCACAACCGAGAGTTATATGGATATAACTAGCTGTGTGTATGCTTACCAAGTAAAGCTAATTACGGGTGACGGCCAGTGGCCCACTTTGGTTTTGGTTGAACATGGGTCTCGGAATCATTGCATTCTAATGAGGTTAAACAAAGAAATTTTGAATGCAATGCGAGTTTTCTTATAAGTTTTTAAGATTACTCTTTTATGAACTAAATAACTAAAACTCTATTGTCTCATAATTTCAGCTATGTCAAGCACAACAACACAAAACACTTTCTCGATCCGGTCTGCCCTTGAGAAGGACAAACTGAACGGATCAAACTTCCTGAACTGGTCCAGGAACCTGAGACTTGTGCTCAGGCAGGAGAAGAAGGCTTATGTCCTTGAAAGAGTTCTCCCCCCTAGACCTGCGAATAATGCCGCACAAGCTGTGAAGAATGCTTGGGATACGCATTCTTCAGATGCTAATGACGTGGTTTGCCTAATGTTGGCGACAATGGCTCCCGAACTGCAGATGCAGTGGGAAGGCCTGACTTGTCCCATGGAACTGATGGCAAACCTGAAAGCGTTGTTTCAGGAGCAGGCTCGTACAGAGAGATTCCAAACTGTAAAGAATCTCTTGGACTGTAAAATGGCTAAGGATGCAGCAGTGAGTCCACATGTTCTGAAAATGATGGGTTATCTCGATCATTTGACTAGACTCGACTGTCCTATAAGCCAAGAGCTTGCTTGTGATATCGTTCTGCAGTCTCTTACTCCTGCATATGACCAGTTCATCTTGAACTATAATATGCATGGGTTGATAAAGACTCTGCCTGAGCTACATGGTATGCTCAAGACTGCAGAACCTAATCTGAAGAAGGCCAAGGAGCCGTCTGTACTCATGGTGCAGAAGGGCAAGGGTTTCAAGAAATCTGCTGCAGACAAGGGAAAGGGCAAGGCAGTCAACAATGAAAAGGCCAAGCCCAAGCCCGTGTCTAAAGCTGGGCCTTCTGATATCTGTCACTTTTGCAAAGAGGCAGGGCATTACCGCAAGGACTGTAAGAAATACCAGGAAAGTCTGAAGGAGAAGAAGAAGTCCTTCGCGACTACTTCTTCAGGTATTTTTGTTATTGAAGTAAATACTACTACTTCTGATAATACCACTTGGGTATTAGATACTGGATGTGGTGCTCATATTTGTACTAATGTGCAGGCACTCAGCAACAGTAGAAGGTTGAAGCAAGGGCAAGTAGAGTTGCGGGTTGGCAATGGATCGAAGGTTCCAGCACTGGCCGTTGGCACTTACTTGTTGTCTTTACCTTCTGGATTGATTTTAGAACTTGAGAATTGTTATTTTGTACCTGCTATAAGCAGAAATATCATTTCAGTTTCATTGTTGGATTTACAAGGATTTGATTTTTCTATTAAGAATAAATTGTGTTCCTTTAATCTCAATGATATGTTCTATGGCTGTGCCCCTCTTATGAATGGGCTGTACATGCTGGATCAATCTACTCCAGTATATAACATTAATACAAAACGGTTCAAATCTAACGAAGAAAATGAAACGTTTCTCTGGCATTGTCGTTTAGGGCACATTAGTGAGAAACGCGTCAAGAGGCTCCATTCAAATGGACTCTTGGGCTCATTTGACTTTGAGTCTTGTGAGCAATGCGAATCTTGCCTAATGGGCAAAATGACACGGGCCCCTTTTAATAAACCCACAGAAAGGGCCAGTGAACTATTGGGCCTGATACATACTGACGTGTGTGGCCCAATGTCCACAAATGCTAGAGGAAACTATCAGTACTTCATTACATTCACTGATGATTTCAGTAGATATGGATATGTCTACTTGATGAAACATAAGTCGGAAACCTTTGAGAAGTTCAAATAATTCCAGAATGAAGTACAGAACCAGCTTGGTAAAAGTATTAAGGCTCTTCGGTCGGACCGAGGAGGAGAATACTTGAGCCAGGAATTTCGTGATCATCTGAGTGAGTGTGGGATCATCTCCCAACTCACACCTCCTGGAACACCTCAGTGGAATGGTGTGTCTGAGAGAAGGAATCGGACATTGTTAGATATGGTCCGATCCATGATGAGTCACACAGACCTTCCTATATCCCTTTGGGGATATGCTTTGCTGACCGCAACGTTCACACTGAACAGAGTGCCATCAAAATCAGTAGCAAAGACACCATATGATTTATGGACTGGAAAAGCTCCAGCAATGTCTTTTCTCAGAATTTGGGGTTGTGAAGCCTATGTCAAAAGATTAATCTCAGACAAGCTTACACCAAAATCTGACAAATGCTACTTCATTGGTTATCCTAGGGATACCAAGGCTTATTACTTCTATATGCGATCCGAGAACAAGATCTTTGTTGCTCGGGATTGTACTTTTCTTGAGAGGGAATTTCTCTCTAAGAAAGATAGTGGGAGTAAGGTACAACTTGATGAAATTCAAGAAGGACAGGAACCTGTTCAACCTAATGAGGAAGAACAGCAGGATGAATTACATGAAGTTGTAATAGAACCTGAACCTGAAGTACCTGAAGTTCGAAGATCCGGAAGGATCCGTCACGAACCCGATAGATATCAGGGATTCCTCGTGACTAATTGCCATGATCTTTTGATCATTGACGGTGATGAACCCTCGAACTTTGCAGAAGCCATGATGGGCCCTGACTCCTCAAAGTGGCGTGAAGCCACTGAATCCGAGATGGACTCCATGTCAGTCAACCGAGTGTTTTCACTGGTTGACTTACCCGCTGGTGCGAAAGCCATCGAGTGTAAATGGATCTTCAAGAAGAAGATTGACATGGATGGAAATGTCCAGATTTACAAGGCCAGGTTGGTGGCAAAAGGTTTCAAACAAATTCATGGTATAGACTATGATGAAACCTATTCACCAGTGGCCATGATGAAATCAATTCGGATTCTCCTAGCAACTGCCGCTTATTATGATTATGAGATTTGGCAGATGGATGTGAAAACCGCCTTCCTGAATGGAATCTTGGAGGAGGATGTGTATATGACACAGCCTGACGGTTACATTGATCCTAAGAATGCTGGGAAAGTATGCAAACTTCATAAATCCATTTATGGATTGAAGCAAGCATCCAGGAGTTGGAATCTTCGTTTTGATGAGGCAATAAAGAATTTTGACTTCATCAGAAACGAGGAAGAACAATGTGTGTATAAGAAAACTAGTGGGAGCAAAGTGGCGTTTCTTATCCTATATGTCGATGACATATTGCTTCTTGGAAATGATATTCCAATGCTGAAGTCTGTTAAAGACTGGCTGGGAAGTTGTTTTTCCATGAAGGACATGGGTGAAGCCGCGTATGTTCTTGGAATCCGAATCTTTAGAGACAGGTCTAAAAAGCTGATTGGACTTTGTCAAGATGCTTATATAGACAAAATCCTGCATCGATTCGGAATGGATAAATCCAAGAAAGGATTCACGCCAATGATACATGGTGCTACACTAAGCAAGGATCAGTGTCCTAAAACACCTGATGAGCTTAAGCGCATGAGTAGGATTCCTTATGCTTCGGCTATAGGATCTATCATGTATGCCATGATCTGTACTCGTCCTGATGTTGCTTATGCACTAAGCATGACGAGTAGGTACCAGTCTAATCCAGGTGAGAGTCACTGGATTGCCGTAAAGAATATCCTGAAGTATTTGAGGAATACTAAGGATAAGTTCTTGGTTTACGGAGGAAGTGAAGTGCTTGAAATGAGTGGATTCACGGATGCAAGTTTTCAGACAGATAAAGATGATTTCTGGTCACAGTCTGGTTACATCTTCTGTCTGAATGGCGGTGCAGTAAGTTGGAAGAGCTCCAAGCAGAGCACCGTGGCAGATTCCACAACTGAAGCTGAATACATCGCTGCTTCAGAAGCTGCGAAGGAAGGAGTTTGGATAAGAAACTTCTTGATTGAACTCGGTGTATTCCCAAATGCCACTGAGCCTCTAGCACTGTATTGTGACAACAATGGTGCAATTGCTCAAGCCAAGGAACCGAGACATCATCAGAAA
Source organism: Orychophragmus violaceus (assembly GCA_030180135.1). Lineage (NCBI taxonomy): Eukaryota > Viridiplantae > Streptophyta > Magnoliopsida > Brassicales > Brassicaceae > Orychophragmus > Orychophragmus violaceus. Next base: position 94,059,424 of record CM058230.1, read on the forward strand.
TCCAAACACATTATGAGAAGGTGTCACCTGATTCGTGATATAGTGAATAGAGGTGAAGTGATGGTCAGCAGAGTTCCCACTGATGAGAACGTGGCTGACCCGTTGACAAAGCCACTCCCGAGACCTAAGCACGAGTTGCACACTGCTGCTGTAGGAATTAGAGATATTCAAATGTAATCTCTTTTTGAGTGGGAGTTGTGAGGGCTTTATTTTAGTTATTTTGATTGGTTCATGTAAACATTTTAATGTTAATGAAATTTTATTTCTGGATTATTTTTAACTGTGATATAAAATAATCGTTCCAAAATGATTCATGTCATTATATATGGGCCATCGAAGTACATGAGTAGACTTGATCCTGAAACCCCATGTTTAACAAAATGACATAAATCATAGTGTCCATAGTCGAAGGTTGTTGAAATTGGAACACCAACAACCATTTGAGACTAGAGTGTGTTGAGACTTATGACCAAGTTTCGAGGGGTCATAGATGCGCGGCATCAATGTCGACACATAGGTATATGTAGGGGAGCATATGACCGGACATGGCCCGCAGATGAGAACTCTACAAGATATTAATATATGTGTCATGAGAGGTTCTCATTTACGACTATAGAGTATAGTCCTTAGACCTGAGTTCGCATGCATGTGGCTGCACATGGATTGATGCGCTTTGATCATTGTCTAACGTTGTTTCGTAACTGGGAGCTATAAGGACCTTGGTTAGGTGTATTATGAAGTGTGTAGTTCATAGTGATGGAACAAGATGGGATTTGTCCCTGCCGTTTAACGGAGGTAATATCTCTAGGCCAATCGGAGACTTGATACCTGGTAAGAGAGTGGCCACTCCCAAACGGACTTGCCCAAGTCGTTTGAATTGTCAGTATCAAATCTTGTCCGATGAACATGGTCTGGATATATAAGGATGACACGCATCTTGCCTTATGCCAGATCGAGATATTGAGACAAAAGGATTAGGGAATGTAGAATTCCAGTACAAGTGGGAGATTGTTGGGAATGTCCTGAAATCTACTGTACTATCTCTAGAAAGTATGATAAGTGTCGAGATCAGACATAAGTCATAAATACTGGGTGATCATGATGACTTGCTAGAGCCCGCTCTTGATCTATAAGTTTAGGACTTATTGCCAGTATTGTATGATCCCAAAGGGTCACACACCATAGCTAACGGGAAAGTTAAAATGGAATTAATACGGTAAGATGCAAGGCATTTACTGTATTTGTACAGAGAATTGGGCCAGACAAAATACAGTTATTTTGTCTGATTTGGGTCTTGGGCCCAAAAGCCTAATAGGCCATTAGTTTAATCACTTGGGCCCATATAAGGAAGAGCACAGGCGCCAGTAAGACCAGTCTTCTGCGATTTTTCTAGGTCTGGCCGTCCTCTCTCTCTTTGTTGTTCCAGCTTGGTCTAGCAACCTGATCCAGTAGCTTGTAAGCGTGTGGATACCTAGGAGGAGCCGGTTTCTATCAGCTCTCAGTGATCTCTTCATTACCAATCCGCTGCACTAATAACAAGGTAATGATTCTGATCTGGTTTATGATTCAACTGCAAATCACCTAGATCCTAGTTGATTATGTTAGGTTGTAATCTGACAATTACACCAATGAAAACACATAATCATACACATCCATCATATTAATGGAAGAAGTACCAGCATCTACTTTTTTGGGTTTTCCTCCCTCTTGCGCCCTTAGAGAGTCCTCTATGCGCAAATGGTTGCCAAGTTGTACAAGAGACAACTCTTCTTTTTTGTGTTTCAACATGTGTTTGAAATCTTTCCACGAAGGTGGTAACTTATCGATAATACTCGATACTGATATGGATTCATCCATTTTCATGTTGTGCTGGTCAAATTGCCCTAGGATACGAAGCAATTCATTGTATTGCTCCATAACCGGCCTAGAATCAGACATCTTGTAATTATTAAAATTACTCACAAGGAACTTCTTACTAGAAGCATCCTCAGCCATGTACTTTGATTCTAGTGCATCCCACAACTCTTTTGCGGATTCGACATTCTGATAAACATCAAAGAGTGGATCTGACATACCGTTAAAATGTGGCCTCGGTATATGTAATCGTCATTTTCCCATTTAAGTTGCTTCCTAGTCTCCTCCAAAGACTCGTTCTCTACATATTCTGGTATAGTGGGCATAGGCATGCTTAGAACATACACTACATTGAGTGTTGTAAGGAGAAAATGCATCTTCTTTTGCCATCTTCGAAAATCTACTCCCTCAAATTTTTCTAACTTTCCAAACTTCGATGTCATCTCTCGCACCGATACACTAGCCATAGTTCACAAGAGACTACTCTTTAAGATTGTTGGTTGAATAGCCTTGTAGTGTGAACTATGAACTTGGATAATGATTGAATCGCGCACGAGAGCACTTTCCTTAAAGAGTATTTCGACCCTATCCCAAGCATTGGGTTACACGAAATCCCTTTGTAGGATAAGACAACCAAAGTCTCACTCTTGTTCTAGGCTAAGATACAAGAGATACAAATAGAAGTTTTTGTGTGTATATGTGTTTCTTCAAAGATCTTTGATAATCTTTTGAAGCAATGAATCTCTCTCTTTTATCTCTCTTTCTTTTGTATTAGTTTTTGTTGTTTGCTCTTGCTTGTGAAATTTTTTGTTATGTCATTTGCAAAATGCCAAAACTCCTTATATAGAAATCAAAAGAGTGCATTTATTAATCACCAACCATTGCAACTATTCACCAAAAGTTGTAATGATTCATTACCAAAAGTTGCAATGGTTCAAAACCAAAGGTTGCAATGGTTCAAAACAAAAGGTTGCAATGATTCAAAACCAAAGTTGCAATGGCTCAAAACCAAAGGTTGCAATGATTCAAAACCAAATGTTGCAATGGTTCATACCCAAGAGTTGCAGTGTTTCATTTAATAAATTGCAACTCTTCATTAATATTTACAACCACACTTAAATATATAACAGTGTGAAATATCTAAGTGGTATCGTGGAAGTGTTAGAAGAGTTGAAAAGAATTTCGGCATGACTCTAAGTCATAGGAAGTCAAGCATGTTCTTAAATGTAAATAATTGCAGCTTAACCATCTCTGTAGCAGCAGCTCACGGTCTATCTCCGGAATCTTTGCTAGTGCGTTACTTGGGGTTACCTCTTTCTCCACATAAGCTTTTACCTCAAAAGTACCAACCGCTAATTGATAGAGTACTTTCACGTATTTGTTCATGGACAGTTCGGCACCTTTCGGTCTTATTCGGTATCATCAATTTATGGTCTTCCGCCTTTCCATTACCAAAAGGTTTCTTGGAAAGATTAATGTGCATTTGTAATATGTTTCTTTGGAACGGTTCTTCTACATATGCTCGCAGAGAAAATATTGTGTGGGCATCTGTTTATACTCCAAAAAAGCGGAAGGTCTTGGTTTAAGAAGACTAATGGGAACAAATCAGGTTTTCAGATTGAAATTAATTTGGCTTGTTTTCTCGGCTGAGGGATCTCTATAGGTTGTTTAGGTTAAAGAACACTTGATTAAAAATAGACCTTTTTGACTGGCTGATTTTACTGCAGATGGAAGCTGGATTTGGAAGAGAATAATGAAACTGAGGACATTGGCAAGGCCATATCTTTATTGTTCCATTGTCTCGGGTGAGCAAGCCTATTTTTTGTTGGACGATTGGACAGGTTTAGGCCCCTTATTTGACTTGGTGGGCGATCAGGGACCTCGTGTTGCAGGCATCCGATTGTTAGTTTATGTGTCTTAATCCTGCAACATCAATGGCTAGAAACTACCAAGAGATAGAAATCCTCTTACCCTGCTTCTGAAACAGTGTCTCCCCTCTTCACCCCCTGTTTTAATGATTCGGGTAACAATTATTTCTTGTGGAGAAACGGCATTGGCTCTGAACCGAGTAACTTCTCTGAGAAGTTATGAATAAAGGATTTCTGATGATCTATTAAGCTCTCAAGGCTTGAGTATTTATACAATAGGTTATGTATCGAAAGAAGAGATTTGAATATATCTCTTTAACATAAGTTGGACTTATCTAAAATAGAAGATTAACTTAATAAGAGATATATCTTGAAGATATTCTCTAAGTTTCCTAATACCCCCCCTCAAGTTGGAGCGTGGAGATTTTGAACGCCCAACTTGAGTAAGAATGCATCAAACTCTTTGCGTCCCAAAGCCTTGGTTAAAATGTCTGCGAGTTGATCTTTTGTGGAAACATGTTCAGTGCGTACCACCTTTCGTATGATCTCATCCCGAACAAAATGACAATCATTTTCGATATGCTTCGTTCGTTCATGAAAGACAGGATTATTGCTGATGTGTATGGCTGCTTTACTGTCACACCGTATTGTCATTGGACCATCATGAGTTAAACCAAAATCAGGAAGAATGTTGCTGAACCATAGAAGCTCCTGCGTTAGAACAGCCATTGCTCGGTACTCGGCTTCAGCGGATGATCTGGAAACTGTGTCTTGTTTCTTAGTTTTCCATGAGATAAGTGACGAGCCACATTGTACTACCCAACCCGTTAATGAACGTCTTGTGATAGGACAAGCTGACCAGTCTGAATCACACCAGCCAGTGATATGAAAAGGAGTTGTCGCACTTAAGAGTATTCCTTGTCCGAGAGTACCTTTCAAGTAACGAACCACTCTAAGCGCAGCGTCCCATTGTTCTTCACGAGGCATCTGCATGTACTGTGATAGAATGTGTACTGCATAAGTTAAATCCGGTCGAGTGGCTTTGAGATAGACAAGTCGTCCGACGAGCCTGCGATACTTCTCCGGATGCTTCAAGAATGGACTCTTCGATTTGCTGAGTTGATGATTCTGGTCCATGGGAGAACCTGCCGGTTTGCAACCAAGAAGACCAGCCTCTGCAACTATTTCGCCGGCATATTTTCGTTGACAAACATAGAATCCAGAGGCACTACGAGCTACCTCTAGTCCGAGGAAGTATTTAAGAACACCTAAGTCTTTCATGTGAAAACAAGTTGAGAGGTATTCTTTGAATGTAGCAAGAGCAGTAGACGAGTTGCAAGAGATGATTAAATCATCAACATAGACGAGTATCCTTAATGTAATGCCGTCTTTTCCGTAGACAAACAATGAATAATCAGATCGTGTTTGTCTGAATCCATAAGATCGCAGAGCATCCGTTATTTTAGCGAACCAGCATCGTGGTGATTGTTTGAGCCCATAGATCGACTTTCTTAAGAGACAAATCTTTGTGTTATTCGGAGAAGAGAAGCCTGGAGGAAGTTTCATATAGATTTCCTCATTGAGATCGCCGTGAAGAAAGGCATTATGTACATCCATCTGATGAACTTCATGATTCTGTTTTGCAGCTATATCAAGGAATAGACGTACAGTATTCATCTTTGCAACTGGAGCGAATGTCTCTTTGTAGTCTAATCCTTCCTTTTGAGTGTTTCCAAGAGCTACGAGCCGGGCTTTGTATCGTTCTAAAGTTCCATCAGACTTTTGTTTAATACGATACACCCATCTTGACCCAATCGTCTTCTTTCCTGGTGGTAACTCTTCTAGAGTCCATGTTTTGTTGAGTTCGAGTGCTTTGATCTCAAACTGCATTGCTTCCTTCCATTGTTCAGATTTCATCGCTTCTTTGAATGTGGTAGGTTCAACGATAGCCGCAAGATCAACTAGGAAGTTGCAATGACTCAAGGAGAATCGATTATATGAATCATAGTTAGAGATAGGATATGCAGTACCTGAGGTATGCTGTGGAGACAGAGTTGATGAAGAGAGAGATGAGGGTTGTAGAGTAACATTGCCGACTACGTAATCTTTAAGATGAGGAGGAGGTCTTTTAGAGCGTTGTCCTCTACCAAGAGAAGTGTCATCCTGATTTGAATCTGTTAAGTCGGATGATGTTTCCTCTGTTACTGATTCCGTATGTTCGGTAGGATGTACTAAGTCAGTAACTATATCCTCTTCTTCATCATCTTGTGTCTGCATAGTGGGAAGCACGGTTGGTGAAGATGAGGTCGGAATAGTTTCAGTGAAAGGGAATTCGTTCTCACAGAAGCGCACATCCCGAGAGTAGAAGAATGTCTTCTGATTGAGATCATACAATTTCCAACCCTTTTTTCCATACGGATATCCCATGAATGCACACTTTCTACTTCTTGTTTCAAACTTGTCGCCTTTGGTTTGCAGGTTATGGGCATAAGCAAGGCAGCCAAAAACTCTAAGTTGCTCAAATGATGGTGGTCGGTTGTATAGTTTTTCAAACGGAGTTTTGTTGTGTAGAAGAGCATATGGAGTGCGGTTGATAAGATATGATGCTGTGAGGATGCATTCTCCCCAAAACTCGATAGGAAGTGCAGCCTGAAAACGCAAAGCACGAGCCACGTTAAGAATGTGACGATGCTTGTGTTCCACTCTTCCGTTCTGTTGCGGAGTATGGACACATGATGTCTCATGAACAATTCCTTGACTTTGAAAATATGGCGTCAATGTCAAGAATTCTGCTCCATTATCCGACCTGAAAGTCTTTACCTTCTTTGAGAACTGATTAGCAATGAGAGCCAAGAAATCTTGTATTGTCTTTGCCACACTGACTTTATCTGGTAGAAGATACAACCACACAGCTCTTGAACAATCATCTATGATTGTTAAGAAATATCGATTTCCACACAAAGAAGTAGTTCGATAGGGCCCCCACAAGTCTGATATATCATGGTTTTTACCCAGTTTAGACCATGATATAGTTGTGTTTTTAGTGTCTTTTGTATTTGTTTAGAGTCTTTTACAGGTTTAATCAGGTTTGGAGCTAATTGGAGATATTTGGAGCATTTTGGGACCTTTGGGACGTTTTGGCCGAGAGCTTAAGTCACTGTCCGATTTATTGATCATGCATCGACCGACACACCTTGTGCATCGGTCGACACACTAGCGAGATGGGCCGTACACGTCGGTTTAATGAAGATATGAAGATTTGCAAAGAAGCCCAAGATAGTTCCAGTATTTACACAGAAGCCCCATCCGAGATTGTGCCTATATATACTAGTTTTTGGTGTTTATTTTACCTAGGCTTTACATTACGCTTTGATACTAATAGCTAAGAGATTTCTAGAGCTTTTAGGGCTGATCTATTTCCTGTATTCACTTATTTTGGAGAAGATTTCGAACCCCTTTATCTATTTAATTTCTTATATGCAATCTATTATTTCTTTGGTTATGTTTTCATTAATCATGTCTGAGTAGATCCATATTTGAGTTTAGGGTTTCTCACATAGGATTTCATGACTTGCTAGACTTGTTCAAATTCAGTTAAGGATTCATAACTATATCTGTTCTTCAATTTAATTGTGCTTAAAGCTAGTTCTAACCTGATTAATTAGAATCTAGATCTTAGGTTGCTAAATACGTCACGGAAGTGGGGTTTAGGAATCTGAACTAATTAAATTGGGCAATTAAACTTTGCGCAAACGGAAGTTTGGTTTAGGATAATTGTGAACATATCAAACTTGGGACTAATGCTAGTTTAATCTGTTAGTTCTCGCAAACGAAAGTTTGGTTTGCTGCACTTAGGCTTAGAGAATTATCGCAAAGGAATTTGGTTAATTCTACATCTGTGTTTTGAGTTCTAGAACTGTGCTTAATTAGATCCTTGCTGAATGAACTGTTTGCTTGTCTGATTTCCTGAGAATACCCTAGGCTTGACGCTTTTAGTTTATTGCTTCTCAACCGTTAATCTCTGCTACTGTTTACTTTCTTGCTTCGCAATTTATTTACTTCACCATCTGCTTATTTCTAGTATTAATCTCTACGTTTCTGTTTCTATTGAGACCAAGTGTCCCTGTGGATTCGATAACCCTATATACTACTTTGACATTGTTGTTCACTTGCAGTTTAGAATAGGGTAAAACTTAGAACCTATCAAGTTTTTGGCGCCGTTGCCGGGGACTCTTTGAGTCTTCGATAGTTTCGAGCCTAGGGTTTTACTAGGAATTTTCGTTTTCTTTTTCGTTTTTGTTTTTTTTTACTTTTGCTGATTTATTTTTCTGTTTTCTCTGATTTCGCATTGCATCGATCGACGCTCTTCTTGCATCGATCGACACACTTCGTAGAATCACCAAGAAGACTAAGAGATCATCAGGACGATGTGTCGGAATGATATTTTCAGCTCAGGGATTGACAGTTCACAGATAGTTGGGTTGAAGAACCAAGTTGACTCTCTGCATAGTCTTCTACTTGGAAAGTATGCACAAGAAGCTAACCATTGCGTTGAAGGAACTGGATTCTATAGTCACAGATCTGCTTTTCAGAAACCCTTTACAAGGAGTTGTAGTGTTTCTTCTTACCAAGCACCGCCTGCACCTACAGCTCATGAGAGCAGAATGGAAATCATGATGGAGCAGTACCTTGAGAGACAATAACAGATTGATATGTCCTTCAACTCAAAGATGGATGCGTTGTATGAAGACTTGAATGAGAAGTTCGAATCTTTGAGCACACATATGGAGGAGCTGGATGCAGCGATAGAGAGGCAAAATGAAGCTAAGAGAGCTGAACGGAAGCTGCACATCAATGCTGTGAACATAAGGGATGAGATTGACTTGCTAGGTGAAGAAGAGAGCATAATCTCGGATTTTCTGGATGAATATTGTCTGCCTGATACATGCACCGATCGACACCCCCTCAGTGACGATCGACACGCCATTCTGACGGCAATTTCGAGTTCTTTCGAGAAACAGAATCGCCTTGCATCGATCGACACACATCATGCAACGATCGACACAGAACGCAGACATGACCAGAAAACTGCAACAGTACCAGAACGAGTCTACAAGCCCCCAGTGCCATATCCTAAGGTTCCTAAACCCTCCAAACAAGAGCTAGAAGTAGCTAACTGCATAAAGGTGATGGATAAGAAGGTGAATAAAACACCACCAGTTGAAACTTCGCGAGTTCATGCAAAGAAGATGATCTCCACTGATGGTCATCTAAAAGAAGAAGTTCAGATATGTGGAACTACAGTATCTGATAGTGAAAAGAAGAAGATGGCGGTTCCTCTTGAACATGCTCTAACATCTTCAGTACCTGCAACTGTTCATAAGCAGAAAGTGAAGGATCTTTTGTGTTAATCCTGATTCAATTCATCAGATTACTTGATCCTAAACATGCCAGATCTAGGTTCTCTTGATTAGAAACATAAGTAGATCTCACCTTTTACCTGTTTTGCAGCGGAAAGAGAGAACAGGTCAGAGATCAGAGAAACACCGAGAGATGAATCCTCCAAAGGTTCACACACGCTTTCACAGGAAACAGCTGCTAGACCACAAGGGGAACTCGGCGCAGAGAGAGAGAGTTTACGGCTCAAGTGTTAGGGTTAATCAGTCTGAAACTCGAGTTTTATGACACAAAACTCGTCCTGTTCCGTTTGGGCCATTTGGCCCAAATACCAATTAACTCGTCGGTGTTTGCGCACTGCATCGATCGTTGCACCTTATGCATCGATCGATGCACAGTGGCTAAACCTTTTATTCTCTCTAAGTACAGTAAATGCCTAGCACTTTTACTGTACTTCTGCTAAACCGTTCCTACACATTTTCCTGTTAGCTTAGGCGTGTGACCCATATGGGATCATATAATAAAGGCAATAAGTCCAAGACTTATAGATCATGAGCGGACTTTAGCAAGCCATCATGACCCCCAGTATTTTATGACTTATGTCTGATCATTGACATACTCTTACTTTCTAGAGACAGTACCGAGATTACTGGACACAATTCCAACAATCTCCCACTTGTACTGGAATCTCTGTATTCATAATCCTTTTGTCTCAATATCTCGATTAGTCATAAGGCAAGATTGGTGTCATCCTTATAAAGCCTAATCTTGTTCATCGGACTCTGATTTGATACTGACAATCCAAACGACTCGGGAAAGTCCGTTTGAGCATGGCCATGCGTTTTCCAGTATTCAAATCTCCGATTGGCCTAGAGATATTCACTCCATTTATATTGGAGGGACAAATCCCATCTTGTTCCATCACTGTAAACTACTCATTTCATGATGTACCCAAACAAGGTCCTTATAGCTATCGCAGAACGATAGCGTTAGACAATGATCAAAGTACACCAGTCCATGTGCAATCACATGCATGTGAACTCAGGTCTAAGGACTATACTCTATAGTCGTAGTAAGAATCTCTTATGACACAGATATAAATATCCTGAAGAGTTCTTATAAGCGGGTCTTGTCCGGTCGTATGTTCCCCAACATACACCTATGTACTGACTTTGATGCCGAGCATCTATGACACACTGAGACTTTGTCATAAGTCACGTACCAATCCAGTCTCACACGGTTGTTGGTGTTCCAATTTCAACAACCTTTGACTAGGGACAGGATGATATAAAACATCTATCAAATATAGGGTCTCATGATCAAGCTAAATGATTTCGATGACTCAAGATCAAGTCATTTACTTCGATGACCTATAAAATGGTTCATATCATTTTGGAACGATTATTTCATCACAGTTAAAATAATCTTGAAATAATAATTTCATTATCAAACATCTCAAATGTTTTACAAGAACATATCAATAACTAAATAAAGCCCTTTACAAACTCCCACTGAAATTAAGACTACATCTTAACTTCACTTATCCTACAGCTACAGTCCGTGACTCGTGCTTAGGGCTAAGGAGTGGCTTCGTTAATAGATTAGCAACGTTCTCATTTGTTGAAACTTGCTGATCTACTTAACATCTCTGTCATTTATCTTAAGGTGTTTGGACCTCTGATGTGCAGCTAGTCTCATCTATGCTGGGAATCACATCAAGTTCATTGACGAACTCTTCTTTCCAAACAACCTCTTTCGCCGCTTTCCAAGCTGCGAAATGTTCAGTTTAAGTCATGGAGTCAGCAATAGTGCCTTGCACCGCCAGACAGACACAAGATATAACCGGACTGTGACCGGAAATCATCTTTGTCTGTTGGAAACTTGCCTTTCAGACTCTGCTGACTTGTAGCACATCACTTTCTCCGTAAATCAAGAACTTATCCTTAGTATTCCTCAATTACTTTAGGACATACTTTAGGAAACTTGATTCTTTGCTGGATTTGACTGGTCTTTACTTGTCTTGCTTAAAATTAAAGCAACATCAAACAAGTACGTTTCATGGCATACATGATAGATCCAATTGCCGACGCATATGGAATCTCATCCATGCATTTAAGCTCAGCAGTTATCGTAGGATACTGTATCTTGCTTAACTTAATGCCATGTGACATTGGCATAAAACCCTTCTTGGATTGCTCAAAGCGTGTAGGACTTTGTCAATTAAAGAATCCTGACTTTGTCCTACCAGCTCTTTTGGATCTCTATCTCTAGATCCAAAATCCAAGAACTACGTGGCTTTACCCATGTCAATCATTAAACCAACTCCCAAGCTAGTCCTTTACCGACTACAGCGTTGGGACGTTATATCCGAGAATCAGTATGTCATCGACATACACTATGAGAAATGCAATATCGCTCCCACTAATCTATTAGTAAACACACAGTTCCGCTTCGTTCCTGTTCAAGTCAAAACCTTGACTACTTCAACAGAACGAAGATTCCAACTCCGATATGTTTGCTTCCATCCATGAATGGATCGATGAAGCCAACTTACACAAAATGTAACTCTTCGGAGTCTGGGCTCACTTTCGCTTCCTAGGATTTCGCAGATTCGTCGCTTTCAATGATCATCAGATCATGCGAACATTCAATGATCATCAGGCTGAACTAATGACGAGAATTCACTCTCGGATTAGTGACTGATTCTTTCATATCTGCGAACTTCAGGCTCCACAGGTGTAGATTCTACAGAAATCTGTAAATCCTTCCGCTGCTCTCCCTCAATAGGTTAAGCAGCCTCCTGTATTTCTCGAATTTCTTCGAGTTGTACTTTTACTCCCACTGTTCTTCTTGGAAAGTAACTTCCTTTCTTAGAAAACAGAATGGTCGTAAAAATTCTTTTTACTCCCACTGTTCTTCTTGGAAAGTAATTTCCTTCTTAGAAAACAGAATGGTCGTAAAAGTACCGAGCCTTGGTTTCCTTGAGAAAACTTCGAGTTATACTTTTACTCCCACTGTTCTTCTTTGAAAATAACTTCCCTTCTTAGAAAACAGATTGGACGTAAAAGTAACAAGCCTTAGTTTCTCTAGGACAACCAGCGAAGTAGCACAACTACAAATACTCAGTAAAGACAAATTTGGATCGATTCCAATCCACATTAACGTGGTGTCTTTCAACTGATATTTGTGGAACTATTTCAGCGTAAACTTAGATATTTTAGAGCGTTATTCTTAAATAATATCATGGAAGATTCGTGTGACTCATCTTTAATCATTTCTAATAAGATCTGATTCTTTCTCACAGAAACACCTTCAGGTTTTCAGGAGAAATGAGCTGTGAAACGATTTCACACTCATTAAGATGATCACACAATCAATTACTTAAGTATTCTCACTCGTGATTTAATCCAGAGTCTTAATACTTTTGTCATTCAGATCCTATACTTCATTCTGGAACTCTTTCGACCATGTCAAAGAATTCCGACTTGTGTCTTATCAAATGAACACAGTCACACTCACTGAAGTAATCAGTAGAGACAATGAAGTACAGGAAATTTTCTCTGGCATTACTGCTCATTGGGCCACATACATCAGTACGTTCTAGGTCCAATAAGCCTTTGGGCCTTTCTCTAGCTAGGCTAAGATAGGCCCTTTACCTTTTGGTCTAGTAAACAGAATTCAAATCTCATAAGATATTTTATCAAATGAGCCCATACGTCCAAGACTATGGGATTTCTGAATCCGACTTACTCTATGTGACCAAGATTTTATGCCAAGAAAAATCAGGTTTAATTCATCAGATTTAAACCAATTCGGTATTTATGTTACATTTAGGCACTCTTTGGTTTAAGATATAAAACCCATTCCATGAATAGGGTGCTACAATTAATATTTCATTAAGATCAAAAGAACAAAACTTGTCTTTTATCAAAATGAAAAACATTCAAATTCTTACAAGAAAATGAAAAACAACTCTGCTTAAAGCAGGTACATTGTAGCAATTACTTAATACAAAACCAAGCCTCAAAGGGATCTATAAGTGAAAAACCCTACGACTGAGGCAGCATCCCAAGCTCCTTCCAGACATGTAGTTTCACTTGCCCTTCCTTCAATGTTCTACTGTTGCTTAAGCTCTGCATATTATCACAAATATCAGTGCCACAACCAGTATCCAATACCTTTAAGGTAGAATCTTGAAGTAATAACATGAATACCTGAGGAAGTAGTCGCATACATCGACTTTAACTCCTCATCATCTTCCATGAATTTAATGCAATCTCTCTTCCAATGCCCTGTCTCCTTACAGTAGCAGCACTTACCAACGTAAGAGGTATCTGACTCGGGCTCAGAAGACACACGCTTGCCATGATTCAAAATCTGGACAACTTTGTCTTCACCCTTGTCAGCATTAGGTTTAGTAAACCTACCCTTCTCATTCATGAGATTGTACAGGGTACTCTTCACGTTTGGCTCAACTGTCTTGAGCATATCATGCAGTTCAGTCAGCGTCTTCGTTAAGCCTTTCTTGATATAGTTCTTTCTGAACTTATCATAGCTTGACGGCAGTGACTGCAGAATGATTTCAGTTGCCATCTCTTGGCTAACTGGATAATCCAGTTTCCTCAGGTTATCAATGTAACCCATCATTTTACTGACATGAGGACTTACTGGATGATCATTTGGTAGCTTGCAGCTAGTGAGAGATTTAACCAACTGGTATCTCTCCACTCTTATCTGCTCCTGAAATTTTAATTTCAGGCTGCTGATCATCTCTATTGGCGACTCCATGTTCTCATATTGCTTCCGCAAGTCTGAGTCCATGGTAGCCAATATCAGACCACGCACATCTACCGCATCATTATAATGCTTATTCCAAGCATCATATACTGCATGAGAAGCATTGGACCCGATTCTCACGGGGAGAGCTCTCTCAAGAACATAGTCCTTTCTCTCCTGTCTGAGGACTAGCCTCAGGTTCCGCGACCAAGTCAAGAAATTTGATCCGTTCAGCTTGTCCATCTTAAGGACAGACCGGATCGAGAAAGTGTTTTGATTGTTTGTGCTAGTCATAACTGAAAAATAAGATAAAAGGATTTTAGTTAATATGTTCAATATGATTAATCTCGTATTAAATTTAATATGATTAATCATGCATTATATTCAATAACATAAGTTACCCTCAATAGAATATAATGATTCCAAGATCCACATATAACTAAGATTAAAGTGGGCCACTGGCCGTCACCAAACCTTAGCTTATATCGGTAAGCCCTATCTCGGCTAATTATATCCGTGATATAACTCTTGGTTGTGAATCTGGGCCCGAGGCCCAATCCACTCTGATGTCTCAAGGCCCGGGACTCCCGATGGCCTAGTCAAGAAAACCAGACTATACAGTCATGTAATCATTAATGTCTGGGACTCCCAATGACATTTATGAATCACTAACCGTCTTACCCACGCAAAAGTAGACACCCTCACACTGTAAGGCCATGAATACAATTGAATGGGCTTCGACAGCTGACATAGACTGGACAAGACATCCAACGCTTGATATTATTTGAGGTTTGTAGGTTTATTAAAATTCATTCCCAAAATAGAAGATTACTACTTCGGGAAACTTTCTATTTTGGAAACCTACTATTTTTGGAAACTTTCTAAAATTGGAAACTTTCTAAAACCGGAAACTTTCTAACTTTAGAAATTTCTTAAAATCCAAAACCCGCAAATCCAGAAACTTCTATTTTAAGAAACTTTCTAATTTCAAAATTTCGGAAACTTTAATTTAAAATCGACTTTATAGCTTTATAAAATAAATTTTAAATTGATCTGAAGAAAGACTCAAATAATTGGCCCAATTGTTTTAACTTCTTGGCGCGAGGCCCAAGAATTGGTCCATGTCCAAGACATGACCCAATTGTCCAATTAAATGACATAACCGGTCTGGTTCATTAAAATTGGTCTAACCAAAATTAATTACTACGACGACCACAATTGTCAACCGGTTATTTACTAAACCGGATTTTCTCAATTTATTTGGTCCAACCAAATCAAATTAGAAAATCCTGGTTTAGGCACTAAATCCAATAATTATTTCGACATTGGATTTCTTATCCCGGTTTAACCAGACTTAATAAAATTATTAAATCTGTTTATTAAACCGAGACGTTTAATTTTAATTAAATTAAACCGCGTCTAAACCCTAACCGCATCGATCGATGCTCTCAGCATCGATCCTGCAACGATCGTTCATCGATCCTGCATCGATTGATGCTCTCACGCGTGCACGAACGGTTATCAGGTTTGGCCGAGAGATTCTCGCGAGATCCATGCGATCGTTTGAACGATCCATGCGATCGCGGTCAATCTCTCGCGACTGCAACGATCGATCCTTGCACTGCATCGATCGATGCAATGCGATCTCTCGTGGTTGCATCGACCGATCATGCGATCGCATCGATCGATGCATCGCGATCACAGCCGATACTTCTTTATGAAAATCGCATTCTTCCAAATCAATATAGCTTGGATTTTTGCGATTTCAAATGTGTTTAGGTTTCAATTCCTTGTTGCTTAAGTGATTTCTCTTATCAGTAATTGATTCAAAACACTTCTTAAACAAGAAAACAATCCTAAACTTGAATCTAAACAAGATGAACCAGAACCAATGGCTCTGATACCACTGAAGGATCTTTTGTGTTAATCCTGATTCAATTCATCAGATTACTTGATCCTAAACATGCCAGATCTAGGTTCTCTTGATTAGAAACATAAGTAGATCTCACCTTTTACCTGTTTTGCAGCGGAAAGAGAGAACAGGTCAGAGATCAGAGAAACACCGAGAGATGAATCCTCCAAAGGTTCACACACGCTTTCACAGGAAACAGCTGCTAGACCACAAGGGGAACTCGGCGCAGAGAGAGAGAGTTTACGGCTCAAGTGTTAGGGTTAATCAGTCTGAAACTCGAGTTTTATGACACAAAACTCGTCCTGTTCCGTTTGGGCCATTTGGCCCAAATACCAATTAACTCGTCGGTGTTTGCGCACTGCATCGATCGTTGCACCTTATGCATCGATCGATGCACAGTGGCTAAACCTTTTATTCTCTCTAAGTACAGTAAATGCCTAGCACTTTTACTGTACTTCTGCTAAACCGTTCCTACACATTTTCCTGTTAGCTTAGGCGTGTGACCCATATGGGATCATATAATAAAGGCAATAAGTCCAAGACTTATAGATCATGAGCGGACTCTAGCAAGCCATCATGACCCCCAGTATTTTATGACTTATGTCTGATCATTGACATACTCTTACTTTCTAGAGACAGTACCGAGATTACTGGACACAATTCCAACAGAAAGCTCCAGACATCAGATATACATCAAAGGTAAGGTACAAATCACCTAAGCTTAATCCTTCTGATCACATTATTTTGAATGCAGGAAAACAAAGAATCCCGCCGAAGCTACACTCCCACCCCGACCCTTATCGTTCGTTCCTTGGAAGATCTCATGATCTGAATGCTTATACGCAACCTTGGATGAGGAGACATTCACAGAGACACTCAAAGTCTCTGTTGAAACCTCCATGAGTTCGATCTCTTTCTGATAGGTCAAGCTATTGACCTTAAACAAGCGCTGGGTGGGAGGCAACCCACCATTAGGTACTGGTGTTTTTCTACTTAATTTTTGGTGTTTTTGTTAGGATTTTACGTTTGTTTTTGTTTCTGGTGAGTTTATGTTTGCAGGTCTCGGTTAAATCGCAGTGCAACGGTCGACGCACCTCTGTGTCGATCGTCACAACACGAAAGGAATCGCATTGCAGCGATCGTTGCGCTCTTGAGCAACGATCGACTATACACGAAAATCGCCAAGTAACGGTCGATGCACTTAGTGCAACGATCGATGCTTAGCGACAGAGGTAACCCGACAGACATAATTTCACCTTTTCAAGATTCCTACCCGGTATAAACTGCGTAGTTGGACGATTGATGTCTCGGAGGATTGTCTCTTATGCTCCTAGCTCCTCAGCACCGGGAACTAAGCCGCATTTATTCTTCGAATGTCCCTTCTCTATTGGGGTTTGGACAGCTTTCTTCGATGATCTGCTGCATACTTTATTTCGAAAGAGCGAAATTCAAGACTTCACTCAAACGACCCTAAATCAGTGGTTGCACTTGTTAAGGAAATCAATTTGATTCTTCAGGCAAAACTCATTGGACTGGATCGTGATCCATGATTCGCAACTACATCAACTATGGATACTACATCACAGTCTCAACAAAGCTATCTCTACCATTGGTTTGCTCCCTTCCAAAGAAACTAATTCATACCTCTACTCTTTGCTTCACAAATGTTTTAATTGCTCTTATGCATTGTCTTGGTATGTAACTATGTATCACTGGTTTATGTCTGTACTGGTTTTAGATGTTCTCATTCGATTAAATGTATCTAACATGTCCTTTCTTTTGGGAAGGAAACAAGAATGAGTGAATAGATAAAAAAAAATACTATACCATTTAGAGAACATAAACTATATATACAAGATACAAATTTTCTTTTTGAAGTATGTGAATTTTAATTGAAACCTTTAAGACGAACAAGAAGGTTTGAATTTTTTTCCTCTGTTTTTTATATTTACTAGGAGAAGAGTTTCGCTGGTGAAGCAGAGTTTTGCCACCGACTACGAAAGTGTGAAGCTTTATAGATCTGATACACTTTTTCAGGCTCCGATCTGGAGTTGAATTTTACAACACATCAAATGATTGCATTTCCGGTGAAGCCACTGTTCGTCTTCGTCCTGACTTTCTCTCTTCTCCTCGTCGTTATTCTTCTATCTCCGTCGCCACATATCCTACAGATTCCGGTTCCTTCCGGTTCATCTGTGTAAGTGATTCGTCTCTGTGATTTTCAATTACTGCTTTGATTTTTCGTGCACGAAGAATCGCATCACATTGATTACGGAAGCATTCAAAAATGTATCTTCTTGGCTGCAAAAGAAGGACGAATCAGTATTATTTTTCAAGTAAGATTGATTTGGTGTTGTCTGCTTCAGGGGTTCTGAAATATGGAGTGTCAAGAGGATAATGGAATGGAGGCCTTGTAAATGGTGGTTAGAAGGACACCTCACTCGTATGCACTCTGTTCTTATCATTCTCTTAATTTTTGAGTTGAAAGAGTTCATTCTTGTTTTGTTCAGTTGATAGATACTCATCTCATGTGTGGTTACAGTTCATGGGATGAAGCAAATTTGATGTAAATCTTTCATTGGTTCTAGACGTTTTGGTTGATATTGATTAGACATATGTTCAACTAATTCTGGTTGATCGGTTCCAGTTACAAAAAGGTTTCGTTTTGGTTTGAAAAGAGAAGACTTTTGTAGTTGGGTAGAATGTAGAATGCTTGTAGTGAATTTACTTGTCTGAACGTCTTCATTGCAGACAACTGCTTTGGTTTTTTGTTCAAATCCTGCAGCTCTACCAGCTAAAACTAATGGATACATCCGTGTTGATTGCTATGGCGGCTTGAATCAAATGAGACGCGATGTAAGTTTGGAAAAATCAAAATTGAAATCTCGTGAATGAGTCTAACTCATCAACTTGCATTGTTTATGCCTTGGTATATAAATGATTCATGATGATGTGATGCTGCTTGCAGTTGTGTGATGGAGTTGGGATTGCTCGTTTGTTGAATGCTACACTTGTTCTGCCAAAGTTTGAGGTAGCTGCGTATTGGAACGAATCAAGGTTTTCCCGCTTTCTCTTGAGATCAAAGCTTATGTAGTTTTAATTGTGTTTTGTTGTGTAGATCAAGTAAGATGTTTAACATCAGTGATGCTCTTGGTTGGTGCAGTGGATTTGCAGATGTGTTTGATGTAGACTACTTCATTCAAAAGATGAGTGGTTTTATCGAAGTTGTAAAAGAATTGCCAAAAGATATTGCATCAAAAGAACCATTCAGAGTGGACTGTAGCAAAAGGAAAGGTCAATTTGATTACATTGAATCTGTTCTTCCATCATTGTTGAAACATCATTACATTTCTTTTACACCAGCAATGAGCCAACGCAGGGACAGGTGCCTTTTTAATAGTCTATATTGCCTTGTTTGAAAATTTTCAAGTTTCTTACACATACTTCAAATACAATGCGTTACCAGGTATCCCCAGTATGCAAAAGCCACACTATGTCAAGCCTGTTATTCAGCCTTACGCCTCACTAGTTCCTTGGAGAAGAAGGCCATCGAGCTTTTAGATGCTATTCCCAAACCTTTCTTGTCGCTTCACCTCAGATTTGAACCAGACATGGTAGCGTATAGCCAATGCGAATTCCCAAACCTCTCTCCTACATCTATTGCTGCCATTGAAGCTGCTCGTGTTGACAGGAAGCCATGGACAGGAGAACTAGCTCAGATTTGGAGAAAGAGAGGCAAATGCCCTTTGACTCCTAATGAAACAGTTTTGATGCTTCAGTCACTTAACATACCAACAAGCACAAACATATACTTAGCAGCTGGAGACGCTCTAATGGAGATGGAAGGATTCACATCCGTTTATACAAATGTGTTCACAAAGTCTGCTTTACTTAACCAAGAGGATTTCACTAGAATGCATGGAAACACAAAAGCTGCATTGGATTATCATGTGTCCATCAACAGTGACGCCTATGTGGCTACTTACTTTGGAAACATGGATAAAATTGTTGCAGCTATGAGAACATATAAACGGATGCATAATACTCTGTTCTTGAGCAGAAAAGCATTTGCAGAACTCACTTCTCAGGGGCTTGGAGGTGTGGAGCTGAAGAATGCTCTCTGGGAAGTTCATAAAAACGATTTTACAATTGGTAGAGGTTTTGCTTTGCCCGACTGCTTCTGTGAATTTGAGCTGTAATGCTGATTCTTTTCTTGAGTTGACACAACATTTGTAACAACAACACTGTGCACTTTGAGATACGCTCCTGTTGACAAATACAAAAAATAGTACACATTCTGAGATCAGGTTCTTGTCTTCATTCAGCAGCAAATCAGATTCTACAATTCTCAGGTTCTTTGGTGTCTGCATTTTTAACCATTAAATGCAAAATACTTGAAGCCTCAGAGATCACTGCTTGAGGAAAGTGTCGCTCTAAAACACGCGAATACCTCGCTGCTATTTCAAGACCCTTTTCGTCCAGATTACAAATTTCCAAGTTCTTCCATTCCTTTGAGTTCCCCACCACACAGAAACCATGTAAAATAGCAGCGAATGAAACAGGATCAGGAGAGAAACCTCTCTTCACCATCTTATCCTGAAACTTGCAAGCAGTCTTCACCATTCCATGTACAGAGAGACAAACGATGACAGAATTGTAAGCAGCAGCATGGTCCGACCACCCATCTGATTTCAATTTATAGAAAAACTCAAAGAACAGAGAATTTTGTCCCTCATTATACCCATTTGGTTCAGAAAGATCTTCTCCAGTATTTTTCTTCACAAACCCGTCAAGTAGACAATTGAAGGTAACTTCATTAGGCACACACTTGTTTCTCAACATTAGCTCCCAATAGTAAACTGCTTTCCCAACGGTACTACCATCTTTAGCAAAACTTCTTATGAGTGTTGTGTAGGTGACAACGTTAGGCACAAGACCACTTGATTGCATCTCTTCGAAAGTCTCTTCAGCTCTTTTGAAATCCCCTTGGCAACAAAATCCATTAACAAGGGATGAGTATGTTACTACGTTTGGCTTACATTTACTCTTACACATGTCTCGAAAAATCTTTATGGCAGTAGTCATGTCCTGTTGCTTTACATATCCATCGATGATCGTGGAATAAGTGAACTCATCAGGTACAAGATTTTCTTCAGTCATCCTATTCATGCACATCAATGCCTCATTCAACATTCCGGATCTGCAAAATCCCTTTATCATAGCGTTGTGGTGGACGACATCAACCTTCAAACCCTTTTCAACTGAGAGAATTGAAACTTTCCTTGCCTCATCAAAATCACCACTTCTGATGAATCCATCAATGAGCGTAGCATGCACATAAGCATCTGGTGAAATATTCCGGTCTAGCATCTCCGAGAATAGGAGTTTGAGTTTGGCAGATGAAAACCCACCGCTCTTGCACAATCCACTCATCAACATATTGTAGATGGCAGCATCTGGTGAAACTCCTCTTTCTGTCATTTTAACTTTTATCTTACCTGCATCATCCATATGGCCTGAAACAACAAGACCATGGATAAGAATTCCATATGTAACTATATCTGGTTTGCATCCTCTCTCAGCCATCTGTAGAAGCAACTTAGAAGCAATATCATACTCTTTGATTTTGCAATAGGCTTTTATTAGAGGGGCATAGCTTATATTGTTCAGAATCAACCCTTTCTTTGAAGCTTCATCCAAAAGCCCAACAGCATCTTCCATTTTACCTTCTTTGCACAAACGATTGATCAGAATGTTATATGTTCCTATATCAGGCTTGCAATCATTAGCTACTATCCATCGTATACTCTCAGCTGGTACAACCTTATTACCGTGCCTATACTTTGCATCCATGATGTTGTTCAGGAACCAAACACTGACTATTAAACCCCTTTCTTTCACTTCCTTTAAAAGTCGATCACACGCAACGAAATCCCCTTTCTTGCAGAACCCATTTATCATTGTACCAAACGTTTCCAAAGTTGGCATAAATCCCTTCGATTTCAACTCCTTGAAAACTAAACTCGCATTTTCAACGTCACCAAGCTTGCAGTATCCACCAATGATTGAGTTGTAAAACACAATATTCGGAACACAACCTTTCCCCCATCGGTCTTCAATCAGCTTTCTACCTTCTTCAACCTTCCCTTCATTACACATACCTTTGAGCAGTATACAAGTACTGTAATTATCGACACAACCACCTCTCTCACACATTTCGTCATACATCTTCCGTGCATCTCCAAGTCTCCTAGTTTTCACATATAAACTCAACAACGAATTGCAAGCAATAATATCAGGCACAGAATCATACGATTCAACTACATACTTATAAATCTCCACGGCTTTACTTAAAATTCCTGATTCGGCATAGGCGTGAAGAACGTGGCTCAATGCTTCATGTGTAACCTTCACATTTTCTTTTCTGAGATTTCCCAACACATCTTCAATTTCGTCGAAGAATCTGTGTCTCGCTAAGAGCTTCAGAAACGAAGAACAAGCAAACCCATTTGAGAAGAACTCATCTTTTCTCTGATTCGATAGCCAATCAAACAGCTTGACTCCGATTTCGACATCTTGGATTCGATCGAAAACGAAAGGAGAAATGTCGACGAGGCGGACTTCATCATCATCGAGAAATTTAGACCAGTTTTGTTGGGTTTTGAGGATATTGACGGTGTCGCTAACTTGTTTCCTGATTTTTGGAGTTATCGGAAAATGAGATGGAGGAGGATTAGTGAGGGGTTTGATACGAGAGAGAAGGGTTTTAGACATTATAAGAGGACTGAAATGTGAATGTTTTAATTGTCAACGTCGTTGATTCATAAAGGAGAGAAATTCAAGTAAATTTATTCTCAGATAGGTCCTCATATTGTGTATTAATTAATTAAAATGCCCCTGATATTAGATTTGATTCATATTAACCCTTTTGCAACTTGTTTGATATTAGCCCAAAATTTAGCTTAACGTTTTAGGATTGATTTTAGTATATTCGGTTTTTCTTGTTTGTTTTATTTCCCTATACAAATTTGGAACATTTCTGATTAGTCTGAACTAGAATCAACATTCATTCTGATTTATTCGGTTTGAATGCACAAAATTCAGAAACAATTTGAACATTTGATATGAAAATTTCTCAAACATTATGAAAATTCGGTTCCGTTTCAATTTTGGGTAAACTAGTTTCCACGACTTTAGTTGCCGACAAAAAAAAAAAGTTTCCACGACTTAAAAAGTTAGCTTCTGATTCTACTGTTTAAAAGTGGTCTAAACCACAAAATGATCAGTCTTTAATTTGTTTTTTTTTCCTCCATTGAAACAACAAAGACCAAAAGGATGATAAACCAAAGGGTTTGCACTTGCAAAGTCCATTCCTTTCCAAAAGACTCAATCCTTGGACGTTATAACTAGCAAACCCAACGCACCTATGAGAATATACTGCAAGAAGAAGAGCAAATGCAAAATGTTTCGGTCACAGAACCAAAATAGTATAAAAATTTCATTTTGGGTTTGATCACAGAGTGAGTTTGCATTACCTTGATGATAGGCTTTTCTGTCATAATTATAGTCACCCATCCAACATAAGGCAAGAACCTGAAACATACAAAAAAGGTAAACCATTTATGAGTTACGAGAGAGCTTTCGGTTTAAACACTAAGCATTGAGAAGTTTATGGTAGAAGTAAATCAATTACCCGACAGCACGACCCATTATATGATGTCGATGAAGCCAAAGTTGTCCTTCAGCATACAGAAGTCTGTCATCTCCATAGTTATTGTCACCTGCAAACAATAAAATTGAAAATGTGATTGTGTGTTGAAGAATTACAATATTGAAAACAACTTGCACTCTAAAGGTGAGATCCAGATCATTAAAACCAGTACCTTTCGTCAAAACATCAACTTCTCCTGTATTTTCCCTCTCGTGAACCTATCATGTGAATCAACCCCAAGAATCAGAATCAACTAAGTGTTACTATCTAAGACCAAGAGAAGATAATGATAAAATCTAGTACCTTAATGACACGATGGACAATGGGAATATCACGACCCTGAGAGGAAAAGAATGAAGCAAAATACCAATTAGGACTAATATAATATCCATGAATCAAAAGGAAAATGAATAAGAACTTACATCAACATTGAAAACAACAATTTCTCCAGCTCGAATGGGGTCCTTACTCATACGCAAGAACAATATATCCCCCTACAAGATATCACATTCGATAACCTATGATTTAGATTTTGAGCAAAGCCTCTTCAAAATGTAATGCATCTCGAGAAACTAAGTTCAGTTACCCTCTTAAAGCCAGGTTCCATACTTCCAGATAGAACAACCACCACGGGAGATTCGCTTCCAGTGACACACATCAAAGCTTTCCATATGATCAAAGCAGATGTAACAATCATCCCTAAACACAGAGAACAATTTGTTCATCATATGAATCAAAACGAAAACAAATAATCCAACCACCAATTAACCATCAAGTATCCAAGAAAACAAAAGTCGCAAACTTTAACAATAGCGTTTATCACATTTCCCTTCAGAACAGTACACTTCAAAATTCGCCCATAAGATGAAATCTATTCGGAATCGGAGCTAAATTTTCAGGAAAACGATCTCATGAAACACCATCGACTTCATCAATTCTAGTACCACAATTAATATGCAAAAGAGCGGAAATGTTGATAATTAGTGAACCCTAGAAGCCAGTTAACAGGAATCCAAATCCGATTGAATTCAATAAAAATATATGAGTAGCAAACGAAGAACTAACCAAGACTGATGGCCTGAGTGAGGAGCTGACGGATCTGAATAGATTTTATAGAATCTATGGTTTCTCCGACATAACCCATCTTTGAGCTTCGATCTTTCTGATTCACGGCGAGATAATTTAGATCGCAGAGACGAACGTTGTGTCAAGCATAGCAGAGGAGAAGAGTCTCTGGGTCAAGCTTTAAGACACGATTCTCCGAGCGTTTTTTCCCGAAATTGGAGAACCGGTTTATTACTAAATCCGGTTCAAATTCTTAAGTGTCTACATTTTCAATGACGTGGTTGAAATCTTTGGTTGGCTAGTTTTTGATGACGTGGTTGGCTACCATTTGATGACGTGGCATATATTCTACCCCTAAATTCGACTCTTATTAACGAAGTCAAATTTTAAGTGGTTCTCCGGTGCAGTTTCCGTTTCTGCGTTTGGCGGCGAGTTTCGGAGATGTCAATCCTTATTCCGGCGAGTTTCGGGGGATTAACCGTTCCTTCGCGTGCACAGGGTAGACTGAGAGTCTCTGCTTCTGCTAAACCACGCACTTTGCGTCTCGATTCAGTGGACTGGGTCAAGGAAACTTCAAGCTTTTTCGAAGAAGACAAGAGGCCGATCATGTTGTTC
Organism: Orychophragmus violaceus; assembly: GCA_030180135.1. Classification (NCBI taxonomy): domain Eukaryota; kingdom Viridiplantae; phylum Streptophyta; class Magnoliopsida; order Brassicales; family Brassicaceae; genus Orychophragmus; species Orychophragmus violaceus. The sequence continues at coordinate 94,084,622 of CM058230.1, forward strand.
GACGGTAATCGCTGATTTCAACTCCTTTTACCAGAATCCATTTATAATATATTTATAGATTGTTTTCATAACTTTCACTTATGCTATAGTTTGATTACAAACGATTGTTCTTATTCACATTTCTAGGTTTGTGGAATGTATCAAGTAAGTTTGGTACTTATTTTGAATCTTAACAGGTGTTTGCAATCTCTGTAATGGAGGCGTGAAGTTTGTTCGAGAGCATGATCAAAACAGGTAAATGTTTGATTTGAGCCAACAATGTCGAATTAGAACTTTAGTTTTGTTCACTGAGAGTGCCAATAATTGTGTTCAGGAGCATAAGGTTTGAAGCATTACAAAGCGAAGCGGGAAAGAAACTGTTAATGCGATCAGGAAGAGCTCCTGATGATATCTCGAGTGTTGTACTTGTCGAGAAAGATAGGTAACAACATATAAAATCAATAGCAAGACTTTCCAGGCTATTGTATATGTTGCTTAGTTGTGTGTTTTCTTCAGGTCTTACATAAAATCAGAAGCGGTTTTAAAAATCATGAAATACATTGACTTGCCATTTCCACAGCTTGCATTCTTTCTGCAGTTTGCACCTCTGTAAGTTGTTTAAATAGCTAAAGGAAACGCCCTTGTGACTTGTGAGTGATCTTATAAACAGTTTTGCTTTTGACATTTTGCAGGTTTGTGAGGGATTTTCTGTATGAAAATGTTGCAAACAACCGGTATGCAATGTTTGGTCGGTCTGATTCATGTGAGATCTAAGAATACATCATTGAGTGTGATCCTGGTTTGCTACAATAGAAACTAGATATGAAAAATGTTTCCTACAGTTTAATATATGCTTTCTTATACAGATGTATAGTTACAACAGCCTTTGAACAACCGAAATATATGTAATACTTTTCGAACCATGTGCTCATCAAATGTATAACCTTTCCAATGATGGTGTTTGTATCAAATATGGAAAAATCTTGGAATCTTGTGAAATGATCTTTTACAGGGAATGTGTCAGTGGTGCTGGCTATAAGATGCTAATTGACATCTCTGAATGGCCCTCTCCCTACTGTATGTTCTCTGAGAATCTTAGTATATACCGCAATGAATCTGCAGAGATTTCAAACGCAAAGGTTTATCATTTACTGGTACGGGAATTCAAGCGTTAATGCTGCTTCTGAACGATGGGTCATTGAGTCTTTTGTGAACTTACCCCGCAATAAGTATGGCTAGAGATGTAAACCTGAAGAGGTGTTGATAACACTTGTGTTTTGATTTCTTGTGTTTCATGTCATAACCAGGAGGAATGTATTTGGGGTTCACGTATCCGTACTGCGGACGGAGAAGAAGAACAAACCCGAGGAAGAAACCGGCCAGGAATCCTCCACAGTGAGCAGAATTGTCTACACGTGGTAAGAATCCGACGCTTAGGTTCAGTGCAATGATCAGGATTAATGACATTAGTGCGGTACACTGCAAAAAATATTAAGATCAGCTTTCAATAATGTACCATAAAGGCTTTTTACCTTTTCTAAAATCTGAAGTTGAAAATGATAAACTTTTACCTTATTTTCATAGATTGTCCAGTTTGTGATCAGCTCTGAGAGCATTGCACCGAGTAACCCGAACAAGGCGCCTGATGCTCCGACTGATACCCGTTCTCCTCGTGAATCTGTCAAGCAAGACATAAGGCTTCCACCAAGCCCGGAGATCATATACAGAGCTCCGATTCTCACTGCAATTTCCATCAAAACTCTTCAATCAGATAAAAGTAGATTCAGGACCAAAATCAGAGGAGGGCTTTAAAGATTCTTACAAAATCCGAATTCTTGTTCAAGACGCATTCCAATACAGAGGAGGCTGATCATGTTAGCCAGCAAGTGAAGGAGCCCGCCGTGAAGCCATATGCAAGAGATGAGACGCCATTTCTCACCTTCCTCCACAAGTCTCCTTTCGAGAGCTCCAAGTTTTTTCAGCCTAAATCAACAACAAAGATTCATCCATTATGTATATAACCAAGTTCCAACAGATTCTTGTCCTACTTGTTCACCTTCCTTACGTGGGAATAGAAGGACCGAGAAGCATATTCTCCTTCATCGGCTGAAACGAAAGCCTTCCAAGGAAATCAAACAAGAGACAGTCATCTGATCTCGAGGGACAATCGTTCACATACATTGTGGTGGCGAATGTGATGAAGTTGGCTGCAAAAATGAGAGGAACGAGCCATGCGTACCATGGCACAGGAATGGGCGGGCGAAACTGCGGTCGAGCTGGTGGTGGTAATGGTGGCGGTCCGTGTTCGATGTCTGGTGGTATCGGCGGTCTCTTCCCCATTTCAGGAAAAGAGTATAACGCGCGTTTGCTCGGTGGATTTTTTGTTGAGATTTGAGGATCAGAATGGATTTCCGGCAAACCGGGAAAATGTGAAGATGAGAGAGAGATTCGGACAAACTTGTGGCCAAAGTAAGGTTTTTTTCTTTTTAATCGCTCTCTCTATTTTCTAATTACATTAGGCAGTTATGTTGGGTAAATTTGTTTGGTCTAAACCAAACGGATTCCAATCAAAGCCAGCTTGGAGAAGAATAATTAACCAGATTGAGTCAAACTGTTTTTTTTAACTACCACTGAAAATCCATATACCGGTTTATATATAAAAATGACACATGGAAATGTAATTTAATAGTTTCTGTTATGTAAAATCCTGCAATAATTAGAAACATCAAATTTCTGGTTAATTTTCTAATCAATTAAAAATCATTAAAGATTAGAAAAGCATTTTAAGTGTCATCGTTTATCGGTAATCCCTGTGATTTGGACCATGTCTTAAACTCACAGCGCGTGTTTTTTGGAGCTGAATAGTCACAGACCGTTACATCTTTGCTTCACCTTCTATTAATATCACAGAATATATTCAGCAGCTCCACACACAAAGTAGCTCTCATTCAAAGAGCTTTCTTCTCGGATCAAAATCATGAATTCTTAACATACCAGCTTCTCTCATCTCTCTCCCAATCTCTGAATATTTGAAAGGTAACACCCCTTCTTGACCCCTTATGTTTTCTTATTCTTCTTATGAGGGTAGAATTTTGTTTTGATCAAGATCAGTTACAGTTTATGTCATATTAGCAGTTCCTCTGCTTTTACGAGTTTGAGTATGGTAGTTTCTGTGGTATTTGAATAGCAGTGTAAGAAAAACGTTGATCTATTGATCACTGATCTTTTTGTGACATCCAGATTTGTTTACCTTCTTGAATGTCTGTGTAATCCTATTTTGTTTTGATCGAGATCCTCTGTTTCTTCAGAGTTTGAGTATCCATCGGTTTAGTTTATAGTTTTAAGACAATTGATGTATTGACTCTGATCTTGAAGCCTGTTGTCTAATGTCCAAGATTTGTTTAATTACTAATGTATGAGGAACTATTCCATTAATGTGTTAGTTTGAATGGAATTTCAAGACAACTGATCTATGATCTCTGATCTTGAAACCTGTTGTCTAATGTCCAAGATTTGTTTAATTACTAATGTAATGAGAAAACGAATACTATTCTATTAATGTGTTAGTTTGAATGGAATTTTGAAGACAGTTGATCTATTGATCTCTGATCTTGAAACATGTTGTGTAGTATCCAGATTTGTTTAATTACTAATGTAATGAGGAAACGAGCACTCTTTTACTAATGTGTTGGAATTGTTATGATGTTTATAGGTGAAAAAGATGGACGAGTTTTTGTTACATGGAAGGTTACACGCTACAATCTATGAAGTTGATTCTCTCCATGGTACTACAGGAGGGAGATCAGGTTTCCTAGGGAAGGTATTGTCATTTTGTCTCAATTTATAAGTTTTTTTTTTTTAATTCTAGATTCTCATGGTCTTTTGATATCTGATTTTATCTTTTCAGATGCTAGCAAATGTAGAAGAAAAAATCGGTGTTGGCAAAGGAGAAACTCAGCTATACGCTACAATCGATCTAGAAAAAGCTAGAGTTGGAAGAACCAGGAAGATAAAAAATGAACCAAAAAACCCGAAATGGTGTGAATCTTTTCATATTTACTGTGGTCACATGGCTAAACATGTTATCTTCACTGTCAAAGACGATAATCCCATTGGTGCAACGTTGATCGGAAGAGCTTATGTTCCTGTTGAGGATATTTTACATGGAGAGGAAGTTGATAGATGGGTTGAGATCTTAGATACTGAGAAAAAACCCATTGAGGGAGGATCAAAGATCCATGTGAAACTTCAGTACTTTGGTGTTGACAAAGATCGAAACTGGAACCGTGGTATCAAAAGTGCTAAGTTTCCTGGAGTTCCTTACACGTTCTTCTCTCAGAGAAGAGGATGCAAAGTTTCTCTGTATCAAGATGCTCATCTTCCTGAAAATTTTGTCCCCAAAATCCCTCTCGCTGGAGGGAAACACTATGAGCCAAGCCGGTGTTGGGAGGATATTTTTGATGCCATTACTAATGCGAAGCATTTGATTTACATTACTGGTTGGTCTGTTTACACTGAGATCTCTTTGGTGAGGGACTCAAGGAGGCCAAAACAAGGAGGAGATGTGACTGTTGGTGAGATACTCAAGAAGAAGGCGAGTGAAGGTGTTAAAGTTATTTTGCTTGTTTGGGACGATAGAACATCTGTTGATTTGCTGAAACAAGATGGACTTATGGCTACTCATGATGAAGAAACTGCGAATTTCTTCAGAGGAACTGACGTGAACTGTGTTTTGTGTCCTCGTAACCCTGATGATGGTGGAAGCATTGTTCAAAACTTGCAAGTCTCAACTATGTTCACTCATCACCAAAAGATTGTTGTTGTGGACAGTGAGTTTTGTTGGAGGTCTTGATCTTTGTGATGGAAGGTACGACACACCATTTCACTCCTTGTTCAGGACATTGGACACTGCACATCATGATGACTTCCATCAACCGAATTTCACTGGCGCAGCGATAACCAAAGGTGGTCCTAGAGAGCCATGGCATGACATTCACTGTCGTCTTGAAGGACCTATTGCTTGGGATGTCTTGTATAATTTTGAGCAGAGATGGAGTAGACAAGGCGGTAAAGATATCTTGGTTAAAATAAGAGATCTGGACGACATTATCATCCCACCTTCTCCTGTTCTGTTCTCAGAAGATCCCGACTCGTGGAACGTTCAGCTTTTCAGATCAATCGATGGTGGAGCAGCTGCTGCGTTTCCTGAATCCCCTGAAGCTGCAGCTGAAGCAGGTCTTGTGAGCGGGAAAGATAATATAATTGATAGGAGCATTCAAGATGCGTACATTCACGCGATTAGGCGAGCTAAAGATTTCATCTACATCGAAAACCAGTACTTCCTTGGAAGCTCTTTTGCTTGGAGTGCGGATGGAATCAAACCAGAGGAAATCAATGCTCTGCATTTGATTCCAAAGGAGCTGTCTTTGAAGATAGTTAGCAAGATCAAAGCTGGAGAGAGGTTTAAGGTTTATGTTGTTGTTCCAATGTGGCCTGAAGGGATTCCTGAGAGTGGATCAGTCCAAGCTATATTAGATTGGCAGAGAAGAACAATGGAGATGATGTACAAAGATGTGATCAAGGCACTTAGAGAGAAGGGACTCGAAGAAGAGGATCCACGAGATTATCTAACATTCTTCTGCCTCGGTAACCGAGAGGTCAAGAAAGATGGAGAGTATGTTCCTTCAGAGAAACCTGAACCGGACACAGACTATATCCGAGCACAAGAAGCACGCCGCTTCATGATCTATGTTCACACTAAAATGATGATCGGTGAGTATTTTATAATTTTTGCAATATTAATGAAATGATTTTAAACCTCTCGTTTCGCAGTTGATGATGAGTACATTATAATCGGATCCGCAAATATTAACCAGAGATCAATGGATGGTGCAAGAGACTCAGAGATAGCAATGGGAGGGTATCAACCATATCATCTCTCAATAAGACAACCAGCTCGAGGTCAGATCCATGGATTCCGCATGTCTTTATGGTATGAACATTTAGGAATGCTCGATGAAACTTTCCTCGAACCATCGAGCCAAGAATGTGTCAAGAAAGTGAACCGTATTGCTGATAAGTATTGGGATCTTTACTCAAGTGAGTCACTCGAGCATGATCTTCCTGGTCATCTACTACGCTACCCGATCGGTATTGCTAGTCAAGGAGACATCACTGAGCTTCCCGGATGTGAATGCTTCCCTGATACGAAAGCTCGTATCCTCGGTACCAAGTCTGATTACATGCCTCCAATTCTTACAACCTAATTAAGCTCTGTGGCAGTATCTATAGGTAATAAATAAATTTCTCTCCTCTCTCTTCTGTTTCAATAGCTTAAGTAATAAAACCATTTGGAGAGAACGTAGTCTTGTGTCGTTTGGTACTTAATTTGTTGCTAATTACTTATGAACTTATCTATAATCTCTTTTATTTTCTAAACTACTATGTTTAGTGTTTGATTGAATGTTAGTTGCCTTTTGATCAATTCGTCTCGTTTGAATATAATTTTATGGCCTAAATTAATAATATAAACCCCAAAACAATTGTATAGTATTAATAATTTAAACACAAAAACAAATATAAATGTATGGACTAAATTAATAACTTAAAACTTAAAAACATAAATGTATATAAATGTATGGCCTAAATTAATAATTTAATCCCAAAAACAAATGTATGGTGCATTTTGATATTTTTTCTTACTGTTGACCTTATGAATTAAAATATTTAAGGATATTATTAGTTTGATTGGATTTTAATTGAACTAGCGTTTTAAGTAGGGTTTATAAATCCTCAATCACGAGTCTAATTTTGGATTTAAGTCTTTGTATCTTTCAGCTTAAAAACACTTATAAATCTATTAAAACCATATATGAAATCAAACAAGTACATTTGCTTTTTACTTTTCACATATGACGAGTAGAATATTATAAAATAGTTAGTTCACTTTTACGTTTATACAAAACATGCATGATCCTAATATGAGGTTTTTGGATGTTGTGAGGTGTTTGGGCCAGTCCGGTTCCGACACAATATTGCGGACCAGTACTTTATGGTCTCTTGTTAACCACTAAATGCAACCCAACAAAAAAATAAACATGTTTAATGGATTCGGTCGTTTCTGGCAGGATTGGTATTATACATGAACTATATTAGATTGTACTTGATTATGATTTTTACCTAAACCCTCAATAAATCAAATACGATCTTGTCGTAACTAGATTACCAACATACAACTCACTAGTCGTGGATACGTGTGAATATAATTGAAGGATGTAGTAAACGTGTGTGGTTGATTTTATTTAGGACATCAAAGTCAATCAACCCATCACCCATGTGACAAATGGCCGTGTTCTTTTGACAATCGCCGCGACAGGCGATGCGACGACAAAAATCAATATTGACGGAGTTATAATTGCCTTAAATGAGTCGTAGCTATCTTAAATGAGTCGCCGATTACTGTTCTAGAGTTGCCATAGTTGTCGCTTACAATTTCAACGACACCTTCCCTTTCACCTGCAACACATTCTTTTTCTCTCGTGCGACAGTTTTGAAGGTGCAGCTAAGTCACTTCATGTATCAGTCAAGGAGTAGCTCAAGGAATGATACAGACGAGCAACGTGTGAAGAGCGAGTGAGGACTTAGTGGATTAACTTAAACCGAGAGCTGGAGCTGAGGTGGACTATCCGAGATATGTGACAAGCTGGACATGTATCTTGGAAGATATTTGAGATAAATATTCAATGCGGATTAGAAGAATCTCCTAAGATCTTAAAGTAGTTAAGGTTGTTAGGATTCTATGAAGATGTCGTAAGAGATAAGGTTTATCTCTTAAGTGTTTTCGAGCTAACTAGGTTAGCGATCTCATCTTGTATAAATGGGAGAGTTTGCGCCGTGTATAGGGAAAGCTTTTAAAAGAGAGAGAATTTGTGAGAACTCAAGTGATCAAGTATAGATCATTGAGATTGAGAGATTAGATCGAGCGATAGTGTTCTTGTAAGATCATATTGTCAATCTAATAAAGCGCAAGTTTTCAGAATCAAAGTGTGTTGTGTTACATCATTCTGAAAAACACATAGCCTTACATTTTCATTTGGTATCAGAGCAACCACTCGTAGCTATCTATTCGGGTGAGATCCTGAGGAGAAAGATGGAAGGCTATCAAGAACTCTTGAACATCACAAGAATCATTCTTGATGCTGGAAACTATGGGTTTTGGAAGTCAAGGATGAGGTCACAGATCAGGGGAATCAATCCATTAGCATGGAAGGCAGTGATGGAAACGTGGAAGTAGCCCATGATCAAAGATGAAAAAGGCGTGGAAACACCTAAACCAGAAGAGAGTTGGACTGAAGAAGAAATAAAGAGATCCAAATAAAACTCCAAGGCTCTGAGTGCAATTCATTGCAGTGTCTCCAAAAAGACTTTTGAGCTAATTCAAGGCTGTGAAACCGCAAAAGATGCATGGGACATCCTACAAACACACTTTGAGGGAACTCAAAAGGTGCAGAACTCGAGGAAAGATCTTCTTGCCTCAGGGTTTGAAAATCTGAAGATGGATGAGCATGAGTCTATTGTTGATTTCAGCGCTAAGCTGAGCTCACTCGCTCAAGAAGCTGCAACTCTTGGGAAGAAATACAAAGACAAGAAACTTGTCAAAAAGTTTCTAAGGTGTCTCCCAGCAAAATACATGCCATACAAATCAGCTCTAAGCGTGTCTCAAAACACAGAAGAACTTACCTTTGGAGAAGTAGTAGGTATGTTGCAAGGACATGAATTGGAACTAGAAGGCATTAAGAAACCACACAGCTTAGCTCTGACGGTTAATGAGACAAGCAAACATGCTATTAATGAAGAAGATCCGCTGAGATTGTTGGTTAGAAGGTTTGATCGTGCTTTGAAAAGGATAGAACAAGGGCAAGGAGCATCTCAAAAGAAGTCAAACACCTTCAGAAAACAAACAGAAGGAGACAAGTCTGCTAGGCGTGCTGAAATCTAGTGTCATGAATGCAAAGGTATTGGACATTATCGAACTGAATGCCCAACTGTCAAGAGGAGAGAAATCAAGTGCTTTGGGTGTCAAGGTCTCGGACATACTCAACTAGAGTGTGTAAATGATCAAAAGAAAAGAAAAGAGAAATCTCTACTGGCAGAGGAAGATACTGATGAAGACAGCACTGAAAGTGAAGATGAATTGAACAACTTTGTTGCGTTTGTTGGAATCACTGAGTTTGACGGAGAAGAAGATGAGTCAGGGTCTGAATCAGAACCTGACATAGATCTGGAAGAGGTAAGAGACACCTTAATCAAGATAGGACAGGATAATATGGAACTGATCAAGGAGAAGTCCCGTCTTGAAGCCATCATTGAGTCACTAAATCTTGAGCTCATGACCATAAAAAGATTGAGTGATGAGAGTGTTGTACTGATGAAGGAAAAACTGAATCTTGCTGTGAAGGCCGACATACTTGAACAGGAGTTGAAGGAAGAAAAAGAAACATCAACTCGTTTGCAAGAAGAATTGACTCAGTATCACAAGAAGATTCATATGCTTACAGGAAGTAAGCAACTTGACAAGATCTTAAGTGAAGGAAGAACTGAGAGAGGGTATAGAGGACTCGGATACACAGGAAGGGGAATGAAGGAAGCCGAGAATATCAACTTTGTGTCAGGAGGTTACGTGAATCAAGATTTCAAAGAATCTTATAACAGAACAGATGGATGCTGGTTCTGTGGAAACCAAGGACACATCAAGGCATATTGCAGAAGGTTCAGAGAAAAAGTAAGTTGGCTGAGGAGACAAGGAATGTACTACTGGAATGGATACAAGAATCAAATATGGATCAAAAGAACCGATCTACATCAGACAACAAGGAATGTATCTACAAAAGCTGGTCTCGGATTCAGATGCAACATGGCCTTTGTCTCAGATGAACAAGAAGAAACAATTCCGTGGTATTTTGACAGTGGATGCTCTAGACACATGACTGGAGATCAAAAGAACCTTCAAAAAGTCAAGACAATCAAAGGAGGGAAGGTTACCTTTGGATATGGAGGTCACGGAAACATCCTAGGTAAAGGGCAAACCAGTGAAACTGAGGTACCACAACTGATGAATGTTTACTTGGTACAGGGACTCAAAGCAAATCTCATAAGTGTTAGTCAGTTATGTGATGAAGGACTGATGGTGATGTTCACACGCACTGAGTGCAAGGGGATTAATGAACATCAAGAGACTATCATTCAAGGAGTCAGAACCGGCAACAATTGCTACATGTGGAGAAATACAATGAAGTGCTTTAATGCAAGAGATGAGCTGAATCTGTGGCATCAAAGACTAGGACATATGAATGTTCAAAATTTGACCACACTTGTTAACAAGGAAATTGTCCGTGGGGTTCCTCATATAAAAGGCTGTGACAAGATGGTATGTGGTCCATGCAATCAAGGGAAGCAGGTTAAGGTACAACACAAGAAGGTCCCTGACATTCAATCTAAGGCAGCTCTTGACTTAGTACACATGGATCTAATGGGACCAATGCAAACTGAGAGTGTAGCTGGAAAGAGGTATGTGTTTGTAATGGTGGATGACTACACAAGGTTCACATGGGTAATGTTCATCAGAGAAAAGTCAGATACATCAAGCTGCTTCAGGATTTGGGCACTTCAGTTGATCAATGAGAAAGGAGGTGTGAAACGAATTAGGAGTGATCATGGAGGAGAATTCCAAAATGATACAATGAGGATGTTCTGTGAGAATCATGGGATAAGTCATCAGTTCTCAGCACCAAGAACACCACAACAAAATGGTGTGGTAGAAAGAAAGAACAGGACACTCCAAGAGATGGCTAGAGCTATGCTGCATGGGAATGATGTACCAACCAAATTCTGGGCTGAAGCAATCAACTCTGCATGTTACGTCATCAATAGAGTGTATGTTCGGAAAGGATCCACAAAGACACCATATTAATTGTGGAAAGGAAAAACTCCAAACCTGAGTTACTTCCATGTGTTTGGGTGCAAATGCTACATCCTAAATGATAAAGATCACCTCGGAAAGTTTGACTCAAGAAGCGATGAAGGAATATTTCTGGGTTACTCAGGAAATAGTACATCATTCAGGGTGTATAACAACAGAACATGTCTTATAATGGAGTCAGTAAATGTGGTATTTGATGACTACTCACTGACACAGTGTGAAGAAGAAAACCATGAAGGGGACTCTGATAACGAAGGAAGGAATGAAATGACTAGAGAGATGAGGCATGAGACACAAACTGATCTGAGGCAGAATGTGACTCAACCCAAGAAGGAGTTACAAGTTCCGCGAAATCATTCTGCCAAAGACATCATTGGAGAAGCAGAAGAGGAAAGGAAGACTAGAGGAGGTCTGATGAAACTCAAGAACAAGTTAAAGACACCTGTGAAAGTCAAAGAGCAATCTCCAGAACCGATAAAAGTGAGCGAAGAACTGCATGTTCCTCGTAACCATTCTGTCGAAGACATAATCGGAAAAGCAGAAGAAGAAAGAAAAACCAGAGGAGTCAAACTTGACTTCAAAGAGATGGTAAGGTTTGCTTGCTTTGTTTCCACTATTGAACCTAAAACTCATGTGCAGGCAATCGACGATGAATTCTGGATCGTGGCTATGCAACAAGAAGTGGAACAATTTATCCGTAATGATGTTTGGGAGCTAGTTCCAAGACCAGAGCACGGGAACATCGCCGGAACCAAGTGGATCTTCAAAAACAAGATTGATGAAGAAGGAGTTGTGGTCAGGAACAAGGCTAGATTGGTTGCCCAGGGATACTCTCAAATCGAAGGGGTGGATTTTGAAGAAACTTTTTCTCCTGTCGCAAGACTTGAGTCAATCAGGTTGTTTTTGGGAATGGCATGCATCATGAACTTTACAGTGTATCAAATGGATGTGAAAAGTGCCTTCCTGAACGGATTCCTTCAAGAAGAAGTATATGTTGAGCAACCAAAATGATTTGAGGATGCACTAAACCCTAAGCATGTTTACAAGCTAAACAAAGCTCTCTATGGTCTCAAACAAGCACCTAGAGCATGGTACAAAAGACTGACGAGTTTTCTGTTGGATCAAGGCTACAATAGGGGAAGTGTGGACAAGACTCTGTTTATTCTTGAACATAGCAAGGAGATCCTGATGGTGCAAATATATGTAGATGATATCATCTTTGGTGGCACATCACAAAAACTGGTTGATGAATTTGTTTCAAGCATGACAAAGGAGTTCGAGATGAGCATGGTTGGTGAGTTGAAGTATTTTCTTGGGTTACAGATCACGCAATCCAGTGATGGAATATTTATATCACAGACAACCTATGCAAAGAATCTTCTCTCTAAGTTCAAGATGGAACACTGCAAGGAGGCCAAAACACCTATGAGTACTACGGTCAAGATGACAAAAGATGACGAAGGGAAAGATGTGGATGTCAGGACCTACAGAGGGATGATAGGAAGTCTACTTTATCTCACAGCAAGCAGGCCAGACCTAACGTTTAGTGTCGGAGTGTGTGCACGGTTTCAAGCCAAACCCAAGAAGTCACACCTTGAAGCTGTCAAGCGGATCATCAGGTATGTTAAAGGATCCGTGGGATTGGGAGTTTGGTATTCTAAAGGATCAAACAAAAGTTTAGTCGGATATTGTGATGCTGACTGGGCTGGGAGTGTTGACGATAGAAAAAGCACAAGTGGTGGCTGTTTCTTTTTGGGGAACAATCTTATTGCGTGGATGAGCAAGAAACAGAACTCAATATCCCTATCTACAGCTAAAGCAGAGTACATCTCAATGGGAAGCTGTTGTGCACAAATCTTGTGGATGAAACAAATGTCTGCAGATTTTGGAATGGAGTCAGGAGTACTACTTGTCTATTGTGACAACAAAAGTGCCATAAGTATTTCAAAGAATCCAGTACAACACTCTAGAACCAAGCACATTGACATAAGGCACCACTTCATTCAGGAGTTAGTGGAGGAAAAACAGGTAATGATCGAACACATTGTCACTGAGTCTCAACTGGCTGATTTCTTCACAAAACCACTTGATTTTACTCGATTTATCACCTTAATAAATGCACTTGGTATTTTTGAAATATGACGGTTTGTAAAAGTGTGAAGAACTAGTACAGGCTGTGACTCAGAATGTACATCTAGCTCAGATTTAGTTTGGAGTCATACGTGAAGTGGAAAAGAGCTACCTACTATTCCGTCTTGTCTAAATCCAGTACAGGTTTCGTAGAAAGAGAGAGCAAAAAGATCAAGAAGAATCAGTCTGAGCAAGTCAAGTCTCAAAACTAGCTCAACAAGTAATACAACAACAAAAAAAGGAAAAAAAAAAAGATCTGCTCTCTCCTACAGGATAAAGGTTGAAAACTGGCAAGGCAAGATAAAGGAATAGGAGTGTGAAAGCTAGCCATGGATATGTAGATGGCCAAATGCATTAATCAAGAAAAGCTAGAGTACATTCTAGTACAAGCACTACGTCAAAAAGGTACAAAATAATGTAAAAAAAAAAAGGTTTGTCAATAATGTTTCTTTTCAAAAAGCCAGTTGATTCTTGTGAAAAATAGTGATCATCATACTCTGTGAAAAATTCCCACTTTAAATCTGGAACAAGCAGTGGATGCAGTTGATTTGGTATGTGTTTGACTGCATTGAATCTTGTGAATTAATTATATGGTCTGTTGCAATAAACCAGTGGGTACAGAAAATCAGGTTCAACCAAAATCGAGACGGTCCAAAACTAAACCGGAGGAGCGCTAGAAGACAAAAGATGAAAGATTAAAGAGTCATATGTTCGCGGCAAAAGACACTACTCGCTTCTTGCTCATCACCGAAAAACCCTAAGAGAAACTAAGAGAGAAATTCTATCCTAGCCTCCATGAGTTCCGAAAAGAACAATCCAGCTCAAATTGAGTCTCAGATGGAACATGCAACCGCGATTGAAGCTCAATCAACTCAATCTGCAACTCAAGAGAAGCTCAATCCGCTTGCGATTGTCGTATACAAGGAATGGAATCTCTTCAACAAGAGCGAAGCTTCGACTGAAATTCGGGGTTCAACTGAGCAAGAAAAGGTGTCAACGGAAGATGGCGTCACTGGAATCGAAACCGAAGCAACTGAACAAGAAAGGACCGTAACGGAAGTTGAAGATGCTGGGATCAAAACCGGAGTAACTATCGAAGAACTTGAATCGATAGTGAACTATGCTCAGAAGACTAGGGAGAATATTTCAAAGAAAGAAAAGAGGAACAATCCTTCTAGATATACAAGATCGAAGAGCAAAAAGAAGTCGGAAAAGAGCAATCAGACAGCAGTGAAAGAATCGAAGAACAAGGAGAAGGAGAAGCCCATTGAAATCTCTGAGGAAGAAACAGAATCTGATGGATACGAGTCTGCCACGAAAGTCTCGGTTCACGAACAATCTGAGAGAGCAACTCGACTGCAGTCAAGGAAGAGAAAGCAAGAACCAGAGAAGGATGGTGCCAAAGTAAAGAGATCTTTTGGGAGACCAATGCTAGCTAAGAAGCCAAAGATATCTCGGTCCTTGGATAAAGAAAGGTACAATCTTTTTCACACTCGAGGTATACTGCCTGAGAGATTGGTAGATATGGAAGAAGAGGATGAGTGGGGGTATCTTGAACTGGTTAAGGATGGAAATCTGGTGACAACTGTGACTGGACTAGCTGGGTACGTAAAAGAGCACATTAGTGAGTTCTACGCTGGTTTGCCGAATGTAAAAACTGAAGAATCGGTTGAAAAGGTGGAAGTGTGGTTCAGGGGATTCGTGTATGAGCTTTCCCCAACTGCGATTAACGAATCCCTGGGAATTCAAGAGCTGACTGATGAAGAGATTCAGGCTGATACTGAGGCCGAATCTGAGAGCATGGAAACAATAGCCATGTTCCTCAGTGATGGAAAGAAAGGATGGGAAGAACTCACAGCCACATGTCTTCCACCGTGCTACGCAGCTTTGAGTGTTCTTACAGCGTATAACTGGATTCCAACAACACACAAGCACCATCTGTCTGAACAAAGAGCAAGTCTACTCTACATGATAGCACGAGGTATCAAAACTGATGTTGGAAAGATGATGTATAAGCAAATCTTGTCTGTGGGAGTAGTGAAGGAGTCCGAGTCCCGTTGGGTAGTATTTCCAAGAATAATCACTGGTCTGATGAAGGTCCAACACCCGACTCCTTTGCTCAGAGGAGAAAAGGTGATTGTTCCAGTGTTTTACAAAAAGGACTCACGATCCAGGAAAACATTCATCAAGACTGAGGAGACTAAGCCTGTCAAAAAGAAAGAGGTTGTCAGGGCAAGTCCAAAGAAGTATGCACCACTTCGAGCCAGCTCCAGTGCATCAGCTCCACGAGCCTCGACTCAAACGATGCAGGAGATAGTGAATCTTGGATCAGTTCGTGTACCAGTTGGAAATTGTAGCCCTCGTGCGGCTAAAGAAGCAGTTGAAGATACTGCCAAAGCGCTTCAGACCTTCTCAGAAGTGATTCAGCGTCTCCTCAGAGCCATGCCAGGTAAGAATCCTTCTCCAAAAATAAGCTTTCTAATAACTAACCGTATGTTTTTAACATTGTGTGCTCTCAAGCAGGGGGAGATGAGGATAGTGGCTGAGTTATAAGCACAAGATTATGGGGGAGTGAAGCCGATTTAGTTAGTTTTTGTTTTGGTATAATCGGTTCACTCGGGGACAAATCTAGGATTCTGGGGGAGTTTTTCATTTTGGTTTGTAGTAATCTGATGATGACATCTCGGTTATGTTTTGATGTGCAAAACTCTTTTGTTAAAACTCATGGTTGTGTTTATGGAACGTGTATTCGCGATAAGAGAAATCTAATCAAAGATACAAGTGTTCAGAATGCGATTTGTTCTTGGGTCTAGTGTGTTTATTGTTGAAACTCCTAGGATCAAGGGTTTGTTATATTGAAATTACCAACCTCGTTCTTACCTCAGATCTGGCAGCGGAATAGAATGGTGAACGAGATCTAGCGAATCAAGTGCTTCGCCTCTACCAAGCACACACTCACACAACCTGGAACGCCGGGATGCTAGTGCCGGATTCAGGGAATGAGTTTTCGATGTCTCTGCTTTTCTCTCTGAGAATTGTTGTGACGGCCTCGGTCCAGGTCGACCATATAAGCCTTTATATATCGACCTGGAAATGACATGACAAAACCGTCGGAGAAGCCCGACTCGGTTACGTCAAAACCCGATATGCATCGATCGGCACACTTACTGTGTCGATCGACACACCTTCTCTAAAAGCCTGCATCGATCGACACACTCATGTATCGATCGACACATACATCATAAAACTCTATGTCAATGTGTATCCAATACACATCAACGTGAACATTATCAAATGATCATTCCCATATGTTAGCTTCCAGATTGCTTAGGTGTGTGACCCTATAGGATCATATAATACTGGCAGTAAGTCTACAACTTACAGATTACAAGAGGCTTCTAGCAAAGCATTACAATCACCAGTATTATATAAACGATTGATCTCGATACACAACTACTATCAGGAGTGAGTATAAGTGTGATTTCAGGACACAATCCCAACAATCTCCCACTTGTAATGGAATCATCAATTCCTACAATCCTTTTGTCTCTATATCTCGATTTGGCATAAGACAAGATTAGTGTCATTCTTATTAAGCCAATATCATGTTTATCGAACTCCTGATCTATACTGAACAAAACAAACAACTGAACTACAGTTCGTTTGAGTGCGGCCACACATTTTCTCAGCATAAAATCTTCGATACACTACAAGAAATATAGGTATTCATAGCACATGAGGATAGCACGATTTTGGTAAGTGCTGTTGTAGAGGGTGTGCTCGGATGGGGTAGTATATTACAGCATTAGATCAACGCTATACAATTATTTGGCTAAGCGGGAAACAAAAACTGGATTTGGAGCCAACTTTATGCTATAGATACTATGAGCGCCAAAATACTTAGAAAAATTAGTGCTTATGTTAAAAGTGAATTGTTTTTTTTAATTGCTAACATGATCCAAAAAAAAATTAAAGACAAGGATCTCTCGTGACCAACTTCGCCTCCGATCTTCTCCTCCACGGTCTCCTATCTAATCTCCACCTCTGCGTAGGAAGCGGCACAACCAAAGGTGGGAGAGGAAAGCCAAAGGCTACCAAGTCCGTCTCTCGATCGTCAAAGGCTGGTCTTCAGTTCCTTGTCGGAAGAATCGCCAGATTCCTCAAAGCAGGGAAGTACGCCGAGCGTGTAGGTGCCGGAGCTCCGGTATACCCCTCTGCCGTTCTCGAGTATCTCGCCGCTGAGGTATGATTCCGATCTGATCAAAGTCGAATCGATTCGTTTGGTATATAATTAGATTCCAAATTCTCTGTCCCGTATTGATTTGATTGGATTGGATAGGAGCTTGCTGGAAACACAGCGAGAGATAACAGGAAGACACTTATCGTACCGAGACACATTCAGCTTGCAGTGAGGAACGATGAAAAGCTTAGTAAACTTCTGGGAAAACCTAGACGATGGCCTCCAACACCATCTCCTTCGCTTCTATGTTTGTGTCGTCTCAGTCACCGGTAATTTTTTTTGCTCTACTCTTCGTCGACCGTTTCGAGTCTGATCCACCAACGGCGACTTGGAATTCTCTTGTTTGTGGCTCGTTTGGCCGAGTAGAGTCTTATATGTTTACAGATTTTGTTTAACTTTGTTTTGTTTCTCAATCTTTTGCAGTTCTTATTGTTTTGATGACCAGCAAATAACCTGAATGGGTGTTTGTAGATGTTGCAGGTCTGTAACATTTAATAATCTGATGTAGAGAGAATCCAACAAGAGATTGCAGCAACATCTGTGAAGGCTGCGTTTAGAGGTTACTTTGTAATATTTTCAGCTATTTGGATTGTAGGCTTGGCTCTCTTCATTGAAATTATTAGGTTTCTGTGTTTGTGTTGTATATCCTGATCTGAGCTCATTATGTGAAGGCTCAGCATGCTTTTTGGGCACTCAAAAGCATAATAAGGCTACAAGCACTTATTCGTGGTCACCTGGTTAGGAGGCAAGCTGTTTCCACTCTTTCTGTGTCATGGGAATTGTAAGGTTGCAAACATTTGCTCGAGGAAGAGAGATCAGGATTCTGACATTGGAGTTCAAGTTCATAGGAAATGCAGATTGCAGTTGCTTCAGGTAATGATGCTTTCTCTTTTTAAATTCAAGTTCCCTTGCTGAGTATACTTTAATACAAACTTAGTCATGAATCTGCAAAACCCAAGAAGAGTCTCGGTAAAGTTCCTGCTGCAAACTTTGAAAGTGCCTCAGCCAAAGAAAACTCACTGTCATTGTTTTAAAGTTCCTAAAACCAAGTTTTGTCAGAAAGAATGCTTTTTTACATCTTAAAGAGAATGCTTTATGAAGCTGATCTAAAGAGTATACCAAAGTTTCTTGACATGAGCTAATGTTGTTGCGATGTTTCTTTCTTTTCATGTTCATAGGGATGGGAAATGGAGTGAACAAGAAGCTGCTGATCTTGTCCCATGTTCAAGGAGAGATCGAGGTCAAGCTGCTCACCTTGTGGAAAGCAAAAATCAAGTTGAACATTTCCAAAAGATTCTTACAGCCATTGGGAACTTATGTATCTGTTCCATTGCCATTCGTATGGTGAGATCATTGTCGTGTACCCAATCAAGTGTATGACTGCCATCGAAGAAAATTGGCTGGGATGTATGTCTTTTAAGTACTTGAATCAACAAGTATTTCGTTTTCATGTGTTTAATTCTATATTTTGTCTAACATATCATTGTTATCCATTCTATAAATAAATAAAAATTAATAATAAACAACACATAATTTAAAATACCAAATAAAACAACATAATTTTTGAGTTAAAACTTAACGGTTTTTAATAACATACCCTAAAACATTCAAGTTAAACCCTAAAAAATTCAAGTTAAAACATTAATTTTATACCCTAAACCCTAAATTTTTTATTTGTCATTGGAGAGATTATGGTATTTAGTTTAGAGATTAGTGTATTAGAGAGTTTAGGGTAATGCAATTTGTTTCTTTTTATTTATAATGTAACTTATTGTTTTTATATTTTGCAAACCCTAATCTCATTCCCTAACATAACTCTAACCCTATACTCCAAATTTCGAACCCTAACCATATACCTAGACCATAAATCATACTATAAACTCTAAATAAATATCCAAACACTAGATTATAAATCAAAATCAAATTACTATAACATACCTAAAATTAAGATTCCATACCACAAACAAAACCCTAAGAACTTAAATTCCAAATCATTTTATAAATCTTAAACCCTAAACTCCATACCACAAACAAAACCCTAAGAACTTAAATTTCTACACTTCTAACTAAAAATCAAATACTAAATATTTAATTGATAGTATTAAACATAAACATAATGTAATATAGTATATAGGGTTTAGGGTATTGTAATATAGGGTTTAAGGTCCACACTTAAACATATACTACAATGTTATAACCCTAAACCCTAAACTTATATTTCAATACCCTAAACCCATACTATAATCTCCTTGATGCTAAATCCACAAAATGAGACCAAT
The DNA here is from genome assembly GCA_030180135.1 of Orychophragmus violaceus. NCBI lineage: Eukaryota > Viridiplantae > Streptophyta > Magnoliopsida > Brassicales > Brassicaceae > Orychophragmus > Orychophragmus violaceus. The sequence goes on from CM058230.1 coordinate 94,104,228, forward strand.
TAGTAATCAACTAAGTTTTATTATCACAATAATAATTTGAGTAATTATTATATATTTTTAGTTACAAAATGAGACCAATAGTTAAAATATTAGAGTGGCTAAACAATTTTAAAAATTTATTGCCAAAATTTTAAATTGGCCCAACTTCCCCAATTTTTTTTGGGTTAGGCGGTAAAACTAAAATTTGGGCAAATTTTGAGCTAAGTCAATCTAAAAATCCTGCCATTATCAAAACAAAAAAACCCTATGTGAACCCACCATCATATCTCTCTCTCTCTCTTCACCACCCCCATTTCTCTCGAGATTGAGCCAAAGTCGCATATCCCACTACCCGAATCCTAACCCACCGTCGACTCTACCTCTGCCTGAATCCACCGTGGACTCTTCCCCTGTCTGAATCTACTGCCGGTTCTCTCTCTTTCAGATTTTGAATCGCCGTTGTTCTCCCCTCGCCTCAATGGTAAGCGTGCCAAGAGATGGTGACGAAATAATCTGGATCTCTTTGTTCTTCTTTTCCCTTCGTTCTCTTTCGATTCTGTTGGCTGGAGTCATATCGCGACCCGAATCCCAAATGGTCCGTCTGTATTTGGTTTTGGTTTGTTGATTTTTGCGTTATTGATGTTTCTAGTTAAGATGTGGCAAGTTTTCGGTTTTGTAAACTTGATGCGCTCATGTTGCTGAGATTGTAAAAGATCGATGTATGTATGCCTGAGAACGTACCAGTATAAATCTAAAACAAAAGCCTTTTTGGCATTTACAGATTCAAGTATTACCAACTCCTCTAAGGATTACATCGGATGAATTGAAAGTTAAGTTGTCATGGTTATAGGTAATATGGGGAGAATCCAGCATGATTGCAGCAGAGAGATTGTTGCTTGCAACTGCTTTAGAAGATCACTCACATCAAAGATTTGTTCTTCTCTCTGACAGGTGCTATTCTCTGACCATTATTACTCTTTTCCTTGCTGAATTTCATTTTGCATAGTTTTTTCTTCATTTCAGAAGATTAATTGATTTGCTTTTGTAAGGTTTAGCACGTCCTTAGCTTGATATTGCATTCCAATGATCTCTTTACTCCAGATTTTTCATATGATTTAACTGGTTTGTCAATAACAGTTTGTCTTTAGGTTAGCTGTGAGCTTGTGAATCCGATAAGCAGGACCGACATTATCCTCTTTGATGTCACCAACAAAACCGTCTTTGCTGCTTCTGTAAATAGTCACACAACACTCTTCTTTTATTTATTCATCATCTGGATGTTTTTTTTATTCTTGTCCATCATCTGCAGGATGCTGATGGTAGTGTGCCCTTCTTCTGGGGAACTGATGTTGAAGGCCACCTTGTTCTTTCTGATGACACAGCCATTGTTAAGAAGGTTGCTCCAAATCTTACGGTCCATTCCCTAAAGGTAACCAACTCTTTCAAGATAAATAGAGTTGTAACAAAAAGAAATATTTTTGATGATTTTGGTTAGTTTGTGTGTATCGTTGGAAGATCAATTTTGGAAATTTGTGCATATGGTTTGGTGTTTTGAAGGTTGCTTCTTTACATCATCGGGGGGACTGAGGAGCTTCGAGCACCCAAAGAACCAGCTGAAATCAGTGCCGAGGGTGGATAGCTTAAGGGATGAATACGGTTTCATCGAGAAGCAATTGAGTAATTGACTATTGTTGTAGAAGGCTGGGCTATTGCAAGAGGATCAACAATGTTAGGAATATGTTAGGAATTTCTAGATATGTATCTTTTACTATGTTTGTGTAAAACATGTTTTAAGTTATCAATAAAAAATTCAGTTTTAAAATATAATTGTTTTTATATAAACCTAATTGATTTTTTAAAATAATAATTCATAATCAGAATTCAAAATAATATTATATAATAAAATTTCAATAGCTTATGTATGGCAAAAAATAAAAGTGTTCATAAGATATACAATAGCCATAAAGATGAGTCATTATAAATAATAATATAACAATACAAAAATGTTATTATAAAGTATAATACAGCCCTAAAATACTGTCACTATAATATGTATTATTGCACGAATAATATGCTACATTAATCTGTAAAATGGCGATAAACCAATGCTACTGAAAACTATACAATCACATCGAAATTAATGCTATTGTAGACAAATATACGATAGCAGATCAAATTAGTGCTATCGTAGATGGCTGACCTAAGATGGCAGCGGCAAACATAGCGTTTATGGAAACGCTATCATAGACATATGATAGCGTTTTCGTGGTGCTATCAATACCTATATTTCTTGTAGTGATAGGCCCTGAGATATTTATATCCCGTTATTCAGGAGGGACAAATCCCATCTTGTTCCATCCCTGTTCCTTTACACACTTCATGATACACCTGAGCAGTGCCTTTATAGCCGCCAGTTACGGTTCGACGTTTGACAAGGTCAAGGTGCACCAATTCATACGCAAGAAAGCATGATGAACTCAGGTCTAAGGACTATACTCAATAGTCGTAATGAGAACCTCTCATGACACAGATATAACTATCCTGGAGACTTCTCATTAGCGGGTCACGTCCGATCATATGTTCACCAACATATATCTATGTGACTGACTGTGATACTCATATCATTGACTCCATGAAACTTAGTCAACAGTCACCTCACAAGCTAGTCTCTCGCGGTTGTTATTGTCCCACTTTAACAACCTCGACTAGGGACACATCATAATTTATGTCATTTGTTACTTATAGGGTTTCATGATCAAGTCCTCAACTTGATGGCCTATAATATGACATAAACTTATTTTGGGACCATTATTTAATTATCCAATAGTCATATAATGTTGATGTCATTTTTTCATACACATGACCATATCATATTTATCTGAACATCATAACTAAACTAACTCCCACTAGAATCAAGACCAAGTCTTCAGATGTCTAGTACCTATAGCAGCAGTGTTCAACTCGTGCTTAGGTTGTGAGAGATGCTGCGGTGTTCTTGCTTGGAACCATTCCAACAAACCACACCGCTATTCTTTAATGAGCACTATTCTACGGTCCTCTGCTTGGAAACCTTTCCAACAGACAGTACCGTTACACAGGCAAAATGACATAACCAGGTGACAACCGGGAGTCATCTTTGTCCGTCTAACTACTCATAACTGATTCGTCCATTTCTCAGTTGTACAAGAACCTATCCTTAGTATTTCTCAAACACTTGGGGATATTCCTTTACAACTGTCCAGTGACTCTTACTGGAACAAATTGGTGTCTTCTCGTCATGCTTTATGCGTCAGTTGCATTTAGACGAGCACAAAATATGGCATTCATGATGGATTCTATTGCATAAGCAAAAGAAATCACACTCATAGACACTATCTCAGCCAGTGTCCAAGACACTTCATCTTGCTAAGATCATTGCCATAAGACCTTTGGTGTGAAGCCATTCTTGAAATCATGCATATTGGAACTGTCCAGCACCTTATAATCATAAGGATTCTGACACGATCCAATTAGCTCTTCTGATCCATCTCAATGGATCCATATTCCAAGAACTCATGCGACTTCTCCCATGTCCATCGTTAAATTTGACTTCTGACCCAAATCTTGACAAGACTTTAGCGTCGGAACGTCTTTTATGAGATTAAGTACGTTCTTAACATACGGTTTGAGAATTGCAATTACGCTCCCACTAGTTTACTTGTAAACGCACTGTTCTATTCGTTCCTGATCGAGTCAAAGCCTTTGACCATTTTAACAGAACATAGATTCCAACTCCAAGATGCTTGCTTCAACCGGGGAAGCTAAAATGCATAACCAGCCAATTTTCGGAGTTGGGGCTCACCTTCGCTTCTTTGAATTTCGCATGCTCGTCACTTTTCAATGATCAACAGATCACGGCAATCAGTCACGAGGAATCACCCTCGGTTTAGTGACGGATCCATTAGGATCAGCGAACTTCAGGCTCCACAGGTATCGATCCTACAACACTCTGTAGATCTAACCGCTGCTCTCCCTCAACAGGTTGAACAGCCTCCTGTGTTTCTCGAATTTCTTCGAGCTGTACTTTTACTCCCACTGTTCTTCTTGGAAAAACAGAGTTCTGAACAACAAAACTTTGTTCTCGGATTGGTTGCAAAAGTACTAAGCCTCGGTTTCCCTAGGACAACCAGCGATGCAACACTTATCAGATTTGGGTTCAAGTTTGTTTGTTGACGACTGTCTTACACAAACCTTGCAATCCCAATTAATCAGAAAAACGTATTTGGAAATCACCCAGTCCACATCCAATGTGGTGCTTTTCACTGATTCTGATAGAAAACTTATTTAGTGTAAACATGTTCATTTTATAGCGTATTTTAAAAGAATAATGGAAGATTCATGTGACTCATCATTAATCGGAGCATATTCAATAAGATCCAATTCATTCTCTCAGAAACACCATTCAGGTTTTCTAGGAGAAAAGAGCTGTGATATGGCTTCACACTCACTTAGATGATCACTCAATTCTTGACTCAAGTATTTTCCTCCGCGATATAATCGAGGATATCAATACTTCTGTCAAATTGGTTCTATACTTCATTCTGAAACTCCTTTGATCATTCCAAAGGATTCTGACTCGTGTCTCATCAAATGACCACAGTCATACTTATTGAAGCCATCAATAAGTCAATGAAGTATTGAAGTTTTTCCTTTGGCACTAATGTTCATCGGGCCGCATACATCAGTATGTGTAAGGCCCAACGAGCCTCTGGCCCGTTTCTTTAGCTCTGCTAAAGAAGCCTTAGTCATTTGGCCCAGCAAGCAGAATTCATGTCTCAATTGATTTACAATCAAATGAACCTGAAGCCCATAACTATGGAACTTCTGAATCCGCTGCGCTCTATTTGGTGAATTTGACTATGCTGAGGAAAAATCGAGCTCAAGTCATCAGACTTGAATCATTTGATATTTATGTTATATTTAAGCGTATGTTGGTTTAAGATATAAAACCCTTTCAAAAGGGGTGCTACTATATGATATTTCATTAAGATCAAAAGAGCAAAACTTGTCTTTTATCAGAATGAAAAACATTCAAATTCTTACAAGAAAATGAAAGACATTTCTGCATAAAGCAGGTACATAGTAGCAATTACTTAATTCAAAAACCAAGCTTGAAAGGCTCCTACAAGTGCATAATCTCTACGGCTTATGCAGCAACCATTGCTCCATACTAGGCACGCAGTTCCACTTGTCCTTTCTTCAACGTTCTATTGTTGCTTAGGCCCTGCATATTTCCAAAATATCAGTACCACAACTAGTATCCAATACATATGTAGAACTTGAATTAATAACACAATACCTGAAGAAGAAGTACCATACATCTTCTTCATCTCTTGTGAATCTTCCAAGAATTTAATGCAATCTCTCTTCCAATGCCCATACTCATTACAGTAGAAGCACTTTCTAACACCAGATGGGCCGGACTTGGGCTTATAAGATGACACAGGCTTATCCTGATTCCGAATCTGGACGGCCCTGCCTCTACCCTTGTCAACATAAGATTTCTCAAATCTTTTACCCTTCTTGATGCTTTGCTCTGCTGTCTTGAGCATGCCATGCAGCTCAGTCAACGTCTTCGTTAAGCCTTTCTTGATATAATTCTTAATGAACTTATCATAACTTGACGGCAGTGACTGCAGAATGATGTCAGTTGCCAACTCTAAGCTGACAGGAAAATTCAGTTTCCCCAGGTTATCAACGTAACCCATCATTTTAATGACATGAGGACTCACTGGAACATCCTCTGGTAGTCTGCACCCAGTGAGAGACTTCACCATCTGGAATCTCTCAACTCGTGCCAGATCCTGAAACTTCAGTTTCAGGCTGGTGATCATCTCTATTGGCGACTCCATGTTCTCGTATTGACTCTTCAAGTCTGAGTTCATGGTAGCCAACATCAGACCACGCACATCTACCACATCAATATAATGCTTATTCCAAGCATTATATACTGCATTCGAGCGATTGGCCCCAAGCCTTTCTGGAAGAGCTTTCTCAAGGACATAGTCCTTACTCTCCTGCTTGAGGATTAATCTCAAATTTCGATACCAATCCAGGAAATTTGACCCATTTAACTTGTCCTTCTCAAGGACGGGTCGTAACGAGAAGGTAGTTTTAGACATAAGCTGAAAATTTTAATCAAAGAAAATTTTTAGTTATGATTTCAGGAAATGAGGAATCTTATCCAATAAGAAAACTCGCATTATATTCAAACAATGTTTCCTCAATGAATATAATAATTCAAGATCCATACATCACTAAAATCTGAGTGGACGACTCGTCTTCACCCAGGGTTTAGCAATCTAGGTAAGCAAATCATTGCTAATTGTACTCAGTACAACTTTTGGTCGTAGATAAGACAATCCATGTCTCATCCACTCTGACGTCTCTGGGCCCAGAACTTCTGATAGCCCAGTCAAGTAAAACCAATCTCTTCTGTCTTGTGATCACTGACAGTCGCACTGAAAGTCTGTCAATGACCATCTGCCTTACTCATGTTGCAGTGGATACTAAGGACTCCAAGAGTATCCAACAAACGACACGAGTCTTGACAGTAGACAAGATTGGGCAAGACATCAAGATCACTTGATATTTAGTTGAGGAAATGGATCTCTAAAAGTTCAGTAATTCAATCTCTTAGGTCATGTAATAGTTGACGTCAAGCACTGCAAGACCATCAACCCTACTACCTGTCTTACTCATGTAATTGTGGACACCAAGATCTTGGCAAGACTATCCAACAACGAAACGAGTCTTGACAGTTGACCATATTGAATAACTAAGCTTCGATCTAACACACACCCAATGTGTATTAGACAAGTTTAGAACATTTTACTTCTAATTTTAATTAAGTTTTAATCGTTCTAATTTCAGTGGGTTAGGTCATTCGGTTCGTTTCTTAATCATTTGGTTCAAAAACCAAACGATTACGGTTCGCATCGTCACCATATGCGTGGACTGACAAACTTGGTCGACTCTTGATATGCAACCTTCAGATTATTCGAGATAACCGGTCAAATCAAATTTGACCAGTTCATCTACTCGAACCGATTCAACCAGTTTTAACTAATCGCGATAACCGGTCCAATCCAATTGAATCGACTTATCCGATCAAACTGATCTTAACCAATTAAATCGGTTTATTCTAATTGATATAACCAGTTCAATTCAATTGAACCAATTCATCCAATTTAAACTGATCTAATCTATCTTAACCAAGCATGATAACCATTTCAATCCAAATGAACCGATTCAACCAATCGCAAGGTTTGTGTCGACCGACATCGTAGAATATTAGGGATTAAATCGACATGACCATGCGAGATAACCAGTTCAATCCAATTGAACCGATCTATCCATTCGCACAGTCTGTGTCGACCGATGCACCCAGTGCGTCGATCGACATAGTGCGATTTTAAATCTTTCGTATTTTTGCCGTGTATCGACCGAAACACCCAGTGCGTCGATCGATGCTGTGCGAAAACCCTAATATCTTTTAAGAGTTTTCGCGATGTGTCGACCGACACAAGCTTAGTGTCGATCGACACCATGCGACAAACCCTAAATTATTTACGCGTTTTCGCTCTGTGTCGACCGACACACGCTTTGTGTCGATCAACACTATGCGACAAACACTAAAATCTTATTATGCGTTTCGCGGTGTGTCGACCGACACAAGCTTAGTGTCGATCAACACAGTGCGACAACAGCAGTTCGTCGTTTTCAACAGAAACTTCAATCCGAGATAAATTTCCATAAAACACGATTTAACAGGCAATTAACTAATCAAATTCATCAGTATTCGATTTAAATGCCTCAGATTCAATAGACTAAACCCAACATGGCTCTGATACCACTGTTGAAACTCCTAGGATCAAGGGTTTGTTATATTGAAATTACCAACCTCGTTCTTACCTCAGATTTGGCAGCGGAATAGAATGGTGAACGAGATCTAGTGAATCAAGTGATTCGCCTCTACCAAGCACACACTCACACAACCTGGAACGCCGGGATGCTAGTGCCGGATTCAGGGAATGAGTTTTCGATGTCTCTGCTTTTCTCTCTGAGAATTGCTGTGACGGCCTCGGTCCAGGTCGACCATATAAGCCTTTATATATCGACCTGGAAATGACATGACAAAACCGTCGGAGAAGCCCGACTCGGTTACGTCAAAACCCGATATGCATCGATCGGCACACTTACTGTGTCGATCGACACACCTTCTCGAAAAGTCTGCATCGATCGACACACTCATGTATCGATCGACACATACATCATAAAAATCTATGTCAATGTGTATCCAATACACATCAACGTGAACATTATCAAATGATCATTCCCATATGTTAGCTTCCAGATTGCTTAGGTGTGTGACCCTATAGGATCATATAATACTGGCAGTAAGTCTACAACTTACAGATTACAAGAGGCTTCTAGCAAAGCATTACAATCACCAGTATTATACAAACGATTGATCTCGATACACAACTACTATCAGGAGTGAGTATAAGTGTGATTTCAGGACACAATCCCAACATTTATAACTTTGCAGATACTTGAGAGACACACAATCCTAAAAAGGGGGAGATTGAAGGTGCAGATGAGTCACTTCATGTATCAGTCAAGGAGTAGCTCAAGGAATGATACAGACGAGCAACGTGTGAAGAGCGAGTGAGGACTTAGTGGATTAACTTAAACCGAGAGTTGGAGCTGAGGTGGACTATCCGAGATATGTGACGAGCTGGACATGTATCTTGGAAGATATTTGAGATAAATATTCAATGCGGATTAGAAGAATCTCCTAAGATCTTAAAGTAGTTAGGGTTGTTAGGATTCTATGAAGATGTCGTAAGAGATAAGGTTTATCTCTTAAGTGTTTTCGAGCTAACTAGGTTAGCGATCCCATCTTGTATAAATGGGAGAGTTTGCGCCGTGTATAGGACAAGCTTTTAAAAGAGAGAGAATTTGTGAGAACTCAAGTGATCAAGTATAGATCATTGAGATTGAGAGATTAGATCGAGCGATAGTGTTCTTGTAAGATCATATTGTCAATCTAATAAAGCGCAAGTTTTCAGAATCAAAGTGTGTTGTATTACATCATTCTGAAAAACACATAGCCTTACATTTTCAAGTTTCTTCACCATTGTTTTGCTTGAGTTGTCGTTTTGTTTTTACTATTCCTGCCATCACTGTCATTTTAGTCTGTCGCATAACAATCGCTGGCGACTCGTCGCCGAACAGGCCAAATCTCTTTCTTTAGGTTGTCTCAAAACTTTTAAGACTTCTAATTAACTTCTTGTGATGGACATCATAAAAACAAGTTGCCGTACGATAATGATAGATGCTAAAATCTTATCTCTTGCTACATCTATTTTGTTATACATATATAATTGTAAAATTAGATACATTAACCCGGAAGTACAAAAAAAGTATCGATTTTACAAATGTTTTACTACGATCATAAGGATTTTTGATAAAATGTAATGAGTTCCAACCTCTGGACCACAATAATGGCTTACAATTCATTCATATAGAAATCGTTGAAAGTTATGTAGAACACGGAAACAAGTACTAAAGCACAAGAAGAAAGAGAGGTTGGTCTTAGTCTTTTCATATCACAATCAAAAACACAACTTCAAGAAAGTTTCGAAAGAATTACACTTTGACTAGTCCTCTTTCAAATTCCATGCAAAAAAAACATGTTCATCGCGTAACCGTTTTGAATTCAAATGGATAATATCGAACAAATATAATTTATTTTTAAGCTACCACATTTAAAGTTCCAAGAAAGAGCTAACACATTTGTTGACAACAAAAAAGAGGTTATTACATTCATTATTAAAAAAAAAATATTTACGCGGTCAAAACAATCGTTAATGAAAATATTATGATAAAGTAGTTAATTTGGTTGATACAAAAAAAAATTCGGCATTGTTTGTCTTAAGTTATTTTATACAATTTCTTTTGGCAGAACAGACCGAAGGCAAAACCATAACGACTTAACGTCTTTAAACGCGGCAAAATTAGGTTTTGAAATAGAACACGTGGCAACAGCCCGTGTTCACGTAGACGCAATGTTCTGCTTAGCAGTTAATGATAGAGATGGAATCAAAACTGAGTGGAAGAGATTCATTGAACTCTTTAGAATCTTTCTCCATCAATATATCTTCATTTTCCTTGATTTTTAGAAGTTGCTTGTTTCAAACGTATAATATATACATCTACCAACTAAATAAAACATATACGATATAACTTTTTAACGGAAAAATTATAAGCAATTAAAAGTGTAAATTTAAGTACTTCAAACACATATTTGTTTATATATGACAAAAACTTGTGGGCTTTCAATCTAGTCTTTGAAATTTTGCATCAAAAGTTTAAAATCACACAAATTTTCGATGTCTTAAAAACACTCAAAATTAGAGTCATGATATGGGTCTAACAAAATAGTGATACAACGCCAAAGAAGTTGTGATTCCTTTATATTTATTATTCAAAATTTTAAATAATATTAGTTTAAAAATTGTGTTTCTCAAGTAATGTTTAACATATCCTATTTTTTTTTCATTTTTTTTTCTTTTCAAAAAACACCTTTTCAATAGATCGGAGAGTCACCTTACTCTTTCGGGATCACTATTCACTAGCCTAAACCATTTGCATATATATTATATCTAAAGAAAACCATTCGATTCACTTTAGTCAACATAAATGATTTGTTAAACATAACCTAACATATATCCAAATTTGAATTCCATTTTGCTGGTTTACGCATTGGTTTAGAGAATAAGCTATCCGGAAACCAATCTATAACTTTATAACAAAAATATAAGATAGGATACTGTATATATATTTTTAATAAAAAAATATATCAAACTAATGATAAAAAAATAAACTAATAAAAGTAAGCAACGTGTTTAATTTATTAGATGTGGTAAAGTTCTTAGTAAAATAGATACAAAATTGTATTGCACCAAGATCCGGTATTTAATACCTAAAGAGATTTTAACAATTATGTGAACATAGTTTAACCCCCCCCCAAAACAATTGTAACAGTAGATAAGTTTGATCATTAACTTATAAATTATAATATAGTTATCTTATAAATGAATATACAAGCAGTGAATCTAGTTATAAAAAAAATATGGTGAGAAACTAAAGACAGTGAAATACTTTAATTATGATAGAAGATATTCCCATTTCCACTTGATTTTTGAGCCTGTGACTAAACCAAACACCATTCTTTCTACTTTTTTTTTCCCCAACAGAAGTTAAAGAGAAGACAGCACACAAAGAAACTCCAAACTTATGATTATTGTCAGAAACTTTTCCCCTCAATTCTTTCAAACCCAATTTCTCAAAAACACACAAAAAATTTTGTTTAAAAAAAAGTATAAAATAAAATCTCAGAGAAGAGATCTCTCACCGTTCAACTTGAAGCAGTACTTTTTGCGTGACGTTGTTGGTACGACCAATCTCTCTGCAACACACACATGCCCTCCATTTTAAACTCATTCATTGATCAACAACCTCTCTGCCTCTTCACAGAACAAAAAAAGTGCAGAATCAAAACTTCATCTCTCTCTCTCTCTCTGTTTTTTCATCAAATTGTTTCTTTTTATCTGAATCTTGAGCAAAGAATCTCTTCTTTGATCCCAACTAAGCACACATGGCTTGTATACTGGGCTGCTCTCACGGCGTCGTGATCGCGACCGCCATGGTTTTCTCAAGTACTGCTCTATTTCTGGCGATTTCCCGCCAATTCTCTGGTAACCAAACAACAGATCAACATATCCTCCGTTCATGTCTTTCTTCAGGTACCCTTTTGTTTTCTCCGATCATCCTTCGGCAAGAAAACGTTTCTGAAATTTCTAGTTTTATTGATGCAGAGGAAAAGAAGAAACAGAGGAAGAAGAAAAAGAAGAAGGTGAAATTTGCAGAGAATGTGAAGGAGCCGAAAGGGAACGGTGAGGAATATCGTAAGAGAGAACGTCTCCGGAGAGTCGTACCAGAACCGGTGATTAAACCGGAGAAGACCAGTTCGGTTTGCAGAAACGAAATGCCTGCTAACCGGATTGCTCTGTACAATGGGATTCTTAGAGACAGAGATCATAGACTTCAGTGTTCCTATTGACTTCATCTTTTTTTACTTCTTTGTCAAGAAAAATATTTAAAAATAGATTTTCTTTCTTAGGGTAATTCTTAACTTTTTCCTATTGGTTTTTCTTGGTGTCTGTGTATGCAATTTTCTTCTAGAAAATCAATGTAAATGATTGTTGTAAGCCTGTAAATGATTGATATATAAAATAGGGATTTTACTTTTTACTATTTTAGCGACTGGTAAAAACGAAAAGACTCCTTTTCTTCTTTCATTCTCGAAAAAGGAATTCATTATATTTTTTTTTGAAAAATATAATGTAAGAGTAAAATGTTAGTAAAATATATATATATAGAGTCAGATTTGAATCTCGTTTTGGACACAGATGATTTTATCTGTGTAGAGCTATTATAATTTAAGACCATAAAATTCTAGTTCCGAATTCGAAAACTGTAATTTTTGTCATGAAATGTTTAAAACATATATTAATTCAGCAAAGTCCTACATTATTATAAATGCTTTATCTTTTGCATATAGTGTAAGCATGAGTGTGAATAAATAGTCCAAATATTCCGCCAACGATTTGACACACATAATCAATAATTTAACTTTAGTCTTATTTACCATATTATTACCATATAAAAGATTAGGGTTTCAACATCATTCATGTGAATTGATCGATAGTTAGCATTCTTTTCAAAAATCGACTGACTTGCAAGTTACAAAAATACGAAAGTAAAAACTGCGTTTGATAAACCGATGAAAAATACGATTAAGGAAAACAAATAAATAGAGGTGAGATGTTTTCTTTCGTTAATTCAAAATATCTCTTGCAGTGTAATGGTTTAGTGAGATAATGAATTACAAATACAACTGTTTCGAACAAAATTAAAACTTCGAATAATTTATTTAATGGTCCAAATTTTTTTATGAATTTTTTCTAAAAAATATATTTGCGCAAGAGCCTCTCTAAAACCACGTACTACGAGCCGGCTGGACGGCAGCGGCGTACGTATGTGGTCCATGCTCTCTCTCGATAATCATTTAAACAAATGTATGACAATGTTCATATATATTTTACTTCAAAACTTCTCCACCTTCTAATGTAAAACAAATTAAATTTTTACTTAAGTTTGGAGAATGAAAAAGTTTCACCAATTTTATTAGCTCATGTTTATTTTTTTTCAACTCATACAATATTTTATAAACCAACATGTTTATTTAAATATTGGCCCAACACTTGCATGACCAACTACTATCTAGAATTGTTTTCTTAGAAATATAAAACAGAAAAATACAAGACTATTAGTTATTATGGGCAGTTATTATCTCTATTTATAAACATAAATATTAACTCATGATCAAGACTTATTAAGCTATGTTCGTTAGTATAGTTATATTCTGGTGATGATTTAAATGCGTCAATTGAGCATCGATTTTTAGATGTTGAAGATTATTTTTTGATATGATCTCTCTTACTTCATGAAGGAAAAGTTCAAATTCGAACTACGGGACAAAACCATTTTTTGATAGGCTTTATTTTCTTCTCTTCAGTCTGACTTCGTGTTCTATCTTCCCAATTCTATTGCAACTTTACTGTATTTTTAGTTTCGAAGCTCTTTCTCACTACTTTCCAACGTTCCAAGTAAAAGTATCAATGTCTCGATTGTTTTGTTTTCCATAGTTTTTAATCTTTTTTCCATAGAACTAAGTCATAGGTCAAAAAATCTGTTAAAGATTTTGTAACAGTTAAAATTTCATTTTTAACGGTATTTACAATTTAGCCAAAAAAAACAAATCATATTCAAGAAGCTAGATTTTGACCAAATAAGAGACAACATTTAAAACTCAGTATCCACAAGTGGGGGTTTGGTGATCCGGAACAAACAACCATAATGGGCCACACTGTAAACGAAACACACCGGCGGTCCAAATTGCAAACTTAGCCGGTAGAGCCGAAACCACGTGACGGTCCACCAAAAAAGTATACCTTTTGTATCTATTAATATTTCCAATTATATATAAAATTATAACATATGTTGCATGCAATCAATACCACTAACTCAATAGTGTACAACTAATTATTTAATTTATTTCACCCTGGAAGTTTACCCTCTAACCGTTACCTAACATACGTACCTTCAGCTTTTGACAATGTATTTAATTTTGTTTAATAATATGTAATTAATATAAATGAGAAGGTATCTGAAAGAAACTATCTCACCTCCTACAATCACAACATCTTATGAAGCTGACGTGTCACTAATTTTAGTGACTATTCTGAAATCAATTTGGATGACTATTTCCCGACTTTTCTTTTCATCTCTCACACTTTCTCTCGAAACTGTCTCTCTCTTTTTCTCTTGAAACCGTCTCGCCATCACCGTCTTAGATCTCCTTCTGTCACCGTTTCAAGTTACGAAATCCATCGTCGGTCTCCTATATCCAGTTTAATTCAACTATCTCCTCTATTAACTTCTTGAATTTTCGTAACCCTCATCCATCTTTTCGTCAATTTCTAAGCCGTTTCGCCATCTTCGTCGATCTCTGAATCTCTCTCCGATAAAAGGTACAAAATCATACATGTCGTTTCCGATTTCCAATTCTCATCATCGTTGTGTTTTTTATGTATTGGGGATCTGAAAAAATCAAAGTAAATATCGGCAACGGATCTTCAACTCTCAAGAGCAAAATAGGATGCCGAAGTAGGTAGATACCGTCTGATTCAAGTTTATCGTCATTTATCTGTCAATTATCTTCGTGATATTTCAATACCCTATCACCTATTTCGTTTTCTGATGATCTGTTTCATAATAAACAGTTTCAAATTGGGGTTTTGCTGCAATTGGAGAAATAAGGTTTGAAGATTGGAGGCATTTCTTCTTCAATTTTGGAACATGACCCAATTCGATTTTTTAAGTCAGTTATAGAATTTTTTTGTTATCAAGATTGCATAATCGTTTGAATTTGCAGTTACTCGGTCAATCTTCAAACCCTATTTCTCCAATTGTAATCTTATTACATCATCACGTCGTCGTCAATAGAGGCCAACACATCGTCGAGGTCAAACCACATGTGAGATAAAGAGATCCATTTCACACCTTTTCTTGCTTGCAAACAAGAACTTGTGTGCAATAATCTGTTGAGAATTCATAGACCAATATTCGTGCTAATCAAATAAATACAAAGCTTCCTCCTACCTCCTTATGTGATTTAATCTGTTCTTCTTATTGATGCAGAGAGTAAGTAAAAGCCTAGCCGTGAAAAAGTCATACACCGAATGCTAGAGGATGGAAACCCTCCTGACATGGTGATGTGTATAGGCGATGACAGATCAGACGAGGACATGTTTGAGAGCATATTATGCACAGTGACAAACCCGGACCTCCCAATGCGACCAGAGATCTTTGCCTGCACGGTGGGAAGAAAACCAAGGAAAGCCAAGTACTTCTTAGATGATGTCTCCGATGTATTGAAGCTCCTAGGAGGACTGGCTGCTGCATCGAGCATATCGAAGCCTGAGTATCAACAAAAGTTTTAAGAGATCTTAACAGCATTTGAGATTTGATTTGAAGTAAGGAAAGAAGTGTACTTTTGAACATCGATAGACTGCAGTTTTAGCATGTTCTGTAAATGATTACATCGTGGTCCAGATTTGTAATATGGCAACAGAGAAGTCGGAAGGAATTGAGATACTACTGGTCTTGAAGGCCCATCTCTCAAGATGGTGGAAGCCTGGAAGGTGATCGCAAATCTAGGAACTGATGGAGAAAGGTATCTCTATGAATTGGATGTGTACTTTGTAGTTAAAAGCTTTCTCTTTTGGAGTTTTAGTTTCCTCCTTTTTTTGTTTTCATTTGAAACTGGCGAAGGATGAAACATCACTCATTGTTTAATGTGTTCGATTGTTCAAGCTTGAAATGGTACACGAGGTCATATTTGGGAGTCCAGAGAAGAGCGCTCATATACTCTGCATTTTATTTGAAGGTTTCTCTTTTCTGTTATATAATCTGATTTCTCTTTCTCATATGTTTAGTAGTTACCCTTTTTTTTGGTTGGTATGTCTTCTTATAAACTTAGGTTATTGCTTGCAGAGTCTCAATGTGCTTCTCCAGCCTAATGTAACGTTTAAATGTTACTTTCACTTCTTGGTGTATCTATTTAAACATTTTAACCGGCTATAGATTCTCCATATTTATTTGGTTTGCTGAAGTAAATGGATCGATTGATCAAACAATTTCTTTTTACTCTGTGCAGCTGGAAACTTTGTAAGAGCATGGATCTGAAACATGATCGAATATGATTTGGTCGAAAGGTATATTCTTATTTTATGTCTGATCTTATTGATAATTATTTCTAAGATTGATGATATATTAAACAATGTTGACCAAGAACATAGCCATGCCATATAGTTCACAAATGGTGCTCTGATATAAAAAAATGTCAAAGATAATAAGCATACCTCCTTCATGTTCGACTCATAAATTGTTTCTTTCACAAAGAAAGAACAATTAGCTTCCTTTAAATAATTTAGAATAGACTTACAAAATTAGGGAAGCTTCTGTTTAGAGAGCTATTGTAATTAATCAAAAGAACCCTTTTAATGGACTTCCTTGCAGGTTCACATGGCTGATCTCATCTTTCATATTATTTCTAGCTTGGTAAACAAGTGTATATATTAATAGGCGATAAAGAAAGTAGTCCACTTACCGCTAACTACCAAATGCAGAGCTCGACAGAAGGCAAGCAAGAACACTCGAAGCTGAATCATGATGAGACTATTTAAAAATAGAGCTGAGACAATTTCATTCATGATTTGGTATAAGTGATATTAACTAAAAGAAGGTTGAGTGATTATTTTATATATTACAGGCTTCTGCAAGACCGTGTCTTTCTTATTTTTGGGTGTTCCGTGGTTGTAGGTGTTGACACTCAAAACCAAAACTGAAGAAACAAAATTGGAAGACTGCTGATGGAATCCAAATTATATTATAAAGAGAGAAGTTATGCTTCAAGAAAATTACTATAGTATTTTAAACAACTTTTTTGTATGTGTCTATTATTGGATTTTTGTAAATATGATTTTAAAATTGTCTATCTGGTAACATTTTATTAGTTTGTTCCACTTTTAGTTTTGCTTATTTGAAGCAAGGAAAACCGTGTTTGATTAGTGCTACTTAAAAAGATCAAATTAATATATATATATATATATATATATATATATATATATATATATATATATATATATATATATATATATATATAATGTTCATGCAAGAATACCTGACTCGAGATAAATCACTTATCTAAATTTCCAAGAATTTAGATCTACAGAAACATAGACATACTAATTATACATATTAACAAAAACTAATTGAAAATCACAACCAATCAATTAAATAAAACTATAATTCCAGATATAACCGTCGCTCAAAAAACAAACTCAAATACAACAAATGAAACATCCTATGTATATATATATATATAAGACTATTACATAAATGGATAATGAATTTTGAAATCTGGTAATTAGCAAATATATTTGGTATTGTGCATTGTGTATATTTTAGAGAAAACCATTTCTCACTTTTTCTCTTTTGATTACATATGTGAAATTAGTGTTAGTTGTAACTTTTGATTACGGCAACAAGGATATATTTTGCAAATGGGCATATGTTCTATGAATTTAATTTAGTTTAATGTATTATATCAATTGTTTTTTAAACATTGTCTCACAGTTTAATAATTATAAATCACACTCAAATAAACTTAGTCATCTCAAACAATACATTAAAAGAATTTTTTTTTTATTAAAATAAGTTAGTGTTCGACAAAACAAAAAGAACTTTTGATTTTTGCCCTTGTGCTGCTGTGTTTTAATATATTCGAACCCAAAATATAACTTTGTAACACATTATCATTGGATGAGTATTAGGTTTGGAGCAGAACTGATTCAAGAAAGCTGTTGATTTCGGGCAATTTACAGCTTACTAAAAGACCCAATGGAAAAGAGAAGAGAAGACAAGTGTGTTAGATATGAGATTTTTTTTTAAAAAAAACCACTAGCATATAACTAAATATATCTATATTTTTTAAAAACATATCACATATGAATTACCATAAAGCTTTAATCATAACCATTAATGTTTAAATCTATATTCCTATCCCTGCTTACTGCTAAGAGACTTTTTTTAATTAATTTTCTATCAAAAAACAGTATAATATTGAATGTGAAACGAAGACAGAAAACTAGAAAACCTGGCATTGATACCATCCTTTCCCTCTTTACACCGTAGAAGAATTATATAACTTGCTATTCATGTTAATTCACTCCTATCCCTCATGTGTTTGACAGATATTTCCCACTCCTAAGAACAACCGGATTTGGCTTCATTGAGGAACGTATTTGCATTTCACAATCATCGAACATTATAAGATGACATGTTGTCCTATATCTTATTAAGAACATGGGATTCCTTTGATAACAAAATACAAAGATTACATTTAATTATAACCAATTATGTACTGCATTATATCATCCCAAGAATGATTGTTAAATCATATGCCGAGTTTTTAATCACAATCCATTTGTTCTTGATTAAAAATTTATTCTTATTTCTCATTTAATCAATATAATCATTACTGCATTCTGATCGAGTCTGGTAATTGATTTAAATTAGAATTGATAGCTGAACTCTATCATAATCTAAAAGATACATTGAATCAAAAGTTTTAACCATGAAATAAGGTGGTGGTGACCAAAATATACATGATAATTATGTCATCTACACGAGCACAGGTTCCTCTTGATCCATAATTACCATTTGATGTTGTGGTGTTCACTCCCATAAGGCCATTTTGCAACAACCTCTGAAAACATCTTAATCCCATACACACTGCTTCGAGAGGTTATTGTTCAAATCTGAAAACATCTTAATCCCTGCAATACATCATGACTAAACGGCTCCCAAAAATATATTACGAAATTGATACACACAATGGACATTAATGGCTCCTGTGTTCATACTTAAGTATATACAAAAACAAAATCTGCTCCACACATACACATGTAGAAGGTCATGGCTGTGGAATCGATTTTCTTTATCTAGGTTCATTAGCTACAAATCTGCGGACCTACCATGTATCAATGTTGGGTATAACCATATTGCCTCTGTATTTTGGTTACAGACCAAAAATGGTTTCCCAACGCTAATACACGGCAGTCTGCGGAGTTGTGAAGCTGTTCCGGATATGTTAGAGTATGCAGGAATTAGCTTCTTTCATATTGATACAGAGAAGTTGAAGGATGGGGAGAGACATGGAAAAGAAGTTAGGTTCATAGAATAGAGTCTTAAGTTAAATTTAACATACTTTGATTGTATCCTTAGCTACATATCTGCAGACCTTCCATGCATCAACATTGGGAACAAGCATCTTGTTGGGAATGTCCTGAAATCTATTGTACTTGCTCTAAGTGAAAGTCGTATTGTCGAGATGAGACAATCATATGACATTGGGTACTCATAATGCTTTGCTAGAAGCCACTTATGATCAATGAGTTGAGAACTCATTGCTAGTGTTATATGATCCTACAGGGTCACACACCTAAGCAAACTGGACGTTTAACATGAGGTTGATCATTAATGTAATGATCGGGTGAATGCATATTAGATATGCATTCAGTATCGAGTTTCTGGAACAGTGTCGATCGACATAATATGTATGTCGGTCGACACAGATCGGCCGTGTCGATCGACACATAGAATGTGTCGGTCGACACGACTCGCGGATTACCAAATTAAATCGGTTTAATTGTTGGTTAATTCCGGGGTGGTTTAAGTCAACATATATAAAGATATATGGTCGACCAAAACACTAATCTAACCTAATTTACAGCCACCAGAAACAGAAAAGAAACCTCTCTGGAGATCAGATCTCTGATAGGCACTAGCATCCCTGCTGTCCAGTTCTGTGTGCGTGTGGATACCAGTAGAGGCGCAGCACTTGAGGCGCTCTAGATCTCGATTACTTGCTAAGACTTCCGCTGCTAATCACCAGGTAATCTTCAGATCTGATAGATTCAATTACATGAACCTGTAGATTCTAGGCTCGGAATTCAGACTAGGATTGCCTAATTGGATTAGGAATCTGCTAGAAATTCCTTCAGTGGTATCAGAGCTTTAGGGTTCCATTGAATCTGTAGCATGTTGATTAGATTAGTTGAATCTGAATCTCTGTATAGTTGATACAAGCATGCTAAAATTCGTTTTCATAAAAAAAAATTCTAGTTTTAGGGTTTTTTTACTTGAAAAACGAATTGGGCTTATCGCACTGTGTCGATCGACACCAATCCGGTATCGGTCGACACAAAAGGATAACCCGAATAAATTTGTTTCGCCTAGTGTCGATCGACACAAGAGTTGTGTCGGTCGACACAAACCTCGCGAGATTGATGAATCGGTTCAATTGGATTGGACCGGTTATCGAGCTTGGTTTATGACGGTTGAACACTGTGAATGGTTTAATTGCGACTGGTTTGATCATGTTGGTATCGACCGATGCTAGTGTAGCATCGATCGACACTGACCGGTATTCAAAACCGGATCAATTGGATTGATCGGTTATCGCGGTTTGCTTTTGGTTATTCTGCATCGATCGACACTATAGTAGTGTCGGTCGACATAAGATTCGATGATTGGGTTATGGAACCTGCAATCACAGAACCAAAGCAAGATAAATCAATTAATTATAAGAATTAAAACATAATAAAACTGAACGTTTTAAAGGTTCCGTTCCTCAACCAAATATCAAGTGATACTTGATGTCTTTCCAATCTTGTCAATTGTCAAGACTCATTTAGTTGTGTGATAGACTTGCAGTGCAAGATGTCCACGATTTCATGAGTAAGACAGGAAGTAATCGTGTTGATGGGCTTGCAGTGCAAGGCGTCAACAATTACATGACTGAAAAGATTGGTTTACTTGACTGGGCCATCAAAATCGTTTTGGGCTCGGAGACATCAGGTGGATTGGACATTAGATGTCGATCCACAACCAAGAGTTATATTGGATATAACTAGCAAAGTTGTTGCTTACCTAGATAGCTAAATTTGGGTGATAGCCAGTGGCTCACTCAAGTTTAGTGAAGTATGGGTCTTGGATCATTATATTCATCTGAGGAAACATTTTTTGAATATAATGCGAGTTTTCTTAATTGTTAAGACTTCTCATTTCTTGAACATCATAACTAAAACTTCCCTTGTTTTCCAGCTATGTCTAACTCAAACCATCGTAACAATTTCTCCCTGCGATCCGTCCTTGAGAAGGACAAGTTAAATGGATCGAACTTTCTTGAATGGTATCGGAACTTGAGAATTGTTCTCAAGCAGGAGAAGAAGGACTATGTCCTTGAGAAAGTTCTCCCTAAGAAGTACCGAGCCAATGCCTGGCAGTCAGATAAGGATGCTTGGGATAAGCATTCTAATGATGCGGTGGATGTGAGTTGTCTCATGTTGGCTACCATGAACTCGGAATTGCAGAAGCAATATGAGTACGTGGAGTCGCCAAAAGAGATGATCACTGGCCTGAAAAGTATGTTTCAGAAGCAGGCACGAACTCAGAGATACCAGACGGTTAGGTCTCTGATTGAGTGCAAGCTACCAATGGGCGAACCAGTCAGTCCTCATGTCATTAAGATGATGGGTTATATTGATAACTTGGGGAAACTGGATTGTCCCATTAGCCAAGAGTTGGCTACTGACATCATTCTACAGTCACTGCCGTCAAGCTATGATCAATTTGTTATGAACTATAACATGAACAACTTGACGAAGACGTTGACTGAATTGCATGGGATGCTTAAGACTGCTGAACCTAACATCAAGAAGGACACCCCAAATGTCCTTATGGTACAAAAGGGTAATAAGTTTAAGAAACTTGGTAAGAACAAAGGTGATGGAAAGACGAGCTCAATTGTGAATCTGAGCGAGTCTGCCCAAGCTCCTAAGGTTAAAACCAGTCCTTCTGAAGATGTTAAGTGCCGTTATTGTAACGGTTATGGGCATTTGAAAAGAAACTGCAATAAATTCTTGGAAGATTATGAGAAGCTGAAGAAGACGTACAAGACTTCTTCTTCAGGTATTATGTTGTAGAAGTAAATGTTACTTCTAATTGTCCTACTTATTGGGTATTTGATACCAGTTGTGGTACTCATATTTTGTGAAAATGTGCAGGGCCTGAGCAAAAGTAGGATTATGGAGAAAGGACAAGTGGATCTACGCGTGGAAATGAAGCAAGAGTTGCTGCATTAACCGTAGGAGTATTTCATTTGTTTTTCCTTTTATGGCATGTTTTGAACTTAAAACTGCTACTATGTATCTGCTATGAGCAGAAAGATTATTTCTAATCCTTGTTTGGATATGAAAGGATATCAGTTTTCAAATTAAGAATAAGTGTTATTCATTTGATTACAGTGATATATTTTATAGTAGCAATCCATTAGAGAATGGATTTTATGTTATAAACCAGAATGTGCCTAACTATAACATTAATATCAAACTTCTCTCTGGCATTGTCATTTTGGGCCACGTAAATGAGAAACAGATTCAGAAGCTCCATAGTGATGGGCTTTTGGGCTCATCTGATTATGAATCACAATGAGTAAAGTGAATCTTGTTTATTGGGTAAAATGACAAAGGCCCCTTTCGAAAAAGGGTAGTGTCGATCGACACAAACAGTGCATCGGTCGACACAGGTCGCGAACGGATAAAATGAAAGGGCCAGAGGCTTGTTGGGATTTATGCATACGGATGTATATGGGCCGATGAGCAGTAATGCTAGAGGAAATTTTCAGTACTTCATTACCTTTACTGATATTTTAGTAGGTACGGTTATGTCTTGTTAATAAGACATAAATCAGAATCTTTTGAAAAGTTCAAAGAGTTCCAGAATGAAGTACATAATCAATTTGGCAAAAGTGTTGAAACTCTATGATGAGATCATGGAGGTGAATACTTAAGTCAATAATTAAGTGATCATCTAATAGATTGTGAAAGTGTTTCACAATTCAATCCTCATGAATCGAACTTTGTTAGATATAGTTTGATCAATGATGAATCACTTAGATCTTCCATTATCCTTCTAAGAATAAGCTCTAAAAAAGGTCTGAGTTTACATTAAATAGTGTTCCATCAAAATCAGTTACAAAGATACCACATAAGATGTGGAATGGAAAATGTTACTGATTTATCCATCATGGAGATTTGGAGTTGTGAGGCTTATATAAAGCGTTTAATCTCTGATAAGCTCACACCCAAATCCGGTAAGTACTGCTTCATTGGTTGTCCTGACGAAACCAAGGCATGTTACTTTTACAACCAGTTCGAGAACAAATTGTTTGTTGCTCGGAACTATGTTCTCTTGAGAAAGACTTTCTTTCCAAGAAGAACAGTGGGAGTGAAGTACAACTCGAAAAAATTCGAGAATCACAGGAGATTGTTCAACCCGATGAGGAAGAGCAGCAGTTGGATCTACAAAGAGTTGTAGAACCTGCAACTGTGGTGCCTGAGGTTCACAAGGATCTGATGAATGAATATTAGATATACATTCAAAAGCGAGTTTTAAAGTTGCATCGATCGACACAGGTCGCGAACCAAAATATTTTGGTTTATGATTTAATTAACTACGGTTTAAATCTTGGTTAATTAAATCGTGGTAAAAGTCTACATATGAGATATGTACGTGACTTTTAACACAATACTGAAGCTCGCAGATCCAAAAGGATCCGTCACGAACCCGAGAAATGGGGATTTCTCGTAACCAATTGCCGTGATCTATTGATCATTGAAAGTGACGGGCCTACAAATTTTGAAGTAGCAATGATGGGCCTTGACTCTGAAAGTGGCTGAAGGCCGCTGAATCCGGAATGGCGATGTCCGAAGCTGGATTGGTGGAAAAAGGTTTCAAGTAAATTCATGGTATTAACTGTGAAGAAACCTATTCCCAGACACCATGCTTATGTCCATTAGGATTCTCCTAGCAACCGCCACTCATAATGGTTATGAGATCTGACAGATGGATGTGAAGACAGTTTTCCTTAATGGAATTATGGAAAAGGATGTGTACCTGACACAACCTGAAGTTTTCATTGATCCTAATGAAGCTAGGAAGATATGCAAGCTTCATCGATCCATTTATGGATTGAAGCAAGCATCTCGGAGTTGGAATCTTCGTTTTGATGAAGTAGTCAAAAAGGTTTGACTTCTTCAGGAACGAAGAGGAACCGGGTGTTTACAAGAGACTAGTGGGAGCGCAGTTGCATTTCTAGTATAGTATGTTGATAACATATCAATTCTCGGAAATGAAGTTCCATTGTTTCAGTCTGTTAAGACTTGACTCGAAAGTTGTTTTTCGATGAAAAATATGGGAGAAACCATATACATTCTTGGAATAAGAATCTATGGAGATAGATTAGACAAGTTAGTTGGATTGTGTCAAGATATTTATGTGATAAGTTATCACACAGATCCAGTATGCATGATTCCAAGAAGGGCTTTGTGCCAATGACTCATGGTATTACTCTTAGCAAGACGCAGTGTTTTTCGACACATGCTGAGCAAGAGCAAATAAGGGTCAGACTACTGCTAAAGGCATTAGATGTCTTAAGATGTGATCTTAATTTTAGTGGGAGTCATTGTTATTAATTTTAGTTATGATATGATGTTCGTATAAACATAATATGATTATGTTATTAAAATCTGACATCTGTATTATTTGATAATGGTTATTAAATAATAGTCCCAAAGTAATTTATGACATTTTATAGGTCATCAAGTATGTGACTTGATCATGAAACCCTATAAATAATAAATGACATAAATTATGTTTGTCCCTGGTCGAGGTTGTTAAAGTGGGACATTAACAACCACGTGAGACTAGTATGTGAGGTGACTGATGACTAAGTTTCATGGAGTCATTAATAAGAGTATTAAAGTCAATCACATAGGTATGTGTTAGAAAACACATGATCGGACATGACCCACTGATGAGAACTCTACGGGATAGTTATATAAGTGTCATGAGAGTTTTCATTACGACTATAGAGTATAGTCCTTAGACCTGAGTTCATCAAGATTTCTTACATGTGAATTGGTCCGCTTTGACCTTGTCAAACGTCAGCCGTAACTGGTGATCATAAAGACATTGATTGGGCGTATCATGAAGCGTGTGAAGGAACAGGGATGGAACAAGATGGGAATTGTCCCTCCTATATAACAGGAGATAAATATCTCAGGGCCCATCGAAGATTTGATACTGAGAAAATGTGTGGCCACACTCAAACGAGGTGATTGTCAGTCGTTTGGCTTATCAGTATGAATCGGAATTCGATGAACATGATTTTGGCTTAATAAGGATGACACGGATCTTGGCTTATGCCGGATCGAGATATAGTGACGAAGGGATTATAGGAATAGATGATTCCAGTACAAGTGGGAGATTGTTGGGAATGTCCTGAAATCTATTGTACTTGCTCTAAGTGAAAGTCGTATTGTCGAGATGAGACAATCATATGACATTGGGTACTCATAATGCTTTGCTAGAAGCCACTTATGATCAATGAGTTGAGAACTCATTGCTAGTGTTATATGATCCTACAGGGTCACACACCTAAGCAAACTGGACGTTTAACATGAGGTTGATCATTAATGTAATGATCGGGTGAATGCATATTAGATATGCATTCAGTATCGAGTTTCTGGAACAGTGTCGATCGACATAATATGTATGTCGGTCGACACAGATCGACCGTGTCGATCGACACATAGAATGTGTCGGTCGACATGACTCGCGGATTACCAAATTAAATCGGTTTAATTGTTGGTTAATTCCGGGGTGGTTTAAGTCAACATATATAAAGATATATGGTCGACCAAAACACTAATCTAACCTAATTTACAGCCACCAGAAACAGAAAAGAAACCTCTCTGGAGATCAGATCTCTGATAGGCACTAGCATCCCTGCTGTCCAGTTCTGTGTGCGTGTGGATACCAGTAGAGGCGCAGCACTTGAGGCGCTCTAGATCTCGATTACTTGCTAAGACTTCCGCTGCTAATCACCAGGTAATCTTCAGATCTGATAGATTCAATTACATGAACCTGTAGATTCTAGGCTCGGAATTCAGACTAGGATTGCCTAATTGGATTAGGAATCTGCTAGAAATTCTTTCACATCTTCAGTCTGTATCTTGGTCACAATAGTTTCCCAACGCTGAAGCATGGAAGTCTCCAGAAATGTGAAACTGTTTCGGACTTGGGTAGTTAAGAAGAAAACAGGTTCCACTAGGGTATTTATAGAAACTGTTTCTGAGTTCTCTACATTTTATTATCAAGTAGACACTTGGAAATAGGTTAAGATAACAAATGACATGAATTGGTTTCGTATATACTGTAGACTGTGCATAGGGTGATTTTGCATAGGGACTTTATATGCATAGAGTTTTCTGATAGACGGCTGACTGTTCCGGATAGACTGTGCATAGGGTCTTTATATGTATAGCTGGACATTTAGCTGTTCAAGATGCAGGGATATAGATACTATAATGTAGGTAAATTCATTTGACATCCTTTAATCAGACCTTTATCAACGCCCCAAACCATTTTTTTATAAACCAAATTATATAAGAATGTGAAGAACATATAAACAATCAAAATAAACTGTAAAATATAATATTTACCTGAGAACCAAAAGCTATCTATAGACCAAAGTTGTTGTATTCAAAGCTGTAAACCCAAAATATGAATTGGTAAAGACTTTGGCCATAAATTTTTAAAACCTAAACTTTAGGATCCAAAAGAATAATTATAATTGTTTATAGGAGCAACGAAAAATTGAATTAGTCAATTAGATTTTTAATTTAGAAGAATCGACTCGGTCTTGAAATGTTTATCTCCTTATACTATTTATCTTAAATTGTGTTTCAACATATTAGTTTATAATTCATTAATTTTTGTTTTCCTACTATGTAGACATTGTTGGGATAGTGTCCTGAAATCACACTTGTACTCACTCCTGATGATAGTTGTGTGTCGAGATCAGACATTCGTATAATACTGGGCGGTTGCAATGTTTTGCTAGAAGCC
Organism: Orychophragmus violaceus; assembly: GCA_030180135.1. Taxonomy (NCBI): domain Eukaryota; kingdom Viridiplantae; phylum Streptophyta; class Magnoliopsida; order Brassicales; family Brassicaceae; genus Orychophragmus; species Orychophragmus violaceus. The sequence goes on from CM058230.1 coordinate 94,131,477, forward strand.
TCTTGCAATCTGTAAGTTGTAAGACTTACTGCCAGTATTATATGATCCTATAGGGTCACACACCTAAGCAAACTAGAAGCTACGACATGGGAATGATCATTATGGTAATGATCATATTAATGTGTATTGGATACACATTATTATCGACAAAATGGTGTTGTGTCGATCGACACAGCTTGTGTGTCGGTCGACACATTTCGGGTTTTCGGAAAGGCTTTTCGAATTAAGACTTAATCAAGTCTGGCCCGTTAAGTGTGTTTTAGGTCGAATAAAACTCGAAAGTTTCGACCTAAACACGCAGCCGTCCGCTTTTCTTGATAGAAAGAAGCAGAAACACCAGTAACAGAGGATTCCCATCGATCCGGCACTAGCATCCCGTTTCCAGCTTGTGTGCGTGTGTATTTGGTAGAGGCAAGGCACCTGCGTTGCTCAACTGATCTCGTTCACCAACTCATTCCGCTGCCAGTTCCAGGTAAGAACAAGGTTGGTTGTTTTTCAATATATCAAACCCTAGATCCTAGGAGATCCAACAGTGGTATCAGAGCGTTGTTAGGGTTTAGCTATTGAATCAGATGCAATTAATTCGAAAACTGATGTTGTTGAGCTGAATATTGCATGCTAAATCATGTTTTCAAAGTGTTAATCTCGGATTATGTGCCTGTTGAAAACGATGAAACTGTTGAAATCACACTGTGTCGATCGACACAAAGCGTGTGTCGGTCGACACGCCGCGAAATAACGCGTAAATTTTTTAGGGTTTGTCGCAGAGTATCGATCGACACAAAGCGTGTGTCGGTCGACACAGAGCGAAAACTCGTAAATAATTTTAGGGTTTCAATCTGAGATCGAGTACCCGTAATCCTGTTGTGTCGATCGATACACTGGGTGTGTCGGTCGACACAGGCAATGCGATTAGATAGATCGGTTCAATTGGATTGAACCGGTTATCTCGCTCGGTTAATTTTTAATTAACCAATTGGTTCTGGTTTGGTAGTGTCGATCGACACAGAGTTGTGTGACGATCGACATGGACCGTTAAACCGAACCGATTCAATTAGATTGAATCGGTTAATGAAATTCAATCCGGTTTGACCGGTTATCGAAGACCGGTTTAAATTATGTTGTGTCGACCGATGCCAATGGTTGGCGTCGATCGACACACCATTCGCAGAATTATTGGTTGGACCATAAATTTGCATATACCAGACCAAATTTAATCTTAAAGTTCTAGTTGAACCTAAAATTAATAAAACTGAATGTTTTAATTAAATTAATAACTTCTTGAATGTATATTGGATATACATCAAGATTAAATAATTCTTTTCCGCAACCAAATATCATGTGATCTTGATGTCTTGCCCGATCTTGTCTACTGTCAGGACTCGTGTTGTTGTTGGATATCCTTGGAGTCCTTGGTATCCACAGCAACATGAGTAATGCAGGTGATCATTGATAGATTTGCAGTGCAACTATTAGTGATCACAAGACAGAAGAGATTGGTTTTACTTGACTGGGCTGTCAGAAGTTCTGGGCCCAGAGACATCAGAGTGGATTAGACATAGTTTGTCTCATCTACGACCAAGAGTTGTACTGGGTACAATTAGCAATGATTTGCTTACCTAGATAACTAAAGTTTGAGTAACGGCGAGTCGCCCACACGAATTTTAGTGATCTGAGGATCTTGGCTCATTGTATTCATCTGAGGAAACGTAGTTTTGAATACAATGCGAGTCTTTCTTATTAGATAAGAATTCTCATTTCCTTGAGCATTATAACTAAAAACTCTACCTTTTTTAATTACAGCTATGTCTGTCTCAACTCACATCAACACTTTCTCACTAAGATCCGTCCTTGAGAAGGAAAAGTTAAATGGATCTAATTTCTTGGAATGGTATCGGAACCTGAGAATAGTTCTCAGGCAGGAGAACAAGGAATATGTCCTTGAAAGAGTTCTCACCGAGAGGCCACGTTCCAATGCCCCACAGATAGAAAAGAATGCTTGGGATAAGCATTCAGCTGATGTCAAAGATGTTAATTGCCTAATGCTGGTGACTATGAACTCTGAGCTGCAGAAGCAATATGAGAACGTGATGTCACCCATTGAGATGATTAACAGCCTGAAAGCTTTGTTTCAGGAGCAAGCTCGCACAGAGAGATACCAGACGATTAAATCTCTCATGGATTGCAAGCTGGCTAAGGACAGTCCAGTAAGTCCTCATGTCCTTAAAATGATGGGTTACATTGATAACCTGGGGAAACTGGACTGTGCCATTAGCCAGGAGCTAGCCACTGACATGATTCTGCAGTCTTTGTCGTCGTGTTTTGATCAGTTCATCATGAACTACAACATGCAAAACATGACTAAGACATTGACTGAGTTGCACGGCATGCTGAAGACAGCAGAGCCAAATCTCAAGAAGGCAACTCCCAGTGTACTGATGGTACAAGGGGGTAAAAGGTTTAAGAAACCTAAGAAGGATAAGGGAAAGGCCCAAGTTGTCCAGACTGAAAGTCAGGACAAGCCCAAGCCGAAGCATAAATCCGGGCCTTCTCCTAAGGATAAGTGCAACTACTGCAAGCAGTTAGGGCATTGGAAGAGAGACTGCAAGAAGTTCATGGAAGATTACAAGAAGCTGAAGAAGACGTATGATGCGTCTGACTCAGGTATTTATGTTATCGAACTTAATATTATATCTTCTAGTTCTACTTCGTGGGTATTGGATACCGGCTGCGGTGCTCATATTTGTAATAATATGCAGGCACTAAGAAACAATAGAACGCTGAAGAAAGGACAAGTGGAACTACGGGTCGGGAATGGAGCTAAGGTTGCTGCACTGGCCGTAGGCACCTGCGATTTGTCCTTACCTTCGGGCATGGTTTTAACTTTGAATAATTGCTACTTTGTACCTGCGATTAGCAGAAACATAATTTCAGTTTCCGTATTGGATTTGGAAGGTTCTGATTTTGCTGTTAAGAATAAAGTTTGTTCTTTTAATCGTGATGGTACATTTTATGGTAGCGCCCCATTAGATAATGGGTTATATGTTTTAAACCAAGAAATGCCTAACTTTAACATAAATACAAAGCGGTTTAAGTCAAATGACGAAAACTCGACTTTCTTATGGCATTGTCGTTTGGGCCATATCAATGAGAAACGCATCCAAAGGCTCCATCTAAATGGGCTTCTGGGCTCATTTGATTTTGAATCATGTGAGAAATGCGAATCTTGTTTGATGGGCAAAATGGCTAGAGCCCCTTTCAACAAACCAAATGAAAGGGCCAGTGATTTATTGGGCCTTGTTCATACTGATGTATGTGGGCCAATGAGTACTGTTGCCAGAGGAAATTACAAGTACTTCATTACCTTCACTGATGATTTCAGTAGGTATGGCTATGTCTATTTGATGAGACACAAGTCAGAATCCTTTGATAGATTCAAGGAATTCAAGAATGAAGTACAGAACCAACTTGGCAAAAGTATTAAAGCTCTGCGATCGGATCGCGGAGGAGAATACTTGAGTCAAGAGTTCAGCGACTATCTGAGCGAGTGTGGAATTATTTCACAACTCACTGAACACCCCAATGGAATGGAGTGTCAGAGAGGAGGAATCGAACCTTATTGGATATGGTTCGGTCTATGATGAGTCATTCAAATCTTCCATTATCCTTTTGGGGATACGCTCTAGAAACGTCTGCGTTTACACTAAATAGGGTACCATCTAAATCAGTGGAAAAGACACCACATGAATTGTGGACTGGGAACATTCCTAGTCTGTCTTTCCTGAGGATTTGGGGATGTGAGGCTTATGTCAAACGTTTAATCTCTGACAAGCTTGCACCCAAATCAGATAAATGCTACTTCGTTGGTTATCCTAGGGAAACCAAGGCATACTACTTTTACAACCAATCTGAGAACAAAGTATTTGTTGCTCGGGACTGTTCTTTTCTTGAGAGGGAGTTTCTCTCTAAGAAAAACAGTGGGAGTAAAGTACATCTTGAAGAAACTTGATAGGTGTAGTTTTAAACCTATTCTAACTGCAAGTGCACAATGATGTAGTTGTAGTACTTAGGGTATCGAATCCACCGGGACTCTGGTCAACGATAGATTAGAACAGAAAAGATTAAACTAGGAGAAAGCAAAGGTGATTAAACTAAAAGCAGAGCAGAAAAGTAAATCAGTAGCATGAGTGGTTTGTGAGCAAGGAGGCGAAGCGTTAGGTTTCAGGAGTTCTCAGGAAATCAGGAACACAAGCAATCAATAAATCTGGATCTAATCAGAAACTGTTCTAGAACTCAAACACAGATATAGAACTAACCAAATTCCTTTGCGATAATTCTCTAAGTCTAAGTGTAGCAAACCAAACTTTCGTTTTCGAGAACTAACAGATTAAACCAGCATTAATTCCAAGTTTGATATGTTCACAATTAACCTAAACCAAACTTTCGTTTGTGAGAATTTTAATTGCTCATATAGGTTCTTTCTAGCTAAATTAACCAACTTTCGCTGCATTAATCAGCCTAACATCATAATTCTGATTAGCTACTTCAGATTAAGCATTAAGAACAACCTAAACAAAGAACTAGCAGATATGAATCCCTACAGATTGATTTAAACTATAGTTCCATGAAATCCCTAATGAGAATCCTTCAACCTAACGGGTAAACTACTCAGACATGTTCATCGAGACAGAAAATATCATAAGTAGAAAACCAAATATCATTAAACAGAATAATCAACAGGGGTTCGAAATCAAGTCTCTTTCGAGAACAAGATCAGCCCATAAGGCTCTCTGAAATAAAATAAAACTAAAGTAAAGCGTAGCCTAAACAATGGCTTAAAAACTCTTATATAATGGTCTAAAGTCGGTTGGGGCTTCTTTGTAATTATGGAAACTTCTGGGCAAAGTTGCAATATCCAATTCTTCTCATTAAACCGTTGTCTTGGCCCATCTCGCATATGCAACGATCGACGCCACAAGTGTGTCGATCGTTGCAGCTCTGAAATATTGACGGTGAAGTCTATCTCTCGGCCAAATACTCCAAATAGCTCCAGAAAGTGCTATAATCACCAAATATGCTCCAAATGTGCTTGTACCTAATAAACACCTGAAAAGACTCTAAAACATAGTAAAAGACTCGATAAATGACACATATACCATGGTTAAAATCCCTAAAATCCATGGTATATCAACTCCCCCACACTTAGCTCTTGCTTGTCCTCAAGGAAGTAAAGAACCAAAGCATAAGAAAAGAAGTTTGAAAACACAGAAACTCATTTCGTCCTAGGAACTTTCACAATCACATTCACTTAGTAAGCCACTGAAAACTTTCCTACAGAACTCAAGACCAACATGTACTTCCCCCACACTTAGCAACTGTCCTAAGTAAACTCCACAATCACATTCAAGCATTCAAATTCTCCCTACTGACTTCTGCAAGTATTTAAGTGCGGTCTCACCTAAGGAGTATCGATCAAAGGGCACATGGATTCTTACCTTATCAGCTCTAGACCACCATACTATCTTTCTCTAGTCTTTTTCTTCTCTTTCCCTTCCTTAACAACTGATTTTTCCCACATTGGGTATCATTTTTTTTTTTTATAAGTGTTCTTCCCGTTATGGGGTGTACTTTGGACACATTCCATGGATCACACAGGAGATAATAGGGGTCTCTACCACTCCTATGACCACTTCGGAGTTACTAACTCATCCTCAGTTTATTATCTTTTTTTTTATTTTATGGAAGGGGAGAAGGGGACTAAATAGGATAGGTTGACAGGCTGTGTCAGAACTAACAAGGGAATCCGACACAAAGTATACCAAGCTCTTAGGTGAGAAATCTAAGTCAGTATTAAGGTGAAGTCAGTAAAAGGATCCTCTGATACCTGAAGTGATGTGGGTGTCCTCAGTAGGTTGATCCGTTTATGACTTTTCTAACAGTCATAGAGGCTCTGCAAGTCTGTCCAATGGTCACTTAGTTCCTGTTCAAGCGAAAATTTTCCTCAAAAAATCATAGTTTCATACAAATTTTGACTCAATAAAACAAATTTTGAAAAACTTAAGAAAACAAAAGCGTGCGTCAGTAGCTTCCTCCCCCACACTTAAACTACACTGTCCCCATTGTAATCAAGGCATGAGCTCGGTGAGAATAATAATCAAATTTGAAACAATCCGAAAAGTTGCAGAACACTTACCTGTCGTCGCCCTGCGTCGATCGATGCCCAAGGGTGTCGATCGATGCAAGGCGATTATCGCTCGCGGTTATGTAGATAACCGATGTCTGAACCGCAATCAATTCGTTAAACCGTAAATCGCGACTGCATCGACCGACGCACAATGTGTGTCGATCGATGCAATGCGATTATTCCTGTTTCCCTCAGCTCTGAACACACTTAAACAGAAAAATTAAAAATACCAAATCAAAACGAAAAAAACAAAAACAAAAACGAACCTAACAGTGGGTTGCCTCCCACTCAGCGCTTGTTTTTAGTCATTAGCTTGACTATTGGAAGAGATTTGACTCAAGGCGGTTTCAACAGAGACTTTGAGTGTCTCTGTGAATATCTCTTCATCCAAGGAGGTGTATAGGCTTTCAGATCATGAGGTTTTCCAAGGAAAGAGTAATCAGAATCAGGGCGGGAGCGAAGCTTGGGCGGTCTACTGCGTTTTCCTTCTTTCAAAACAATGTGATCAGAAGGTTTAAGCTTAGGTGATTTGTACCTTACCTTTGATGTATATCTGATGTCTGGAGCTTTCTGCTTATGAGCAGTTGCAGATACTGAAGATGTTAGAGCAGGTTCAAGAGGAACCGCCATCTTCTTCTCTCCACTATCAGATACTGTAGTTCCACCAATCTGAACTTCTTCTTTCAGATGACCATCAGTGGAGATCATCTTCTTTGCATGAACTCGCGAAGTTTCAACTGGTGGTGTTTTATTCACCTTCTTATCTATCACTTTCATGCAGTTAGCCACTTCTAGCTCTTGTTTGGAAGGTTTAGGGACCTTATGATATGGCACAGGGGACTTATACACTCGTTCTGGTACTGTTGCAGGTTTCTGGTCATGTCTGCGTTCAGTGTCGATCGTTGCAAGATGTGTGTCGATCGATGCAAGGCGATTCTGTTTGTCGTAAGAACTCGAAATTGCCGTCAGAACGGCGTGTCGATCGACACTAAAAGGGTGTCGATCGATGCATGTCTCAGACAGACAATATTCATCCAGAAAATCCGAGATTATGCTCTCTTCTTCACCTAGCAACTCAATCTCATCCCCTAAGGTCACAACTTTGATGGATTTGTACTGTTCAGCTTTCCTAGCTTCATTATGCCTTTGTATTGCTCCAGCTGTTTGTTGAACTTGGACATCTAGCTTCTTCAAATGTGTGCTCAAGTATTCAAACTTCCCATTCAGATTTTCATGTATAGCTTCCAGCTTCCTGTCGAAGTTTGCAGCGGTCTTAGCCTGATCCTCTAGGAACTGCTCCATCATGGATTCCATCTTGCTCTTACAAGCATTAGCAGCAGGAGATGCCTGATAGGAGGGTGATCCATAAGTCCTTTGATAGGAATTACCTTGCTGATTTCCATACCTGTTTCCTTGAAACCCAGAACCATTTATGTAGTTCCTCTCCTCTTCCTGTCTTTCCAGTAACTGCTCCATCATGCTCATCAGCTTATTAGACTGTGTATTGTGAGGAGGAACAGGCTGATATGATGGAGATTCATAGTCTCTGGTGAATGAATTGGAACCATAGGCTCTGCAGAACGAGTTATTCTGCTGATTTTCCAACATCCGTTCCATCATTCCCATCATTCTTTCGCACTGTGTCGATCGATGCAGAGTAGCGTCGATCGATGCAAGCTCGAGAATGCAACGATCGACACACATGACAGTGTCGATCAATGCAAAGCGATTACAGGAGTACCTGAAACGCAAGAACAGAAAAAAAGAAAAAAATTAGTAGCAAAAATTAAAAACGAAAATCCTAGTCTAAACCCTAAGTTCAAATCTATCGAGGACTCAAAAGAGTCCCCGGCAATGGCGCCAAAAACTTGATAGGTGTAGTTTTAACCCTATTCTAACTGCAAGTGCACAGTGATGTAGTTATAGTACTTAGGGTATCGAATCCACCGAGACTCTGGTCAACGATAGATTAGAACAGAAAAGATTAAACTAGGAGAAAGCAAAGGTGATTAAATTAAAAGCAGAGCAGAAAAGTAAATCAGTAGCAGGAGTGGTTTGTGAGCAAGGAGGCGAAGCGTTAGGTTTCAGGAGTTCTCAGGAAATCAGGAACACAAGCAATCAATAAATCTGGATATAATCAGAAACTGTTCTAGAACTCAAACACAGATATAGAACTAACCAAATTCCTTTGCGATAATTCTCTAAGTCTAAGTGTAGCAAACCAAACTTTCGTTTGCGAGAACTAACAGATTAAACCAGCATTAATTCCAAGTTTGATATGTTCACAATTAACCTAAACCAAACTTTCGTTTGCGAGAATTTTAATTGCTCATCTAGGTTCTTTCTAGCTAAATTAACCAACTTTCGCTGCATTAATCAGCCTAACATCATAATTCTGATTAGCTACTTCAGATTAAGCATTAAGAACAACCTAAACGAAGAACTAGCAGATATGAATCCCTACAGATTGATTTAAACTATAGTTCCATGAAATCCCTAATGAGAATCCTTCAACCTAACGGGTAAACTACTCAGACATGTTCATCGAGACAGAAAATATCATAAGTAGAAAACCAAATATCATTAAACAGAATAATCAACAGGGGTTCGAAATCAAGTCTCTTTCGAGAACAAGATCAGCCCCTAAGGCTCTCTGAAATAAAATAAAACTAAAGTAAAGCGTAGCCTAAACAATGGCTTAAAAACTCTTATATAATGGTCTAAAGTCGGCTGGGGCTTCTTTGTAATTATGGAAACTTCTGGGCAAAGTTGCAATATCCAATTCTTCTCATTAAACCGTTGTCTTGGCCCATCTCGCATATGCAACGATCGACGCCACAAGTGTGTCAATCGTTGCAGCTCTGAAATATTGACAGTGAAGTCTATCTCTCGGCCAAATACTCCAAATAGCTCCAGAAAGTGCTATAATCACCAAATATGCTCCAAATGTGCTTGTACCTAATAAACACCTGAAAAGACTCTAAAACATAGTAAAAGACTCGATAAATGACACATATACCATGGTTAAAATCCCTAAAATCCATGGTATATCAAAATTCGAGATGCACAGGAGACTGCTCAACCTGCTGAGGAAGAGCAGCAGTTGGATCCACAAAGTTCTGTGGAACCGGCGCCTGTGGAGCCTGAAGTTCGCAGATCCGGAAGGATCCGTCACGAACCCGAGAGATACTATGGATTTCTCGTGACCAGTTCTAATGATCTGATGATCATTGATAGTGACGAACCAGCGACCTTCGCGGAAGCAATGATGGGCCCGGACTCCGAAAAGTGGCTTGGAGCCTCTAAATCCGAAATGGGATCCATGTCAGAAAACCAAGTATGGTCCTTTTGTTGGGATTATGTCCTGAAATCACATTGTACTCACTCTAGAGATAGTTGTATTGTCGAGATCGGACAATTCATGTGATACTGGGTAGTCATAATGTTTTGCTAGAAACCGCTTATGACAAATGAGTTGTAACTCATTTCCAGTATCGTGTGAACCTACATGGTCACACACCTAAGCAAGTTGGACATACTTTGTATGGGATTGATCATTGGCATATGGTCTGGTCGATGTGTATTGGATACACATCGAATATGATTTTTGATGAGGTGTGTCGATCGACACCATTGGGTGCGTCGGTCGACACAGTTTGTGTGTCGATTGACACCACTAAGTGTGTCGGTCGACACAAGGCCGAAACCGAAACTGATGTTTCGGTTTACGTCGTGGTCGGTACATATATAAGTGATCTTATGTATTTCGACCTAGATATAGAGGTAAGCCGCCGAGACAGTGTTTTTCTTTGAAAGAAAACACAGAAACCTCTAGAAACTCAGTTCCCAGGAGATCCGAGCCCCGGTACTAGTGATAGGTTCTAAGTTTTACCCTATTCTAAACTGCAAGTGCACAGTATCGTCAAAGTAGTATATAGGGTTATCGAATCCACAGGGACACTTGGTCTCAATAGATCAGAACAGTATAGAGATTAATACTAGAAATAAGCAGATGGTGAAGTAAATAAATTGCGAAGCAGGAAAGTAAACAGTAGCAAGTTGGTTGTGAAAGCAATAAACTAAAAGCATTAAGCCTAGGGTATTCTCAGGAAATCAGACAAGCTAATCAGTCAGGATCTAATTAAACTCAGTTGTAGAACTCAAATCACGGAAATAGAATTAACCAAATCTCTTTGCGAAAACTCTCTAAGTCTAAGTGCAGTAACCCAAATCTCTTTGCAATTACTAACAGATTAAACTAGCATTAAGTTCAAGTTCGATATGTTCACAATTAAACTAAACCAAATCTCTTTGCGAATAATTTAATTGCTCAACCTAAATAGTTCAGATTCTAAAACACACTCTCGTGTCGAATTTAGCAACCTAAGATCTAGATTCTAATTTATCAGGTTAGAACTAGCATTAAGCACAATTTAGTTTGAAGAACATTCTAATCATATGAATCCTTAACTGAATTAAACAAGTCTAGCAAGTCATCAAACCCTAATGAGAAACCCTAAACTTAACTATGGATCTACTCAGAAATGATTGATGAAAACATAATCATAGAAATAATAGATTGCATATAAGAGAATAAAATATCAAAGGGGTTCGAAATCTTCTCCAAAATAAGTGAATACAGGAAATAGATCAGCCCCAAAAGCTCTAAAAATCTCTTAGCTCTAAGTATGAAAGCGTAAGTAAATTAAACACCAAAATCCTCTATATATAAGCCTAATCTCGGCTGGGGCTTCTGTGTAAATACTGGAACTATTCTGGGCCTCTTTGTAAATCTTCATAACTTGTTAAACCGACGTGTACGGCCCATCTCGCTAGTGTGTCGACCGATGCACAAGGTGTGTCGGTCGATGCTTGATCAATAAATTGGACAGTGAGTTAAGCTCTCGGCCAAAACGTCCCAAAAGTCCCAAAATGCTCCAAATATCTCCAATTAGCTCCAAACCTGATTAAACCTGTAAAAGACTCTAAACGAACACAAAAGACACTAAAAACACATCTATATCATGGTATAAAATGGGTAAAAACCATGATATATCAACTCCCCCACACTTAGCCTTTGCTTGCCCTCAAGCAAAACAACGAACTAAAATGTAGTGAAGAGGTTTGAAAACTCTTCAGAAACTCATTTTGTCTTAGAAGCAGCAGCATTCAGATTCCCCTTAGTAATCCACATGAAAGAATCAATCCACAGTCATCAAGACCAACATATACTTCCCCCACACTTAGCAACTGTCCTAAGTAAACGCCACAATCACATTCACGCATTCAAATTCTCCCTACTGACTTCTGCATATATTTAAGTGCGGTCTCACCTAAGGGGTATCGATCTAAAGGCACATGGATTCTTACCTTGCCAGCTCTAGACCACCAAACTGTCTTTCTTTAGTCCCTTTCTTCTCTTTCCCTCCCTTAACAACTGATTTTTCCCCACTGGGTATCATTTTATTTTTTTTATCAGTGTTCTTCCCGTTTTGGGGTGTACTTTGGACACATTCCATGGATCACATGAGAGAAAATAGTGTTTGCTACCATTCCCATGACCACTTCGGAGTTACTAACTCATCCGCAGTTTATTATTATTTTTTTTTACTTTATGGAAGGGGAGAAGGGAACCAAATAGGACAGGTTTACAGGCTGTGTCAGAACCAACAAGGGAGTCCGACATAAAGTATACCAAGCCCTTAGGTGAGAAATCTAAAGTCAGGATTAAATTGAAGTCAGTAAAAGATCCTCTGATACCTGAAGCGATGTGGGTGTTCTTAGTAGGCTGATCTGTGTCTGGGTTTTCTAATAGTCATAGATAATCTGCAGCCTCATCCCAATGGTTACTTAAGTTCCTGCAAATGCTGCTAATCTTCTCAAAAAATCATTGTTTCCTACTTAAACAAATTTTGACTCAAAAAACAAATTTTTTAAAATTTAACTGACTCTAAGAAAACAAAAGAAAGTAATTAGTAGAACCTCCCCCACACTTAAGACACACTGTCCCCAGTAGTGTCAAGCAAGGGATTGGTGAAAAGAAAGAAAAGAAAAATTTGTTAATGGAATGGTTAGTTCTCTCGGGTTTTTACCTCTGTCGCAGTCAGGCATTGATCGTTGCACTAGGTGCACCGACCGTTGCTGTGCGATTTTCGTTGGGGATCGATCGTTGCTCAGGACCGCAACGATCGCTGCAATGCGATTCTTTCGTATCGTGACGATCGACACAATGGTGTGTCGATCGACGCACTGCGTTTTAATCCGAGACCTGCAAACAAAACTCACCAAAACCAGAAACAAGCGTAAAATCCTATGAAAATACTAAAATTAAAATGCAAAAACGAAAACAGTGGGTTGCCTCCCACTCAGCGCTTGTTTAAGGTCATTAGCTTGACGCTTCAGCTGATTTAGGTAGAGGGTGCATAGTCCAGAGGCAGAATCTGCCCTTCTGGAATTTCGGCCTTAGCCCAATAATGTTTCACCCTCTCTCCATTCACAGTGAATTCAATACCATCCTTACCAGTTAGAACAACAGCTCCATATGGACGCACTTCTTTGATTGTGAAAGGACCAGATCACCTCGATTTCAGCTTTCCTGGAAACAAATGCAGACGAGAGTTATATAAAAGTACCTGATCATTAGGCTCAAATTGTCTGGAGACAATCTTTTTGTCATGATATGCCTTAGTCCTCTCCTTGTACAACTTTGAGTTCTCATAAGCAAAATGTCTAATTTCATCCAACTCATTAAGCTGCACTAATCTCCTTTCCGCAGCAGACTTAAGATCAAAATTCATCTGTTTCACTGCCCATGCTGCTTTGTGTTCAAGCTCCACTGGAAGATGACATGCTTTTCCATATAGCAGATGGAATGGAGTGGTCCCAAGTGGTGTTTTGAATGCTGTCCTGTAAGACCATAATGCATCATCTAGCTTTGCTGCCCAATTCTTCCTTGTCTTTCCAACTGTCTTTTCAAGGATCTCTTTGATCTGCCTGTTAGAAACCTCAACCTGTCCACTGGTTTGAGGGTGATAAGGAGTAGCGACTCGGTGATGAACTCCATGCCTTTTCAGCAGCTTATCGAAGACCTTATTGATAAAATGAGATCCTCCATCACTAATCACTATACGAGGCACTCCAAATCTGGGGAATATGATGGTCTTAAACAGCTTAATGACCACCGAAGAATCATTGGTTGGACTAGCTATTGCTTCAACCCATTTAGACACATAGTACACATCAACCAAGATAAATTTATTCCCATAGGATGAGGGAAAAGGACCCATGAAATCTATGCCCCAGCAATCGAAAACCTCAACTTCCAGAATGAAATTCTGAGGCATCTCATGCTTCTTGCTGATTTTCCCTCTCCTCTGACAAACATCACACTGAGAGACGAAAGAATGAGTGTCTCTAAACATTGTAGGCCACCAGAAACCTGCTTGCAGAATTTTAGACACAGTCTTAAATGTAGCAAAATGTCCAGCATAATCTGATCCATGACAATGGAAGAGGATGTCTGGAACTTATGATTCAGCAATGCATCTCCTGTACAGGCCATCTGAGCAGTGCTTGTAGAGATAAGGCTCATCCCAGTAGTACCTTCTAAGCTCTCTAAAGAACCTTTTCTTTTCATAACCCTTCAGATCATCTGGTTCAGTCTCAGCAGCAAGGTAGTTGGCTATATCAGCATACCATGGTCGATCAGAGGTTGCTACAGCAGAGATTTCGAAGTCATAATTCCCAATTCTGATCTTGAAGGACTGATGTTTGCGTTTTTTTACACACCAATTAACCTAATGTGTACGCTACCACAATCGAATGGTATGTCGATGTAACACTTTAGGATCGAATCCACAAGGAGCTAGTGACCTATAACACCAAGAATGCACAAAGTTCCTCAATCTAAGCAAATACAAGAGATTTGGTTTTATACTAACAACCTAAGTGAGATGAAAGCAAAGATAACAAAAGTGTAACAAAACTAATAATGTACTAAACAAGATACTAAGATTCACACAAAAACAGAGTAAAAACAGAGATGATAAAAGACTAAGTTCCTTGGGTTGAGATTTCGGTTTGGGTGATCATTATTCAGTTCAGAAGCAATCAACAAACAATGGGGGATTTCTTAGGCTAAGAACAACGATTTCTAGTTAATCCACTCTCGTGATAATAACCCTATACCTATCAAGCATTAACATCAACTCTCGTTGGCAATTTCAAGATAGCTATGCAATAAGATCAAGTTCTTACTACCACTAAACACCTTAAACATCAACTCTCGTTGGCTAAGAATGTAAAGCACTTGATAGAGATTCAAACATAAACTACACCTCTCGGTGCTAGCAACATTTAGGATCAAGGAGTTGAGTGGCCAATTCAACCCTAGCATTAAGAACTTCTAGCAAGTAAGAAACCAATATTCCCAAGTTATTAAACAACATAAACCATTTCTAGATCACCCTTACCTCAGCTCAAACCCAGAAACTTATAAAGAACTACTCAATAGGCATGATAATAACAAAGCAAAACATAATTAAGAAGACAGAAATGAAGAACAAGAGGAAACTAAAAGAAGAACTCAAACCAAACTTGAAAAGGAAAAATAATGTTTTGATCTAGATCCAAAAATGGATCAAGAAGTAGATCATGCCTCTCTACATATACCAAGAGGTCTTAAATAATAGAAAACAAAGTGTCTTGGTCGACCTCAGAACATGGGAGGGTCTACAAGCCAAAAGAAAAAGAGAAAAGGTAGCATGTGGGCAAAAGTTGGTCTCACCACGACATAATTGATATGTGTCCAGTAAATCGATCATAACTCTTCGTGTATAGCTGAAAATGACTTCAAACCACCTCCATTAGAAAGCTAACTCAATTCACTACAATTTTGGTGTGAAGCTCTAAAGCTAAATATGAACGCAAGCTCTTCAAATGACTCGATCTTTCAAGGTCAAATATCACAGCGGCATAAGACCCTCGCTGTGGGTGCCGCTGGAGCGCCTAGCTATCCGCATTTCTTCACAGCGGCATGCGTATGCCGCTGGGGGATGCCGCTGTGAGGTCTGGTCGTGATCCTTAGCTGTTTTTCACTCTTTTTTGGGTGTTTTTCAGTCCCTACCACCTCCATATGATTTAGGTGCATCATAAAGTCATCCACCACCTACAAAAAGAGAAAACAATGCATATGCACTCCTAATGATGTCTAAATGCTTTTCCTAAAGCTAAAATACACCTCAAATCATGATTAAAATCACTTAAAAACACAACACATCAAGGACTCTCGGCTCGTATCAGGTATGCATCGATCGTTGCGAGTGCATGTGTCGATCGTTGCTTCCGCGATACTTGTGTCGACCGTTGCCAGTGTGGCATCGATCGACACAGTGCGAATTTCCCGATAATTCTGCAACTCTCCTCCCAAATCCTTCTGAAAAACTGCACCAATCATGTTGACGTTTTCCTCGGGCAAATAATCATTTATGGGCACGTCTTCCTCAACTAGCATCCTTGAAAGATGATCAGCGACTCCATTCTCAACTCCCTTCTTGTCCCTCACTTCAATATCAAACTCCTGAAGCAACAGAATCCATCTCAACAATCTCGGCTTAGCATCCTTCTTCTGCATCAGATACTTCAAGGCTGAATGATCAGTATGAACAATCACCTTAGAGCCAACAAGATAGGGGCGGAATTTCTCGAAAGCAAAGACAACAGCTAACAGCTCTTTCTCTGTGGTTGCATAGTTTCTCTGCGCATCATCTAGTGTCCTACTAGCGTAATAGATAGCATGAAGTTTCTTATCTTTCTTCTGTCCTAGAACAGCTCCTACAGCAAAGTCACTCGCATCACACATAAACTCAAAAGGTAGATCCCAATCTGGTGGCTGAACTACTGGAGCACTCACTAATGCCTGCTTGATCTGTTCAAATGCAGTCTGAGAGTCTGCATTGAACTCAAATTTGGTATCCTTACACAGCAAAGCAGTTAGTGGCCTAGCAATCTTACTGAAGTCTTTGATGAAACGCCTATAGAAACCAGCATGTCCTAGAAAGCTTCTAATAGCTTTAACAGAATCAGGCGCCTGAAGATTTGTCATTACCTCAATCTTAGCGCGGTCCACTTCGATTCCTGCTTCAGATACTTTATGCCTAAGAAAAATGCCATCTTTGACCATAAAGTGGCACTTTTCCCAGTTAAGGACCAAGTGTTTTTCTTCGCACCTAGTCAGCACCTTGCACAGATTATCTAGACATTCATTGTAAGATGATCCATAGACTGAAAAATCATCCATGAATACCTCCATAAAGTCTTCAATCATATCAGTAAATATGGACATCATGCATCTCTGAAAAGTGGCAGGAGCATGACAGAGTCCAAAAGGCATCCTACGGTAAGCGAATGTGCCATATGGACAAGTGAAAGTAGTCTTTCCCTGATCTTCTGGGTGGATAGGAATCTGAAAGAAACCTGAGTATCCATCGAGGAAGCAGTAGTAAGGGTGATTGGCTAACCTCTCCAGCATCTGATCGATGAAAGGCAAGGGAAAGTGATCCTTTCTGGTTGCAGCATTCAGCTTCCTGTAATCTATGCACATCCTGTGTCTCGTTACAGTCCTAGTAGGTATCAGCTCGTTCTTCTCATTCTTCACAACTCTAACTCCGCCCTTCTTAGGCACTACATGGACTGGACTTACCCAATCACTGTCTGAAATAGGATAGATGATTCCAGCATCCAGGAGTTTCATAATCTCCTTCTTAACCACTTCCTGCAGATTAGGATTAAGCCTTCTCTGATGCTCAACAGATGTTTTAGACTCATCCTCAAGGTGTATCCGATGCATGCACAGTTCTGGTGAGATACCTGAAATGTCATCAAGAGAATAGCCAAGAGCTTTGCGATGCTTGCGCAGCTTGCTTAGCAATAAAGTGAGCTCTGCGTTGTTCAAACTAGCGTTAACAATCACTGGATAAGTTGAATTTGGTCCAAGAAATGCGTACCTTAGCCCGGATGGAAGTTGTTTCAATTCTATTTTCGGAGCCTTTTCCTCTGCCCAATCTGCGTCGCCGTGCAACGACCGATGCTTGGTGAGTGTCGATCGTTGCATCGTCGCGTCAGATACTTCCACCTGCATTGCAACTTCAACAGAATCCATCAGTCTTGTATAGCACATTGCTGGCTCGTCTTGTAGGTACTCCAACTCCATTATAGAGCTCAGTAAGGCTCTTTCTAGTGGATCTTTAGCATGGGACTGGTGAAAGTACTCTGCAGCTAATTCACCAAGTGTGTCCACATAGAAAGTCTGTCCGTCGATGGTTGGTCTCTTTACCAGCTTGTTCATGTCAAAACTCATCTTCAGATCACCCACATTCATGACTATTTTACCTCTCTGACAGTCAATCATCGCACCAGCTGTAGCTAAGAAAGATCTGCCCAAGATTAGTGGATCCTTTGGTTCCTGTCCATACTGCAGAACCACAAAATCAGTAGGAATCGCACATTGGCCAATCATTATAGGCACATCCTCCAATACTCCTTCGGGAATCCTGATCGTTCTGTCTGCTAGAACCAGTGATATCCTAGTGGGTCTAAAATCAGTCACACCGAGCCTCTTGGCAACTGAGGGTGGCATGAGATTCACACTAGAACCAAGATCACATAGGGATATTTCGAACCTCTCTCTGTAAATAGTACAATCTAGTACAAAGCTCCCAGGATCTTTTAACTTCTCAGGAGTTCTGCCCCGAATTACTGCACTGCATACCTCACTGATCATCATCACACTCTCTTCATCAGTCCATTTTCCAGCAATCATATCTTTAAGGCATCTCCTCATCATAGGCGAGGTATCCATGGAATCAAGCAAAGGTACTTCAACTTTCACCTTTTTTATGAACTCTTTTCATTTGGCATACTGCCTCTCGCTCCTAGCCTTCCTGGGATTCTTGGGATAGGGTATTTTAGGCTTGTAAACTCTTTCGGTCGACTGTTTTGATTTCTCTGGTTTTGAATCCTCAGCAGTCGCCTTGCATCGACCGTCACTGGAATTGTGTCGATCGTTGCTGGGCGACTTCGCGTCGACAGTTTCTACGTTATCGCTTTGCGTCGATCGTTGCTTGGGTGCATCGACCGATGCATCGCGAATGTCACGAATCTCATCTTCCAATTCTTAAATCTCCAAAAGTTTCTCAACGCTCAGCTGCCTGTTTTGTTTAGGTAATAGTTCCTTACCACTTCTCAAAGTCACTGCATTGCATTGGTACTTGGGATTAGCGTCAGTTCGTCCTGGGAGATATCCATCTTCCCTCTGAGCATGTCCAGCAATTCTTGCAACCTTAGCATCAAGCTCTTTTACGTGGGTGCTCATGATTTCAAACTTCCCATTCAGCTTCTCATAGACATTATCTACCTTTTTGTCGAAGTCTGCAGCACTCTTAACCTGATTCTCCAGCACCTGTTCCAGCATTATCTCTATCTTACTCTTATGAGCAGTGGCTGCAGGAGGAGGCTGATAAGATGAAGATCCATAGGTTACTTGATTTCCTGTGAAGGTATTTCTTTGTCCTCCACCGGAAAATCTGTTCCCAGATTGATATCCAAATCTGTTTCCTTGGAAACCAGATCCTCCGATGTAATTCGCATCTTCTTCCTGAGTGTCCTCCTCAGTCTGAATTACTTCTACTTCTTGAGCAAAGTGGACAGCTTTCTTTTCTCCTAGAAGATTGCAGATTTTGTCCATCCTGGATCTCAATTCAGCCATCTCTGAGTTATCAACACTTCCACCAGGAGTCCTGGTGTTGAAGTTAGCATTACTGGAGTTATCCAGCGCAGACTGATATGGCAGATCTATGCCTCTGAAGAAAATACCTAGCAATGTGACTTCACTGAATCCATGGTGTGGGCAGTCACACTGATACTTCCTAAATCTCATCCAAGCAGTTTTTAAAGGCTCCACAGCTCCTTGGGAAAATGTGAGTATGTCTTGTCTGGACTGGTCTGAACGCGCATCATCGTAGAAATGTCTCAGGAACTCACTTTTCAGTGCTGCCCAAGTGGTAAACTGACTAGGTGCCAGTTGCTTCAGCCATGCACTAGCATCTCCAGTGAGACTGTAAGGAAAGAGCTTAAGGAACATATAATCTTGGCAAACTCCATCGTACTTCATGCCATTGATTATGTCCTCAAACGAATCAATGTGGTCCATAGGCTGCTCTGTTGGATGTCCATGGAAAGCATTCTGTTTCATCAGCGAGTAGTAGATGGTCTTGATCTCAAAATCCTCCCTCTCGAAGCCAGGAAGTACTAAGGCTGTTCGGTTTCTATGAAACTCATCCGGTCCGTTGTAATCAGCCAAAGTCCTTTCATGGACAATCATCTGTCTACCTTGAGCTTGACCTTGCGCACGCGGTTGTGGCTCCGGTGGGTCAGGGATCACGTTTCCTTCAGCATCAACCCGATGCCCAGCAGCATTGTACGGGTTGTTATCTTGGTCCCTCAGGGTACCTTCAGCATCTGGTATCAAGATCAGACGTTCTCGTACCATTCTCTCTCTCTTTTCTCTTCTGATAGTTCTTTCTAGACGTCCAAGTTCCTCTAGTCCGAGATTAACTAAGCTCGAGTTCGGATTACTTCGAGTTTTCTGCGTTGGCATAAACTGTCTGTAATCGTCCAGCAACGATCGATGCTGTCAGTGCAACGATCGATTCAATCTCAAATCGCCTAGTGACGATCGACGCAAGGGATGCAACGATCGACGCAAGGCGAAAGTCGTACCTGCGACAGAAAGAAACAGAGAAAAAGTTAGCAAATTATGAAAATAAAAAGAAAAAGCAAAAACAAAAAGAAAAATTTCTAGTAAAAACCCTAAGTTCGGTCCTATCGAAGACTCTAAGAGTCCCCGGCAACGGCGCCAAAAACTTGATAGGTTCTAAGTTTTACCCTATTCTAAACTGCAAGTGCACAGTATCGTCAAAGTAGTATATATGGTTATCGAATCCACAGGGACACTTGGTCTCAATAGATCAGAACAATAGAGATTAATACTAGAAATAAGCAGATGGTGAAGTAAATAAATTGCGATGCAGGAAAGTAAACAGTAGCAAGTTGGTTGTGAAAGCAATAAACTAAAAGCGTTAAGCCTAGGGTATTCTCAGGAAATCAGACAAGCAGACAAGCTAATCAGTCAGGATCTAATTAAACTCAGTTCTAGAACTCAAATCACGGAAATAGAATTAACCAAATCTCTTTGCGAAAACTCTCTAAGTCTAAGTGCAGTAACCCAAATCTCTTTGCAATTACTAACAGATTAAACTAGCATTAAGTTCAAGTTCGATATGTTCACAATTAAACTAAACCAAATCTCTTTGCGAATAATTTAATTGCTCAACCTAAATAGTTCAGATTCTAAAACACACTCTCGTGTCGAATTTAGCAACCTAAGATCTAGATTCTAATTGATCAGGTTAGAACTAGCATTAAGCACAATTTAGTTTGAAGAACATTCTAATCATATGAATCCTTAACTGAATTAAACAAGTCTAGCAAGTCATCAAACCCTAATGAGAAACCCTAAACTTAACTATGGATCTACTCAGACATGATTGATGAAAACATAATCATAGAAATAATAGATTGCATATAAGAGAATAAAATATCAAAGGGGTTCGAAATCTTCTCCAAAATAAGTGAATACAGGAAATAGATCAGCCCCAAAAGCTCTAAAAATCTCTTAGCTCTAAGTATGAAAGCATAAGTAAATTAAACACCAAAATCCTCTATATATAAGCCTAATCTCGGTTGGGGCTTCTGTGTAAATACTGGAACTATTCTGGGCCTCTTTGTAAATCTTCATAACTTGTTAAACCGACGTGTACGGCCCATCTCGCTAGTGTGTCGACCGATGCACAAGGTGTGTCGGTCGATGCTTGATCAATAAATTGGACAGTGAGTTAAGCTCTCGGCCAAAACGTCCCAAAAGTCCCAAAATGCTCCAAATATCTCCAATTAGCTCTAAACCTGATTAAACCTGTAAAAGACTCTAAACGAACACAAAAGACACTAAAACACATCTATATCATGGTATAAAATGGGTAAAAACCATGATATATCAACTAGCATCCCGGCGGATTCCAGCTTGTGTGCGTGTGGACTGAAGTAGAGGCGCAGCATCTGAGGCGCTTCACAGATCTCGTTTATCTGACCATCTTTCGCTGCTAATCTCCAGGTAAAACACGAGATCAGATCCTTGATTCAATTAACTAGACCCTAGATCCTAGGCTATCTGGAACCTGACAGCAATTCCGAATCTGGTAGAATTGGCTCGAAGTTCCAACAGTGGTATCAGAGCCTTAGGGTTTTATCATTGAATCAGACCTGTTTATTGAATTTGATGATTTAGATTCGCAAACTAGGTTGTTTGGTTAGAACAGGTCAGATCGATTTCGATCAAGATCGAGTCTGTGTTTTCGCACAGTGTCGATCGACACACTAGGTGTGTCGGTCGACACAAAACAGCGAAATCGACAGATTCGGCGGCTAGGGTTTTTCGCGGAGAAAAACCGAAAGCCTTCTGTGTCGATCGACACAGGTTGAGTGTCGGTCGACACAAAGCAGATTCGGTCGAGTGTCGATCGACACAGGTTAGTGTCGGTCGACACAGACCCATCGAATGGTTAATCGGTTCAATTGAATTGAACCGGTTATCATGCTTGGTTAAGTCCGAATAGATCGGTTTAAATTGGATGAATTGGTTCAATTGGATTGAACTGATTATCTCAATTAGCATAAACCGATGGTTTGAATCAGTTTGATTGGATAATACGGTTCAATGGAATTGGACCGGTTATCGCAATTAGTTGAAACTGGTTAAAACGGTTTAAATTGGATGAGTTGATTCAATTGGATTGAACCAATTATCACAATTAGAATAAACCGATTTGAATGGTTAAGATCAGTTTGATCTGATAAGTCTGTTCAATTGGATTGAACCGGTTATCAAAACTGTCCTCGGTTAAGGTCTATGTCGACCGTCACACACGGGTTGTGTCGATCGACATGACCGGTTCGATGAACCGGGTTAATTGGATTAACCGGTTATTGAAGTCCGGTTTTGTTTGGTGGTGTCGATCGACAGGCATAGTCTGCGTCGATCGATACAGTGCTTGAAATTCTGGTTATTGAACCTTGAATTTGCTGAAACCAAACTCGACCTAAACCTTGATCAAAGCTTAGCTTCAATATGGTCAACTGTCAAGACTCATTTCGTTCTGTGATGGTCTAGCCAAGAGCTTGGTGTCCACAATTACGTGAGTAAGGCAGCTAGTTATGTTGATGGATTTGCAGTGCTAAACATCAACAATTACATGACCTAAGAGATTGATTTGCTGAACTTTTGGGTTTAGTTTCCTCAACTAAATATCAAGTAACCTTGATGTCTTGCCCAATCTTGTCTACTGTCAAAACTCGTGTCGTTTGTTGGATAGTCTTGGAGTCCTTGGTATCCACTGCAACATGAGTAAGACAGATGATCATTGACAGACTTGCAGTGCGACTGTCAATAATCATAAGACAGAAAAGATTGGTTATACTTGACTGGGCTATCAGAAGTTCTGGGCCCTGAGACATCAGAGTGGATTAGACATAGTTTGTCTCATCCACAACCAAGAGTTGTACTAGGTACAATTAGCAATGATTTGCTTACCTAGATAACTAAAGTTTGGGTAATGGCGAGTCGCCCACTCAGATTCTAGTGAAGTATGGATCTTGGATCATTATATTCATAGAGGAAACATTGTTTGAATATAATGCGAGTTCTCTTATTAGATAAGATTTTGTTGGAATTGTGTCCAGTAATCTCGGTACTGTCTCTAGAAAGTAAGAGTATGTCAAGATCAGACATAAGTCATATAATACTGGGGATCATGATGGCTTGCTAGAGTCCGCTCATGATCTATAAGTCTTGGACTTATTACCTTTATTATATGATCCCATATGGGTCACACGCTTAAGCTAACAGGAATATGTGTTGGAACGGCTTAGCGGAAGTGCGACAAAAGTGCCAGGCATTTGTCGTACTAAGAGAGAAAGATTAATGGGTCTGATTAAATGGGATTTAATCAGATTGGTGTTTTGGGCCCATAAGCCCAAAAGGGAAAGAGAAGGCTTTTAATAAGGAAAAGCCAAATCTCTTTCTCCCAACCCTAATACCCTGGCCGCGATTTTCCTCTCCCTCTGCGCCGGTTTCATCAGTGGTATCAGAGCCATTGGTTCTTAGGATTTCTTGTTTTAGATTCATGTTTAGGTTGTTTAATTTGTTTAGAAGTGCTTTGAATCAATTACTGATAAGATAAAACACTTAAGAAACAAATTTGAATCCTAAACACAGTAAAGAAATCACAAACCGAGCTATATGACTCGGGTTTGTTGATCGGCCGAGAGTTTTGGGTCGGATGGTCGGCGGATCGATCGATCGATCGTGATCGGATCATCGCGCTTCATCCCGTCCGTCCCGATCACGTCTCAGCCGGCGAACGTTCCGATCGCGTAGGATGGGCCGATCGCATGGATCGCACGAACGCGATCGCATGGATCACGTCCCGTCGCGCCTCGGCCTCGTCCCGCTCTCGTCCAACGCTGTCCCGATCGCTCGGCGATCGAGTGTAGCAGCCGACCCGAGCTCGACGATCGACCGACCATCCCGTCCGGCAATCATCCCGAGCGTCTCGATCTCGGATCGAGCATGCGGCTTGCGGCTTGGACAAGTCTCGACCGGTTAGGGTTTTGGGTATGATGGGCCGGTTCGATTTCGGTTAGGTGGTTCGGTTTAAAACTTAATTAAAATCATCGTTCTGGTTTAATAAACAGATTTTAATAATTTTATTAAATCTGGTTAAACCGGGATAAGAAATCCGATGTCGAAAGAAATATTGGATTTAGTGCCTAAACCAGGAATTTCTAATTTGATTTGGTTGGACCAAATAAATTGAGAAATTCCGGTTTAGTAAATAACCGGTTGACAATTGTGGTCATCGTAGTAATTGAAACTTGGTTAGACCAGTTTTAATGAACCAGACCGGTTATGTCAAATAATTGGACAATTGGGTCATGTCTTGGACATGGACCAATTCTTGGGCCTCGGGCCAAGAAGTTAAAACAATTGGGCCAATTATTTGAGTCTTTCTTCAGATTAATTTAAAATTTATTTTATAAAATCATAAAGTCGATTTTAAATTAAAGTTTCCGAAATTTTGAAATTAGAAAGTTTCTTAAAATAGAAGTTTCTGAATTTGCGGGTTTTGGATTTTAAAGAAATTTCTAAAGTTAGAAAGTTTCCAATTTTAGAAAGTTTCCAAAAATAGTAGGTTTCTAAAAATAGAAAGTTTCCCGAAATAGTAATCTTCTATTTTGGGAATGAATTTTAATAAACCTACGAACCTCAAATAATATCAAGCGTTGGATGTCTTGTCCAGGTTATGTCAGCTGTCGAAGCCCATTCAATTGCATTCATGGCCTTACAGTGTGAGGATGTCTGTTTTTGCGTGGGTAAGACGGTTTGTGATTCATAAATGTCATTGGGAGTCCCAGACATTAATGATTACATGACTGTATAGTCTGGTTTTCTTGACTAGGCGATCTTGAGTCCCGGGCCTTGAGACATCAGAGTGGATTGGGCCTCGGGCCCAGATTCACAACCAAGAGTTATATCACGGATATAATTAGCCGACTTAGGGCTTACCGATATAAGCTAAGGTTGGGTGACGGCCAGTGGCCCACTTTAATCTTAGTTATATGTGGATCTTGGAATCATTATATTCTATTGAGGGTAACTTAGGTTATTGAATATAATGTGTGATTAATCATATTAAATTTTTAATACGAGATTAATCATATTGAACATAATAACTAATAACCTTTTTTATTTATATATTTCAGATATGACTACTACAAGCACTCAAAACACATTCTCGATCCGGTCTGTTCTCGAGAAGGAGAAGCTGACTGGAACGAACTTCCTGACATGGTCAAGGAACTTGAGGCTGGTCCTCAAGCAGGAGAAGAAGGATTATGTCCTTCGTGATCCCCTCCCCGAGACGCCTCTTGCCAATGCTGCCAGGACTCTGCACAATGCTTGGGAAAAGCATTCGTCAGATGAAAATGATGTTTATTGCCTGATGTTGGTGACAATGACTCCTGAGCTGCAAAAACAGTTCGAAAGTGTATTGTCTCCCATCGAGATAATGGCAAGCCTGAAATCGCTTTTTCAGGAGCAGGCTAGGACCGAGAGGTTCCAGACAGTTAAGAACCTCTTGGACTGTAAGTTGGCTGCGAATGCGGCAGTGAGTCCTCATGTCTTGAAGATGATGGGTTATCTCGATCATCTTCAGAAACTCGACTGCCCAATCAGCCAGGAACTTGCCTGCGACATCATTCTGCAGTCTTTACCTGCAAGCTATGATCAGTTCATTCTGAACTTTAACATGCATGGTTTGAGTAAGACACTACCTGAGCTTCACGGAATGCTCAAGACTGCAGAGCCCAACTTGAGGAAAACCGCCAAGGACCCCAATGTGCTTATGGTGCAAAAGGGCAAGGGGTTTAAGAAATCCTCTGCTAAGGATAAGGGAGCGGCCAAGGCTGTCCAAGTCGCGGACAAGGACCATGGTGTGGGCAGTCACATTAACCATGATAGTTTGATTGGCAGTAGGTAAAGTTTGAGCAATTGCAGGTCTAGGAGGATGAGTAGGGAGCCAATTATCCTTGAATGCGTGTATTGTTGTTCCATCACCGATTAGGTAGCTTGATCCTTTCTTAAGTAGTTCCATGCCATGTAGTATTGATGCACATACATACGATTGTTTAACACGCTTTTTTGCATTGAAAAGATGATCATCCCTAAAGTACATTGCCTTATATAGTCGTGAGAATAAGCAGTTTGGATGTTGTATTAGTCGATTAGCTTGTTTGGCAAGTAGTGAGTCATTGAACATACTTAAATCTCGGAAACCCAATCCCCCTTACTTCTTAGAATAATGTAGTCTCTTCCATGCAACCCAAAGAATCCCTTTGCATTGCATACTTGTTTCCCACCAAAATCTCATCAAGATAGATTCAATTTCAGAAATGATTTCTGCTGGAAGTTTAAAACATGACATAGAATATACCGGTGTAGCAAGAGCTACTGATTTAAGAAGCACTTCTTTGCCGGCCGGTGTTAACGGGTGCTCCAATGTGTTGTCCTCTGTTTAACTTTGTTGATGATATCTTGAAACATTTCTTTCTTTTTCCTGCCAAATTGTTCGAGCAACCCTAAATATTTCTCAGCTCCTCCAAGTTTACAGATTCCTAATATGATCTTTAATCTATCTTGTGTAGAAGAATAGATCCTTGATCCGAAGGTGATCACAGATTTATCTTGATTGATTCTCTGTCCGGAACATTGTTCGTATAAACTGAATACTTTCTTTAGTGCTTCACAATTCCGTTGATTTGCTCTACAGAAGAATAAAGAATCATCTGCAAAAAGTAGATGTGTGATCGAGGGAACACCATTCCTAATCTTGATGCCTTGTATTCTCTTTTTTCTTACATTAACATCCAAAAGATGACTTAAAATGTCAGCACAGAGAATGTATAAATATGGCGAGAGTGGATATCATTGACGGATTCCACGTGCATGGATGATTAAACCTTGAGGAATTCCATTAATTAGTACATAGTATTTTACTGTAATAACCGTAGCCATGATCCAGCTAATCCAAGTTTCAGAAAAACCAAAAGCTCGCATAGTTTGCTCCAAAAAACTCCATTCAACACGGTCATAAGGTTTGCTTATGTCCGTTTTTACAGCCATGTAAGTTTGTGAGACCCGTTTTCTTGATTTAAGCGAATGCATCAATTCATGAGCAATCATAACATTATCAGATATTAAGCGTCCCATAATGAATGCAGCTTGCGAATCCGAGATAATCTTATCTAGAAAAGATTTTAGTCTATTGACGAGCAGCTTGGATATAATTTTGTAAAGGACATTACACAAAGCTATAGGTCTATAATCAGAAAGTGTTATCGGGTGCTTAATTTTCAGAATCATGCAAATATTTGTATGGTTGATTGCAGGGTTAATGATACCTGAATGAAAGAAACGCTGTATTTCCTGAACCACATCACCACCTACAATATCCCAAAATTCATGATAGAATCGAGCCGTTAGACCATCAGGGCCTGGAGCTTTATCAGCTCCGATATCTCGCACTGCTTTGTATATTTCTTCTGCCGTGAAATCTTGCGTGATAGTTTCATTGATTTCAGTGGTGACCATTGGTTTGAATTCTTTAAAAATAGATAAATCCACCTGATTTTTTTTGCTCTCGTACACCTTTTGAAAGTAATCTTCCGCATGTTTTCCTATTGCTCGATCCCCCCGATACTCTGTTCCGTCTGAGTCTTGGATTGTATGAATTCTATTTCGAGCAAACCTTTCCTACATGCAAGCTTGAAAAAACTTCGTATTTCTATCACCGGAGACTTGTAGCTCTGTTCTACTATTAGTTTGCCAATATAGTTCCTCATTATGGTATCATCGAGTAGTTCCTTCCTGATTTGAGGTATGGTCTCTCGTATATTCCCTGTTGCAGTGAGAGCGAAGTCTAATTCGACTTGTAGTTCTTCGATCCGTTTTGCAGAATTAATCTTGTATTTTTGTTTACGAAAGGACATAGCTTTGCGACATTCTTTGATCTTTTCTAATATGAAACCATTGTAATGTACTAATGTAGAGTTCCAGCCCTTATCAACATATGTTTTGAAGTCTTTTACTTGGAGAAGATGTTTGTCAAAACGAAAGGGTTTACGATGGTTTTGGGAAACGAAAGCAATTGTAGTGACGACAGGTCGATGATCAGACCCTGATAAACGTAAGAATTGAGCTTCTGAGGCAGGGAATTTAGTGATCCATTCTGAGTTTGCAACTACTCTATCGAGATAGCATTTGACAATATGAATCCCTCTTTGTCCAACCCAAGAAAAACGATCACCGGTGTAACGAAGATCATGTAAATCGCAAGCACTATACATGTTGCGGAAAGCTGTAAAAGTATGTGCTTCTCTTACTTGGCCTCCTTCTTTCTCATCATTTGACAATATTTCGTTGAAATCTCCGACTAAAAGCCAATGACCATTTCTAGATGCGTTTATTCTTTGTATTCTGTCCCATAATATGTGTTTGTATTGATGATTGGGTTCTCCATAAACACAAGACAAATAGAAATCCATGACATTGCATTCAATATACACATCAGTCATCCTTACATACTCATATAACTTAGTTAATACAACATTCTTTTTCCATAAGATAGCTAAACCCCCACTTCTTCCTTGTGGAGGGACTGTGAACACAAAGTCAAATCCCAAAGACACACAAACATCACGTAAAATATCACATTTATTTAGAGTTTCTACTAAAAACAGTAAATCCGGAGAGTATTGCTTGCACATCTCTTCCAGACGTTTCTTCGTCAGCGGCGCAGCCACGCCCTGACAGTTCTAGGAGAGGACTCTCATTGCGACTGTGGGGGTACCGGGCCCCATGCGCCTCTGTCCAAGTTGATCGGGTCATTGTTGGACCCAAGAGACTCACGTCTCTCTTTCTTCATAGGAGGAACCAGTCCCAACTCCTCGTTGTGTTCCATAATAGGTCGTTCCAGTTTGCTTTCCACATTGTTACGCTTCCTTTTCTTTACTTGAAGATCTTGCTCAGTGTTAACATAGTCTTCAAACACATCAAGAAATGTTTCTTCCTTAAACTTAGCTTTCAATGTTACTTCAGTTTCTTCATCAGTTTTACAATCAAATCCAGATGACATTATAGAAAATTCAGGTTTTGGAACAATCATACCAGTGTTTGTAATACCCGGAATAATCACGCCGCCATTTCCATCAGTAGAGATATCTGATGAATCGTCGGAGATGAACTGGTACTTGTTAGCATAATAGTGCAGCATATCATCGATCTCTTGATTCGTAGGGTGATAGGGGTCTAGTTTTAATCCTATTCTACTGCAAGTGCACAGTTAAGTGATTGTAGTATATAGGGTATCGAATCCACAGAGACTCTGGTTTTGATAGATTAGAACTGTATGTAGAGATTTAAACTAAGAAGAAAGCAATGTGAAGTAAACTAAATAGCAATGCGAGAAAGTAAACAAGTAGCAGATTATCGGTGGTGAAAGCAGTTAATTAAAGGCGCTAAGTCTAGTGTGTTCTCAGGAAATCAGACAAGCAGACAAATCAATCAGTCAGGATCTAATTAAGCACAGTTCTAGAACTCAAATCACGGATATAGAATTAACCAAATTCCTTTGCGAGAATTCTCTAAGTCTAAGTGCAGTAATCCAAATTCCTTTGCAATTACTAATAGATTAAACCAGCATTAATTTCAAGTTCGATATGTTCACAATTAAACTAAACCAAATTCCTTTGCGAATAATTCAATTGCCCAACCTAAATAGTTCAGATTCTAAACCACACTCTCGTGTCGTATTTAGCAACCTAAGATCTAGATTCTAATTGATCAGGTTAGAACTAGCATTAAGCATAATTTAGATCGAAGAACATTCTATTCATGTGAATCCTTAACTGATTTAAACAAGTCTAGCAAGTCATGAAATCCTTAATGAGAAACCCTAAACCTAACTATGAATCTACTCAGACATGGAAGATGTAAACATAATCAATGAATTAATAGATTGCATAAAATAGATTAAATAAATAAAGGGGTTCGAAATCTTCTCCAAAATAAAGTGAAGTACAGGATCAGATCAGCCCCAATAGCTCTAAAAACTCTCTGCTCTTAATTATGAAAGCGTATGTAAACAAAACACCAAAATCCTAATATATATAGCTAATCACGTCTGGGGCTTCTGTGTAATATCTGGAACTTTTCTGGGCTCTTCTGCATTATTTGATAACTTCATAAACCGCCGAGATTCTGGCCCATTCGCTAGTGTGTCGACCGTTGCAGGTGTGCAACGATCGACGCATGATCCCAAAACTGGACAGTGAGTTCATTCACTCGGACCAAATCTCCAAATCACTCCAATAAGCTCCATAATCACCACATTAGCTCCAAACGTGCGTGTACCTAATAAAACCTGCAAAAGATTCTAAAAAAACACAAATAGACTCTAAAACAGACTTATATCATGGCATAAAACCGGTAAAAACCATGATATATCATAGGGCACTGTAAGCCCGCAATTTCTCCTTGTTTAACAAAGTCATGTAAGACCTTTTGGAAATCACCAACCGTAAACTTCCCCGTCTCAAGTTTCTTCTTGAGATAATGGTACATTTCCACTGCTTTATCACGATCAACCGGAGAAACGTGTGGGCTTGAATCAACAAGGGAAGTAGAAGATGGTCCAGCAACCATACCAGTTTGATTATAGGCAGTAGTGAGCATTGCTTCCTCCTGTGCATTACCCGTTGAACTTCATCGCCATCATCATTTATATTCCTCTGATTTCCAGGGTCATCGTCATCAGATTGGTATGGGCAATCCTTAACATCGTGGGTTAACATACCACACTTGACACAGAAATTCCGAAGCCTTTCATAACGGAACTTGAGTACAATAGGTTCATCTTGACCGAAAGTGAAACTTCGTTGAAAACGCAGAGGCAGATCAATATTCTAGTTTATCTTCACACGAACAAAATCAACAAGATTAGCGGTTTCATTGAAGTCGACTTCAATAACCGGACCAAGTTTGTCACCAATGAATTCCACCATGGGGAGTTCTGCTTAATCCATTCACTGAAAGACCACGGTCCACGACGGAGTACCAAATTAAGGGCTTCTGCCGATTGAAAAACAAACTGAAATTTGTGAGCCTCGTCAATCCGACCAACCACTTCTTCTCCGACTCCCAATAGTTTGGGCATCTGGCCAATTAAAGCACGCATGTTCTGCTTTTTTGGATTAAGCAGAACTCCAATCAAAGAGAAACGATTTACTCGCACCGCTTGGGAACAAACTGATGATGGAAGGGCGATTGGGGCGTCATTGATACCCAAATCGATTTCATGCATTCTTCTGCGTAGATTGTCAGTCATTTTTGTGTGAATCTTAACTTCGTAACCTCTCGAGAAAAACTGATCGATGGAGTTTAAATAGGGCAAAATCCATGGCGGTTTAAGAGGGACAAAAGTAACTGTAGGAGAGAGACAGTAAAAACCGCTAGAGAAGGGGCTCAACGGACAGTAACCGACGTTGACAATCCATATAAATTGGGAAATAACGGCCGGACAAAGACTCTCGAGAAGGAAAAGGTGACGGTTTTCAGAAATCGCCATTTTTGTCGCCTAGAGAGAAAAAGTAATTGTAGATATATATATATATATATATATATTTTTTTTTGCTTTTGTTACGATTTGATGTTTAAAGTAAATTAATATGTTTCATGTATACTTGCAATCATATATTTGTTTTGTAGGATCGTTTAGTGAGAAAAGGATGAGAAAGATAGGAAAAAATCTATTAATTTATGTATTTATAGAGTTTTAAGCTTTATATTATAATAAAATGATATATATATATTAGAAATTTAATTTACTTATAATATAAATTTAATTTATTTATATATCGCACAATCGCTCGAGCTGACGCTAGTTATATATTAGATTGTATGATAGTCTTGATTTCCAAATCCTTTTCCAGAGTTACCCACATATCCTAAGGCATTGTGTGCCAAACGCAAACCTCATCCAAGTTAGTTTTCTTGTACAAGACATGACCCAAATTTAGAGACGACATGCTTAAACATATAGGTGGTGACTGAAGCTAAAAAAAAGTGAAGGAATCAATGTTTAGACCCTTTGTATCGTTTAAGCATGATTGAACATCCATTTATAAAAAGGGAGTGAGCGCATTTGTGTGCAAACTGGTACAGAACTATACAACCAGCTGTTAGATATAAACAAAAAATCAAAATTTTATCACTATCTCATAATTATATATATACTGTGTTATCATCTTAAATAGCTATTTCACATCTTGAAAATTTATAGCTTAATACTATCGAGATAGTAATTATATTATCTTTTTAGTTTTATATAAACTGTGTTGTCATCTTAAAGAATGTTTTCCATCTTCAGAATTTAGATATTAAGAAATTTAAGATAATAATTATTTTCTTACTATATTTTATTCAATATTGTGCAATATATTCGTTAAAAAAAATTAATAACAAACTAGATTTTGACCCGCGCTTAGAAAGCGCGGATTTATTTTCTTTATAAATTTTAATTTTTTTGTTTATTTTGTTCATAGTAATTTAGATTTTTAATTATGTAATCTAATTTTGATTATAATTGTTTAACCCGTATTATAAAAAGTGAGTTAATAATTTAGATTATTTTAAAAATGAAATGTGTGTTATTTGGGAAGAGATACTAAAATAACGATTTCGCATTATATATTTTAATCCGTGTTGTATCGTAAGATCATGATTTGAATATATATATATATGTGTGTGTGAAAACAACCATTGTAAAAGTTATGTGGTATAAGTTTAATATATATATATATATATATCTGTGTGTGTGAAAACAACCATTGTAAAATTTATGTGGTATAAGTTTAATTTTATTGCATTTATCTAAATATTATGTTATATAACAATAGATAATTATAAAAAATTATTATGTTTTATATTTAATAATTAAATATTTACGAAAGTAGAAACAAAACAATCCGTTTATATATATATATATATATATATATATATATATATATATATATATATATATATAACACATGTTGTAATGGTATATATAATTTTCAAATTTTATTGAACAACCCGTTAAAAACTGCATTCAAACATAAAGTATAATTTAACGCCTCAAATATTTGAATAATATAAATATGGAATAATTTTAATATTTTTATTAAGTTTAAAATATATCAACTGAAATTATTTAATATATATAAATATATATATTAAACTAATGCGTAGATTTTTTTTAAAAAATTTATAATCGAAATTGTCTAATTTATTTTTCAACCCATTCAATGATTTAAATATTTTGCAATTTGATGGAAGAACCCGCTAAAAAGTGCAATCGTAAAAACATCAATCGTAATATGTATATATATATATTTTTGAAACAAAAATAAAGAAGATATTAGAATATATTATAAATATATTTAGAATTAAATAATAAATTGTAGAATATTAACTTATATATATATATATAAATAGTTGATATATAAGTTTAATTAAATCATTAATGTGCAATGGTACAAATTGTAAATAACACATGCCACAAAGGTTAGTTTCCTAACCACTCTAATTTTTTAATAGTATTGATTGATTTAATAACTTAATTATGCTTGGTTTTATTTCTTTAATTAAATTTTAGTTAAGAATAATTTATAATATTTATTTTAATACTAATTTCGAAATTAATTATTATTTTACTAAATTTTTGAAAAAGATTTTTGTTAGATATGATTATGATAGAAAAAGGAAAACAAAAGATATTATAAGATATTATGAATAAATCAAATATAAATTGTTTTACAGTTTTACCCTTAATGAAGGATACAATTCCTAATAAAATTAAGGACAATTTTCGGAAACAACATTTATGTACCATGGCCAAACTCCAATTTTTTAATAGTATTGATTTTAGGAATTCAGATGTCTATAATTTAAATGTTTATTCTATGTCCCATGTGTTAAACAATTAAAGTATATTTAAAGGAAATATAAGTTTATATATATTTTGTTGTAATTAACAACTAAGTTACTAAGATTTGCAGATTTTCCTGAAATTATGGCTAGAAATCTTGACAAGAATATCTTAGTTGGTATGTTGTTTTTTTTTTTTAAATGAAAATCTGTTTAATGATTGCTTTATGAATATATTGGATATTTATATACAAATATTGCTTTATAAATATCTTGGATAATAAAATCATATATAAAACGAATGCGATGTTTACGTTTTTTCTGTTTGTCATATTAAAAATAGAAATATTAATCAAAATTTTTTAATATTTAAGTATATTGAGTTTCTCATTCTATTCATATTATATGTTTATCAACATTGTACATATTTTCATTAAAAACAAAATTTAGTAACAAATTTTAGATTTCGGATGGTTATATTTGTATGTTTATCTTATGTTTCACACTAAATAGTTATTATATATTCAAAATGAAAGATAGCTTTTATGTTTATTTTGTTGTCATCCTAAAAGGATATTTTTCAATCTTAAGATTTTAGAGTTTAAGAATATTGAGTTAGTAATTATCTTACCTTTTAGTTATATATATATATATATATATATATATATATATATATATATATATATATATTGTGTTGTAATCTTAAAGGGAGTTTTCCATCTTAAGAATTTAGAGTTTAAGAATATTGAAGTACCAATTATTTTATTAATATATGTTATTAAATATTTTACAATATTTACATTTAATAAAAATTTTGACGACAAATTTAAAAATTATGGATGCCCATAGTTCACATGTTTATCTTATGTCTCACATATTAAGTATTTAAATTATATTTAAAAATAAATATAAGTTTTATGTTTGTTGTGTTGTCATCTTAAAAGGATACTTTTCATCTCAAAATTATAATATTTAAGAATATTTAGGTAATAGTTATTTCCTTACTAAATGTTATTCAACAATGTGAAATATTTTCACTAATAAAGAATTTAATAGCAAATAATTTACTTTATTTTGTTTGTTTATCTTTGTAGTTTAATATATATTGTGTTGCCATTCTAAAATGATATTTTCCATCTTAAGATTTTATAGTTAAAGAATATTGAAGTGGTAATTATCTTACATTTTTAGTTTATATACATATATATATATATTTATATATTATGTTGTCATTTTTAATAGACTTTTTCCATTTTGAGAATTTATGGTTTAATAATATTGAGATAGTAGTTATATTACCTTTTTAGTTATATATAATTGTGTTGTCATCTTAAAAGATATTATCCATCTTTAAAATTTAGAGTTTAAAATTTTTGAGGTAATAATTATTTGTTTACTATATGTTATTCAATATTATGCAACATTTCCTTTTAAAGAAAATTTAATAACAGGTTTTTCAAAATCGGATGCCTATAATTTAAATGTTTATATTATATCTCACGTATTAAAAATTAAAGTATATTTAAAGGAAATATAAGTTTTTTTAAATATTTTGTTGTAATTAACAACTAGATAATTTCAATATAAATATATTGCCATATAAATATTTTGGATATCAAAATCATATATTTGTGATGTTTATATTTTTTGTGATGTCATCTTAAAAAGATACTTTTCATCTCAAAATTTTAATATTTAAGAATATTTAGGTAATAGTTATCTTCTTACTAAATGTTATTCAACAATGTGAAATATTTCCACTAATAAAAAAAATTGAATATCAAATAATTTAATTAATTTCGTTTGTTTATCTTTGTAGTTTAATATATATTGTGTTGCTATCCTAAAATGATATTTTACATCTTAAAATTTTATAGTTAAAGAATATTGAAGTGATAATTAACTTATAATTTTAGGTTATATACACACACACATATATATTATGTTGTCATTTTTAATAGACGTTTTCCATTTTGAGAATTTATGGTTTAATAATATTGAGATAGTAGTTATATAACCTTTTTAGTTTTATATAATTGTGTCATCTTAAAAGATATTATCCATCTTTAAAATTTAGAGTTTAAAATATTTGAGGTAATAATTATTTGTTTACTATATGTTATTCAATATTATGCAACATTTCCTTTTAAAGAAAATTTAATAACAGTTTTTTCGAAATCAGATGCCTATAATTTAAATGTTTATATTATATCTCACGTATTAAAAATTAAAGTATATTTAAAGGAAATATAAGTTTTTTTAAATATTTTGTTGTAATTAACAACTAAGCAAGATAATTTCAAT
The DNA here is from genome assembly GCA_030180135.1 of Orychophragmus violaceus. Lineage (NCBI taxonomy): Eukaryota > Viridiplantae > Streptophyta > Magnoliopsida > Brassicales > Brassicaceae > Orychophragmus > Orychophragmus violaceus. The sequence continues at coordinate 94,167,656 of CM058230.1, forward strand.
ATAAATATATTGCCATATAAATATTTTGGATATAAAAATCATATATTTATGATGTTTATATTTTTTTGTGTTGTCATATTAAAATTATAATTTTCATCCCAAAATTTTAATATTTAAGTAAGTTGATTTAATCATTATCTTCATATTTCTTGTTTTTTGGTTGATTGTGTGTCATTAGAGTTAAAATTTATATATAGATTATTATGGTTTTTTTTCTTTGTATTTTTCTTAAGTCAGTGGCTGAAGAAAAAAAAGAAGAAGATAGAGTTACGTTGATAAGAGGAGGAAGACTAAAAGAAGAAGATAAAACTTATGTTAAGATTTGATGTTTAAAGTAAATTAATAGGTTTCATGTATGCTTACAATCATATATTTGTTTTGTATGATCGTTTAGTGAGAAAAGAATGAGAAAGATAGGAATTTTTTATTATTAATTTATGTATTATTTATAGAGTTTTAAGCTTTATATTATAATAAAATGGTATATAAATATATATATATTAGAAATTTAATTGACTTATAACTTAAATATAATTTATTTATATATCGCGCAACCGCTCAAGCCCACACTAGGTATATATTAGATTGTATTATAGTCTTGATTTCCAAATCCTTTTTCAGAGTTTCCCTCAGATCCCACGGCATTGTGTAAGCCAAGCGCAGACCTCATCCAAGTTAGTTTCCCTGTACTACAAGACATGACCCAAATTTAGAGACGACATGCTTAAACATAAATGTGGTGACTAAAGCGAGAAAAAAGTGAAGGAATAGTTTAGACCCTTCGTATCTTTTGAGCATGATTGCAAATCCATTTATAAAAAGGGAGTGAGCGCATTTGTGTGCAAATTGGTATGGAACTATACAATGAGCTGTTACATATAAACAAAAAATCGAAATTTTAGCACTATCTCACATGTTTATCTTATGTCTCATATATTAAGTATTTTAAATTATGTTAAAAATAAATATAAGTTTTATGTTTGTTGTGTTGTCATCTTAAAAGGATGTTTTTCATCTCAAAATTATAATATTTAAGAATATTTAGGTAATAGTTATCTTCTTACTAAATGTTATTCAACAATGTGAAATATTTCCACTAATAAAAAAATTTAATAGCAAATAATTTAGTTTATTTCGTTTGTTTATCTTTGTAGTTTAATATATATTGTGTTGCTATCCTAAAATGATATTTTACATCTTAAAATTTTATAGTTAAAGAATATTGAAGTGGTAATTATCTTATATTTTTAGGTTGTATACATATATATATATATAAATATATATATATATAAATATATATTATGTTGTCATTTTTAATATACGATTTCCATTTTGAGAATTTATGGTTTAATAATATTGAGATAGTAGTTATATAACCTTTTTAGTTTTATATAATTGTGTTGTCATCTTAAAAGATATTATCCATCTTTAAAATTTAGAGTTTACAAATTTTAAGGTAATAATTATTAGTTTACTATATGTTATTCAATATTATGCAACATTTCCTTGTAAAGAAAATTTAATAACAGGTTTTCGAAATCGGATGCTTATAATTTAAATGTTTATATTATATCTCACGTATTAAAAATTAAAGTATATTTAAAGGAAATATAAGTTTTTTAAATATTTTGTTGTAATTAACAACTAAGCTAGATATTTTCAATATAAATATATTGCCATATAATTATTTTGAATATTAAAATCATATATTTGCAATGTTTATATTTTTTGTGTTGTCATCTTAAAATTATAATTTTCTTCTCAAAATTTTAATATTTAAGTATATTGATTTAATCATTATCTTCATATTGTCTTGTTTTTTTGGTTGATTGTGTGTCATTAGAGTTAAAATTTATATATAGATTATTATGGTTTTTTTTATTTGTATTTTCTTTAAGTCAGTGGCTGAAGAAAAAAAAGAAAAAGATAGAGTTACGTTGATAAGAGGAGGAAGACTAAAAGAAGAAGATAAAGCTTGTATTAAGATTTGATGTTTAAAGCAAATTAATAGGTTTCATGTTTGCTTACAATCATATATTTGTTTTGTAGGATCGTTTAGTGAGAAAAAGATGAGAAAGACATGAAATTTTTTTTATTAATTTATGTATTATTTATAGAGTTTTAAGATTTATATTATAATAAAATGGTATATAAATATATATATTAGAAATTTAATTTACTTATAACTTAAATGTAATTTATTTATATATCGCGCAACCGCTCAAGCTCACACTAGTTATATATTAGATTGTATGATAGTCTTGATTTCCAAATCCTTTTTCAGAGTTTTCCTCAGATCCCAAGGCATTGTGTAAGCCAAGCGCATACCTCATCCAAGTTAGTTTCCCTATACAAGACATGACCCAAATTTAGAGACGACATAAACATATATGTGGTCAATAATGCAAAAAAAAGGTGAAAGAATCGATGTTTAGACCCTTCGTATCGTTTGAACATGATTGGAAATCCATTTATAAAAAGGGAGTGAGCACATTTGTGTGCAAATTGGTACGGAACTAGACAATCAGCTGTTACATATAAACAAAAAATAATAATCGAAATTTTAGCACTATCTCAAAATTGTTATTGTAAAATTATATAAAGGATTCACTTACAACTATGTGTTAGTAAGATTTGTAGTAATGTGGCTCGGTCTGCAGCTGCAGAACTAGATCTGATATCGTCTTGTAGGCTTCTGTGAGATGAGTTACGTTCTCCATGTTAACCTAAGTTAAAAGAAAATAGTGATGAGTGACATTAGGGATTGGAGAGCCTACCTCCAATGAGGAAGCCATCCTTTGAGCCCTAAAACAACTTTTAGGGTTATGGGAACCCATTCAAATGCATGACAACTCCCAAGGTAGAGCGCTCCTGCTGCACCCAAGCCGATACCTCCTACTCCTTTCTTTACTATCAAAACCAACATTAAAGGATTATAATTACTTAGCTATTTATATACATATTTTAAAACTATTCAAGTAAAGTGTAGATAATTTTTGGATACCTTTTGGGGGTTCTGAAATCAAAAGGGTAGCAACAAATGTAGCTACATGATATAATGATCCCACATCATCCGCCATATTTTCGGATATTTCTCCGATATCACACCCTGATTAATCAACGAGGATTATAAATACATTATTATTATAAGTTCTCATCAAATAGTATTTAAAAGAACATATATATATTTAAAACCAAAACCAATCGTACATGCAGTGGTTTCCACTCCACCGAACAAAGTAAGGGGACGTTTTGGAGCAGTCGGACAAATCCATTTAATCTATGCAAAGTTATTCTTATTAGAAAATAAACCAAATATCCATTAATTTAGCCATTAATAAATCAGATTCATGGCAATAACATGCATGTTAATGAATTCGTACATGTGGAAGATCCAAATTTCTCACAAACCGAGCTGAACTGCAAACATAATAACCATATGTGTATATAGTGAGAATCACACACACTTCGTATACAAACAAGAACAAGAGTTAAGATACATAAAACTTTATTGAAATGATCTTAATTCCAAGAAAGAATAAATTCAGAAGAACATTATAATAGAGTATATTATCTATTCTAGTCATGAGTATATTATTTAGGTGGCGCCACAAATTTTATATACAGATAAGAAGTTCTGAAAATGCAGAATTTGTAAAATTAGTTTTTGAATAACATTTGAACGTGCCAAATTTTAACTTTTAAAATCATTGTTTTATTTAACTCGCAAAATCCCATTAATTTTTTTTTTCTTTTCCAAAACATGCTGTTATATACAACTAAGATGAGAGTAGTTTGCTTTGATTGACGGAAAACTTATTTTTTTTTTTTTTTTGATCAAATCTGATTGACGGAAAACTTATAAAACAATAAATTTGAGAGTTTATTTACTCGGCGCCGTTTTGGCCGATGTCATGCAGCCAGACAATAGTGGCCTTATGAGTTCCTCTAGGTCGAACAATTGTAGTTTCCCCAAATACATTACCCCATGCAGTTCCACTACCTGTAGAGATTTAATCATATACAAACTTAATTATTAACCATGAGAGAACATAGTCCAACAAACTATGGAAGAAACATGAACACATGCCAGAAGCCATGCTTTGATGAGAAGAATTCTTTGTTTCTGAAGGATTCTTTTTCAATACTTTCGAAAACTTGAAAGTTGTTCTAAGAGATGAAAAAATTATGAGGGAATGTAAGGGAGGACGTTTTATATTTATACACCAAAGGAGTGTTGTGGAGGAACATCTTTGTATTAAAAGAAGAATGCATGCATGACTAAAAACAAATATTACTCTTAAAAGCTGGATGCATATGACAGATATTATCATTAATTTGCAATTAAATTAAACTTTATTGGGTGTTAATTTATCTTGTGTATTGAAAACTTCAATATTTATTTTTTGTTTTTACAGTACTATCTGAATTTAATTTCAATTGATTTTCATGTTAACTTAAAGGAAACAAATATACAAATATTTTTATAATCCATACACAATATATAATTCTTGTAGACATCATCAAATTTCAAAGTATTTAATATTATAAAACATATAGAATTAATAGTTGCCTACTTTTACAAAGATAATTCCACTATCTCTTTTAATTCAAGTTGAGAAAAACGTAAACAATGGTGAAAAAATGCAAACAGAAAATTTGTTGACGAAATAATACTTTTAGTAATTATTCAAGATTCATATTACAATATAATCATTGTGAAGTGGGGGTTTCGGTGGAAGCTCTGGGTTGTTCCCCTCTTTATATGGCCTCCTTGAGGATGGTGACGGTCTAAGAGGTGGCTTCGCGGAGTGGTTGTGGACCGACAATAGTGGAGGAGGCGTGGTTTCCCTTCTCCCTCATGGTTAGGCATGTACGTGTGACGGTGGTAGACCTAAAATAGTGATGTTCGAATTGGTGGTCTCTTTACTTCCTAAGCTTAGGCATGACCCTCTAGGCCCAAATCTCTCCTCTCATATTTACCTTCTCCCCTCACGCTTTCTCCCGAACGGTATTTTGGCGATTTCAAGGTTTCATTCTCAGCGGTGACGCCTACGTTGTTGCCTTCAGCCTTCACTTTGATCCGCTCTTGAAGACTTGGCTGTTGAGGCTTCGTCTTCTTCGATCTAGGATTTTATAGGTTCCCAAATCAAGTGGTTTTCGAGCAAATCAATTTAGGTTAGTCCAAACCTAGCCCAATTGGAATTTCCGGTTTGATGTTTGCTTTCTTTTTTGTTTCCTTTCTTTATTTCTTTTCTATTTCCCACATATCCTGTGTAAAAAATATTTCATATGAAAACCTATTGAAAAAAAAAAGCTTGAATACAATGTTGTAACTTAAGATTTCATGTGGTACCATTCAACATTTTTTTTAGGTTGAAATTATTCCCTTCGAAAATGACATGTGAATAACACATAGCCCAACAAGCTTGTAATGACCAAACTAGAGGAGAGCACTCTGCTTCTTCTGGCGTGTATCTTCCATGAAACTTCCAATACCACAATTTAAAAGCTTCCATTGTTGTTTCATATGATCCATCAAAACCACAATCCCGATTGCCTATATGGTGAAATGCACCATAATTGCATTTCACCCATCTCTCTGAAGGACTTAATCATTGCTTCGTATTCGGTATGTGACATGTAGTAGTAGTCCCTCCTTTTTAAATGGTGAAGCTAGGCTAGAGACCCATTCATGGCTGACATTCGAAGCTCGTCGAACTAAATTTTCCATAATCGATGCTTTTTGTGAAAAGATTAGTTTATTTTTATTTTTCCATAATCTCCATAGTATAAAGATAAGTGTTGTTCGTTTATGGACCGTCCACTGCTGATTAGAGATATAGTTCCAAAGAAATTGTATTATATCGTCAAATTGTGTATCCGAATCAAAGAAGATCTGAGTTTGTAAACCTAAAACCGCCCGACCGACTGAGCAAAAGAACATGTAAAGAACAAATGATCATTGATCCCCTCGTAATTACAATACCTGACACACGTAGGGTCGACATTGTTATTCCTACGGAGAAGTTAGCATTTACATCTATTTCTTTTATGAGTATATGCCAAAGCAAATGCATGCAGTTGAACGAGATTGATTTTGACATGTCTTGGTTAAATTACACATATATATGGTTTGGTCGCTATTGTCAACAATCGACTCATTCTTGGCAAGGTGGTAACCTGTCTTAACAAAGTAGACTTCATGATTACTCGATCTCCAAATCACATAATACCTTGCGAGCTAAGAGGGGAGGAACACTTTATATATTAGATAATGATCATCTTGTTCTATTAGTTTCAATATCTCATCAGTTTTCAATTGCATTGTGTTGGTATCATATATATAAAGTGTGAATAGATAATAGAAAATTCATATAAGGCAACAATTTAGGACCTCTTAGTGGTGATGTTGGTAGTCAAGTGATTTGCTCAAAGTTTACTTTCCTAAATCTATATGATACATGTACAGACTGCAATCGTAGTATAAAAAGGGTCGAATCTTCAGAGATTCTAGTTCTCACATTCGATTTTTAGGTTCAGATTAAGCTAAACAGAACGCAATGTAAATCGAGATGTAAATTCAAATGGGAAAAAAGCTAGGCTTAGGATATATTTTAGGAAATCACAAAATGCTGATCAACCAATCAACTAGAATTTAGATTAAGCGCAAATTCTAAACTCAAATAACTAAGTTATAATTTACCAACTGTTGTTGCGAAAATTAACTGTATCCAAAAACCTAAAAATTCAAATTCTTTTGCGATTTCATGAACCATAGTTGAAAAAAGTGATGGTTGATGGACCTGATTAAAAAAAAAGAATAAAGACCAAGTTTCGAATCTTTAACTCTAAACGTTCTGTTTATCTTTTCGTTAATATGCATACATTGGACATGCATTTTTTAAAACATTTTATTATGAATTTTAATTTAGTGATTTGATATATATATTTTGAAAACATACATATTCCTAATTTTTTAAAATAAAAAGTGAAATATTTGTTCAATATTTACTAGTCTCACTCTCATCCCAACTCACGTAATCCTAAAGTCATAGAAAGATCTATAAACCTGATAATATCTAATTAATTACAGCAATGCAATTTTTTTTTAAACTGAAATTGTTTGCTAGTTTTTATAACATATTTTAATAGAAACATTAAAAGCAACATAATAAAACAAAATAGTTAACCTAAATAAAAAATAAAACCAGTTTTTTGTCGCCACCCCCAGGAAAAAAAATTCGTCGTCAATCTTCGCCGTCGATTCTCTCCATCGTATCTCGTCGTCGAGTGTCGCTGTCGAATATCACAGTAGGATCTCGCCGCCAAAGAACCTGATGTTGATGTTTAGGTCTATGCTATAAAAGTCCGTGATGTTGTATTCTCCGCCGCTAACCGTCGAGCTTCTTTGCAGGATTGGGATGTTTCTAAACCTTAAATTGGATACCTGAAGCTCATAGTTCAGGTGAAATTTTAAGCTTTCTTCAATTGGAATTAAATATGGTGAAAGATTGGTTGGGGTATTGTATGTCCGTTTTGAATCTGTGCCTTTGGATGATTTACATGCAAGGAATGAAACTTGAATCTACTTTAGGGTGGATTTCATGGGTGGGGGGGGGGGGGAGGGGTTGTTGTTTGGGTTTCATTACTTGCTTGCTAATGCTTATATTTTTCTCTAATTTTTTTTTTGCGACTGCACTTTTGGTCGTAGAATAGTCGTTAAACGTGGTTTTACGACTAAATTACGATTAAATATTGTAGTTGTAAATCCATATTTGCTAAATTGCATAGTCCTAAAAATAATCGGCAAGTTACAACTACATTTACGATTCAGTAGTAGTCGTATCTTAGACGTAGCGTAATCGCAATATATAGGACTAACTTCCGACTACACGACGACAACTGTGAAATATTTCCACTAATAAAAAGCTTCACAAATGTGAAATATTCAACAATGTGAAATATTTCCACTAATAAATTTTTTTAATAGCAAATAATTTAGTTTATTTCGTTTGTTTATCTTTGTAATTTAATATATATTTTGTTGCCATCCTAAAATGATATTTTCCATCTTTAAAATTTATAGTTAAAGAATGTTGAAGTGGTAACTATCATACATTTTTAGTTTATATATATTATGTTGTCAGTTTTAATAGACGTTTTCCATTTTGAGAATTTATGGTTTAATAATATTGAGATAGTAGTTATATAACTTTTTTAGTTTTATATAATTCTATTGTCATCTTAAAAGATATTATCGATCTTTAAATTTTAGAGTTTAAAAAATTTGAGGTAATAATTATTTGTTTACTATATGTTATTCAATATTATGCAACATTTTCTTTTAAAGAAAATTTAGTAACAGGTTTTTCGAAATCGGATGCCTATAATTTAAATGTTTATATTATATCTCACGTATTAAAAAAATAAATTATATTTAAAAGAAATATATGTTTTTAAATAGTTTGTTGTAATTAACAACTAAGCTAGATAATTTCAATATAAATATCTTGACATATAAATATTTTGGATATGAAAATCATATATTTACGATGTTTATATTGTCTGTGTTGTTATATTAAAATTATAATTTTCATCCCAAAATTTTAATATTTAAGTATATTGAGTTAATTATTATCTTCATATTGTCTTGTTTTTGGTTGATTGTGTGTCATTAGGGTTAAAATTTATATATAGATTATTATGGTTTTTTTTGCTTTGTATTTTTTTTAAGTCAGTGGCTGAAGAAAAAAAAGAAGAAGATAGAGTTACGTTGATAAGAGGAGGAAGACTAAAAGAAGAAGATAAAACTTATGTTAAGATTTGATATTTAAAGTAAATTAATAGGTTTCATGTATGCTTACAATCATATATTTGTTTTTTAGAATCGTTTAGTGAGAAAAGGATGAGAAAGATAGGAATAACAAATTATTAATTTATGTATTATTATAGAGTTTTAAGCTTTATATTAATATAAAATGGTGTATAAATATATATATTAGAATATAATTTACTTATAACTTAATTTAATTTATTTATATATCGCACAACCGCTCAAGCCCACACTAGTTATATATTAGATTGTATGATAGTCTTGATTTCCAAATCCTTTTTTAAAGTTTCCCTCAAATCCCAAGGCATTGTGTAAGCCAAGCGCAGACCTCATCCAAGTTAGTTTCACTGTACAAGACATGACCCAAATTTAGAGACGATATGCTTAAACATATATGTGGTGACTAAAGCAAAAAAAAAGTGAAGGAATCAATGTTTAGACCCTTCGTATCGTTTGAGCATGATTGGAAATCCATTTATAAAAAGGGCGTGAGCACATTTGTGTGCAAATTGGTACGGAACTAGACAATCAGCTGTTACTTATAAACAAAAAATAATAATAGAAATTTTAGCACTATCTCAAAATTTTTATTGTAAAGTTATATAAAGGATTCACTTACAACTATTTGTTAGTAAGATTTGTAGCAATGTGGCACGGTCTGCAGCTGCAGAACTAGATCTGATATCGTCTTGTAGGCTTCTTTGAGATGAGTTACGTTCTCCATGTTAACCTAAGTTAAAAGAAAATAGTGATGAGTGACATTAGGGATTTGAGAGCCTACCTCCAACGAGGAAGCCATCCTTTGAGCCCTACAACAACTTTTAGGGTTATGGGAACCCATTCAGATGCATGACAACTCCCAAGGTAGAGCGCTCCTGCTGCACCCAAGCCGATACCTCCTACTCCTTTCTTTACTATCAAAACCAACATTAAAGGATTATAATTACTTAGCTATTTATATACATATTTTAAAACTATTCAAGTAAAGTGTAGATAATTGTTGGGTACCATTTGGGAGTTCTGAAATCAAAAGGGTAGCAACAAATGAAGCTACATGATATAATGATCCCACATCATCCGCCATATTTTCGGATATTTCTCCGATATCGCACCCTGATTAATCAACGAGGATTATAAATGCATTATTATTATAAGTTCTCATCAAATAGTATTTAAAAAACATACATATATATATATATATATAACCAAAACCAATCGTACATGCAGTGGTTTCCACTCCACCGAACAAAGTAAGGGGACGTTTTGGAGCAGTAGGACAAATCCATTTAATCTATGCAAAGTTATATATTCTTATTAGAAAATAAACCAAATATCCATTAATTTAGCCATTAATAAATCAGATTCATGGCAAGAACATGCATATTAATGAATTCATACATGTGGAAGATCCAAATGTCTCACAAACCGAGCTGAACTGCAAACAGAATAACCATATGTGTATATAGTGAGAATCACACACACTTCGTATACAAAGAAGAACAAGAGTTAAGATACATAAAACTTTAGTGAAGTGATCTTAATTCCAAAATAAATTCAGAAGAACTTTATAATAGAGTATATTATCGATTCTAGTCATGGGTATATTATTTAGGTGGAGCCACAAATTTTATATACAGATAAAAAATTTTGAAAATGCAGAATTTGTAAAATTAGGTTTTGAATAACATCTGAACGTGCCAAATTTTAACTTTTAAAATCGTTGTTTTATTTAACTCGCAAAATCCCATTAATTTTTTTTTTCTTTTCCAAAACATGCTGTTATATACAACTAAGATGAGAATAATTTGCTTTGATTGACGAAAAACTTATAAAACAATAAATTTGAGTTTATTTACTCGGTGCCGTTTTGGCCGATGTCATGCAGCCATACAATAGTGGCCTTATGAGTTCCTCTGAGTCTGGGTCGAACAATTGTAGTTTCCCCAAATTCATTACCCCATGCAGTTCCACTACCTGTAGAGATTTAATCATATACAAACTTAATTATTAACTATGAGAGAACATAGTCCAACAAACTATGGAAGAAACATGAACACATGCCAGAAGCCATGCTTTGATGAGAAGAATTCTTTGTTTCTAAAGGAAACTTTTTCAAAACTTTCAAAAACTTGAAAGTTGTACTAAGAGATGGAAAAATTATGAGGGAATGTAAGGGAGGACGTTTTATATTTATACACCAAAGGAGTGTTGTGGAGGAACATCTTTGTATTAAAAGAAGAATGCATGCATGACAAAAGAAAATATTACTCTTAAAAGTTGGATGCATATGACAAATATTATCATTAATTTGCAATTAAATTAAACTTTATTGGGTGTTAATTTATCTTTGGTATTCAAAACTTCAATATTTATTTTTTTGTTTTTACAGTACTATCTGAATTTAATTTCAATTGATTTTCATGTTAACTTAAAGGAAACAAATATACAAATATTTTTATAATCCATACACAATATATAATTCTTGTAGACAACATCAAATTTCAAAGTATTTAATATTATAAAACATATAGAATTAGTAGTTGCCTAGTTTTCCAAAGATAATTCCACTATCTCTTTTAATTCAAGTTGAGAAAAACCTAAACAATGGTGAAAAACTGCAAACAGAAAATTTGTTGACGAAATGATACTTTTAGTAATTATTCAAGATTCATATTACAATATAATCATTGTGAAGTGGGGGTTTCGGTGGAAGCTCTGGGTTGTTCCCCTCTTTATATGGCCTCCTTGAGGATGGTGACGGTCTAAGAGGTGGCTTCGCGGAGTGGTTGTGGACCGACAATAGTGGAGGAGGCGTGGTTTCCCTTTTCCCTCACGGTTAGGCATGTACCTGTGACGGTGGTAGACCTAAAATTGTGATGTTCGAATTGGTGGTCTCTTTACTTCCTAAGCTTAGGCATTACCCTCTAGGTCCAAATTTCTCCTCTCATATTTTCCTTCTCTCCTCAGGCTTTCTCCCGAATGGTGTTTTGACGATTTCAAGGTTTCATTCTCAGCGGTGACGCCTAGGTTGATGGCTTCAGCCTTCACTTTGATCCGCTCTTGAAGACTTGGCTGTTGAGGCTTCGTCTTCTTCGATCTAGGATTTATAGGTTCCCAAATCAAGTGGTTTTCGAGCAAATCAATTTAGGTTAGTCCAAACCTAGCCCAATAGGAATTTCCGGTTTGATGTTTCCTTTCTTTTTTGTTTCCTTTCTTTATTTCTTTTCTATTTCCCACATACCCTTTGTAAAAAATATTTGATATGAAAAACTTTTGAAAAAAATAAGCTTGAATACAATGTTGTAACTTAAGATTTCATGTGGTACCATTCAACATTTTGTTTAGGTTGAAATGATTCCCTTCGAAAATGACATGTGAATAACCCATAGCCCAACAAGCTTGTAATGACCAAACTAGAGGAGAGCACTCTGCTTCTTCTGGCGTGTAACTTCCATGAAACTTCCCATACCACAATTTAAAAGCTTCCATTGTTGTTTCGTATGATCCATCAAAACCACAATCCTGATTGCCTATATGGTGAGATGCACCATAATTGCATTTCACCCATCTCTCTGAAGGACTTAATCATGGCTTCGTATTCGGTATATGACATGTAGTAGTAGTCCCTCCTTGTTAGATGGTGAAGCTATGCTAGAGAACCATTTATGTCTGTCATTTGAAGTTCGTCGAACTAAATTTTCCATAATCGATGCTTTTTGTGAAAAGATTAGTTTATATTTACTTTTCCATAATCTCCATAGTATAAAGATAAGTGTTGTTCGTTTATGGACCGTCCACTGCTGATTAGAGATATAGTTCCAAAGAAATTGTATTATATCGTCAAACTATGTATCCGAATCAAAGAAGATCTGAGTTTGTAAACCTAAAAGCCGTCAGACCGACTGAGCAAAAGAACATGTAAAGAACAAATGATCACTGTTTTCCTCGTCATTACTTGAGACACATAGGGTCGACATTGATATTCCTACAGCGAAGTTAGCATTTACAACTATCGCTTTTTTTGAGTATATGCCAAAGCAAATGCATGCAGTTTTCAGGGAATTGTCGCCTTCCAGATTGCTTTTGACATGTCTTGGTTAAATGACATACATGGTCGGTCGCTATAGTCAACAATCGACTCATTCTTGGCAAGGTGGTAACCATTTAGGACCTCTTGGTGGTGATTTTTGGTAGCCAAGTGATATGCTTAAAGTTTACTTCTCTAAAGCTACATTAATGCACATGCTACAATCGTAGTGTAAAAGAGGTTGAATCTTCAGAAACTCTAATTTTCACATTAGATTTTAGGTTCAGATTAAACAAAGCAGAATGCAATGTAAATCGAGATGTAAATTCAGATGAGAAAAAAGTTAGGCTTAAGAATTTTTGTAGGAAATCACAATATGAAGATCAACCAATCAGCTAGAATTTAGATTAAGCACAAATTCTAAAAATCAAATAACTAAGTTATACTTTACCAATTGTTGTTGCGAAAATTAACTATAAAAACCTAGGAATCGAAATTCTTTTGCGATTTCATGAACCATACTTGAAAAAAGTGATGGTTGATGGACCAGATATATTACGTGTATGTATGTGTATACATTGGACATGCGTTTATTAAAATATATATATTACGTGTATGTATGTTTTTTTTTTTTTGGGTCGGCAACTTTGTTTATTCATATTTCAAAAGAGGTAGTACATCTTACAACATAAGGTGACTTATTACATCGAGCCTGCTTAGCTAAAGTATTAACAAAAGTGAGGTTCCTAGGACAATATTGAAATCTATAGAACCTATTACTTGACAAAGCAAGAAGATCTAATATATGCGTAGATAAGTTAATTGGCACTTCTTGTGGATTTCAGAGATCACCTTGAATGTAACGATTTATGCTGTTGATAAGTAGCTGGCAGTCACTGTGGAAGGTGATATATTGATATCCAAGTCTTCTTATCTCTTGCACTGCTATGATAAGATCTAAGGATTCTGTCTCCATAGGTGAATAGACTGGGTTAATAGCAGCAGAACCGATCCATCTAACTTGTCCAAGTGGGGTGGTGAATGACCATGCTATTCCTACAGTGTGGTTGGAAGAGATCCAAGAACCATCAGTATAGCAATGTGCATAGTCAAAAATTCATTAGTATCTCCCCTTCTATGAACTGTCTGTGGATCAGAATTGAGGTGTTCTGTTGTTTCTATATTACAGGCTTGAGTCCATTGGGATAATAAGGAGGAAGCATTGTGTATGATACTACCAATACTAAGTCTTTTGTTTTCATAAACTAGCTGGTTTCGAGACTTCCATATTTCCCAACCCAAGAAAGGTAGGAGGGATAATGCTCGATTTTTAATATTGCTTGCCTTAAACACCGTAGCGATGTTCTGATAAAGAGATTGAGTTTGAAGCATTGAACCTGACAGTGAAGAAGATGGCGCCAAAGTCCATATTTCACGTGAAACGCTGCATTGGAATAGGAGATGGTTAACATCTTCTTCTTGTTCTCCACATCTCTGACAAACGGTATCAGTGGAAATATGTCTTCTTTGGAGCTGAGTGAAGACAGGAATACTGTTATGCAACACCCTCCACCAAAAAAATTTGATACGAGGAGGAGTATTCATCTTCCAAACTTGGTTAAATAGATGCTTCATTTCAACATCAATTGCATTTCCAGTTTGGTTATTATTGAGGTTATGCCTAAGTTGGTAGTATCCAGATTTGACTGTATATACTCCGTTTAAAGAGTGAATCCAATAAGGAAAGTCACTTACTCCAGTCTGAGAAGGTCGGATCTTGACGATCTCACGGATATCATCAGGATGTATCCATTGATGCAGCTTAAGTGTATCCCATTGGATAGATCCGGAAAGAAACATATCAACAACTTTAAATTTGGGAACATAACCATATGCTTTCGGTCTTGGAGCTCTTGGGGGATTCAAAGGGATCCAACGGTCCCTCCAAACATTAATTTTTTGTGCCATTTCCCACCTTAAACGCTATCCCATTTTTTAAAAGAGGGAGAGTTTGTAGGATACTAAACCAAGCATAACTTTGGCTTTTTTTTCCGGGTGAGCTTCTAAGAAGGATGTTCCTGGATAGTATTTAGCTCTATATATTTTAGCTAATAAGTAATATACCATGGATTTTAGGGATTTTAACCATGGTATATATCTTATTTATCGAGTCTTTTATTATGTTTTGGAGTCTTTTATCTATTTTTACAGGTTTAGGTACGTTTGGAGTTTATTTGGAGATTCTGGGAGCTTTTGGAGCAATTCTGCACTATTTAGAGACTTCACAGAGTTCACTGGTTGCGTTTTCGCCTTGCAACTGTCGTTGCAGTTCTGCGTCGACCTAGTGCAGAGAAATTTGGTTTAGTTTAATTGTGAACATATCAAACTTGGAATTAAAGCTGGTTTAATCTGTTAGTGATTGCAAAGAGATTTGGATTGCTGCACTTAGACTTAGAGAATTCTCGCAACGAGAGTTGGTTAATTCTATATCTGTGTTTTGAGTTCTAGAACAGTTTCTGATTAGATCCCGGTTGATTGATTGCTTGTATTCATGATTTCCTGAGAACTCCCTAGACTTAACGCTTCGCTTCCTTGCTCACAACTCGCTGCTGTTTACTTTCTGCTTGCTGATTTACTGCTTTCCCATATTGCTTTCTCCTAGTTTAATCTCTTCTGTTTTATAATCTATCGTTGACCGGAGTCCCTGTGGATTCGATACCCTAAGTACTACAACTACATCACTGTGCACTTGCAGTTAGTATAGGGATTAAAACTAGACCTATCAAGTTTTTGGCGCCGTTTCCGGGGACTCTTTGAGTCCTCGATAGATTTGAACTTAGGCTTTAGACTAGGTTTTTCGTTTTTATTTTCTGTTTTTTGTTACTAATTTTTTTTTTTTTTTTCTGTTCTTGCGTTTCAGGTACGCCTGTATTCGCCTTGCATCGATCGACACGGTCTTGTGTGTCGATCGACGCATCTTCGAGATTGCATCGATCGACGCTACTCTGCATCGATCGACACAGTGTGAAAGAATGATGGGAATGATCGAACGAATGTTGGAAAATCAGCAGAATAACTCGTTCTGCAGAGGCTATGGTTCCTATTCATTCACCAGAGATTATGAATCTCCATCATATCATCCTGTTCCTCCTCACAATACACAGTCTAATAAGCTGATGAGCATGATGGAGCAATTCTTGGAAAAGCAGGAAGAAGATTTGAACTACATCAATAGCTTTGGATTCCAAGGAAACAGGTTTGGTAATCAGCAAGGTAATTCTTATAAGAGAACCTATGGATCGTCCTCATATCAGACACCTCCTGCTGCTAATGCTTATAAGAGCAAGATGGAATCTATGATGGAGCAGTTACTAGAGGATCAGACCAAGACTGCTGTAGACTTCGACAGGAAGTTGGATGCTATGCATAAAAATCTGAATGGGAAGTATGAATCTTTGAGCACACATATGAAGAAACTGGATGTCCAAATCCAACAGACATCTCAAGCAATACAAAGACATAATGAAGCTGGGAAAGCTGAACAGTACAGATCCATCAAAACTGTGACCTTAAGAGATGAGATTGAGTTTCTAGGTGAAGAAGAGAGCATAATCTCAGATTTTCTGGATGAATATTGTCTGTCTGAGACATGCATCGATCGACACCCCCTTAGTGTCGGTCGACACGCAGTTCTGACGGCAATTTCGAGCTCTTGCGACGAACAGAAATTGACCATTGTCGACACTGAAGGTCGACATCAATTCAATGACGACCGACACCCACTCTGCGTTGGTCGACGCGACAGTCGGACAGACCCAATTTCGCCCAAATCTGATGTTTTTGCTAAGGAACGGGTCTACAAAACTCCAATACCATTCCCAAAAGTTCCTATAAGGTCTAAACATGGGCAGAGTGTAGTCAAGTGCTGAAGGATTCGTTTAGTATTTCCTGGTTCAATTCATCAAATTAATTGATCCTACTAAACATGCCAGATCTAGGTTCTCTTGCTAGAATCATAAAAGATCTCACCTGTTACCTTGTTTATGCAGCGGAAAGAGGAGGTACGGGTCAGAGATCAGCAGAACCACCAAGAGATAGCTCCTCCAAAGGCTCACACACGCACGCACAAGAAAATGGCTGCTAGACCGAAGAGGAGGGAGGCCGCAGAGAGAGAGATCAGAGGCGCAGAAGAGGCTTTGGGAAATTAGGTGGCTAGGTTAAGTTTTAATCATAAAACTTATGCCTAATTCCTTTTGGGCTTTTGGGCCCAATTCCCAGTCTGATTAAATCTCTTGGATTTAATCAGGCCCTTCTATCTCTCTAAGCACAGTAAATGCCTAGCACTTTTACCGTACTTCTGCTAAACCGTTCCTACACATTTTCCTGTTAGCTTAGGCGTGTGACCCATATGGGATCATATAATAAAGGCAATAAGTCCAAGACTTATAGATCATGAGCGGACTCTAGCAAGCCATCATGACCCCCAGTATTATATGACTTATGTCTGATCATTGACATACTCTTACTTTCTAGACACAGTACAGAGATTACTGGACATAATTCCAACAATCTCCCACTTGAACTGGAATCTCTGTATTCATAATCCTTTTGTCCCAATATCTCGATTAGTCATAAGGCAAGATTAGTGTCATCCTTATAAAGCCTAATCTTGTTCATCGGACTCTGATTTGATACTGACAATCCAAACGACTCGGGACAGTCCGTTTGAGCATGGCCATGCATTTTCCAGTATTCAAATCTCCGATTGGCCTAGAGATATTCACTCCATTTATATTGGAGGGACAAATCCCGTCTTGTTCCATCACTGTAAACTACTCACTTCATGATGCACCCAAACAAGGTCCTTATAACTATCGCTTAACGACAGCTTTAGACAATGATCAAAGCGCATCAGTTCATGTGCAGTCACATGCATGCGAACTCAGGTCTAAGGACTATACTCTATAGTCGTAGTAAGAATCTCTTATGACACAGATATAAATATCCTGAAGAGTTCTTATAATCGGGTCTTGTCCGGTCGTATGCACCCCAACATACACCTATGTATTGACTTTGATGCCGTGCATCTATGACATCCTGAGACTTTGTCATAAGTCACATACCAATCTAGTCTCACGCGGTTGTTGGTGTTCCAATTTCAACAACCTTCGACTAGGGACAGGATGATATAAGCCATCTATCAAATATAGGGTCTCATGATCAAGCTAAATGACTTTGATGACTCAAGATCAAGTCACTTACTTCGATGACCTATAAAATGGTTCATATCATTTTGGAACGATTATTTCATCACAGTTAAAATAATCTTGAAATAATAATTTCATTAAACATCATTAAATGTTTTACAAGAACATATCAATAACTAAATAAAGCCCTTTACAAACTCCCACTGAAATTAAGACTACATCTTAATTTCACTTACCCTACAGCAACAGTCCGCGACTCGTGCTTAGGCCTAAGGAGTGGCTTCGTTAATAGATTAGCAACGTTCTCATTCGTTGAAACTTGCTGATCTACTTAACACCTCTGTCATTTATCTCACGGAATAGGTTATACCTACCCTCAAGATGTTTGGACCTCTGATGTGCAGCTAGTCTCATCTATGCTGGGAATCACATCGAGTTCAGTGATGAACTCTTCTTTCCAAACAACCTCTTTCGCCGCTTCCCAAGCTGCGAAATGTTCAGCTTAAGTCATGGAGTCAGCAACAGTGCCTTGCACCGCCAGACAGACACAAGATATAACCAGACTGTGACCGGAAATCATCTTTGTCTGTTGGAAACTTGCCTTTCAGACTCTATCGACTTGTAGCACCTCACTTTCTCCGTAAATCAAGAACTGATCCTAAGTATTCCTCAAATATTTTAGGATATTCTTTACGGCAATCCAGTGATTCTTTTCTGGATTTGACTGGTCTTTACTTGTCTTGCTTAATATTAAAACAACATCAAACAAGTACGTTTCATGGCATACATGATAGATCCAATTGCCGACGCATATGGAATCTCATCCATGCATTTAAGCTCGGCAGTTATCGTAGGATACTGTATCTTGCTTAACTTAATGCCATGTGACATTGGCATAAAACCATTCTTGGATTGCTCAAAACGTGTAGGACTTTGTCAATGTAAGATTCCTGACTTTGTCCTACCAGCTCTTCTGGATCTCTATCTTTAGATCCAGAATCCAAGAACTACGTGGCTTTACCCATGTCAATCACAAAACCAACTCCCAAGCCAGTCCTTTACCGACTGTAGTATTGGGACGTTATTTCCGAGAATCAGTATGTCATCGACATACAATATGAGAAATGCAACATCGCCCCCACTTATCTATTAGTAAACGCACAGTTCCATTTCGTTCCTGTTCAAGTCAAAACCTTGACTACTTCAACAGAACGAAGATTCCAACTCCGATATGTTTGCTTCCATCCATGAATGGATCGATGAAGCTAACTTACACAAAATGTAATTTTTCGGAGTCCGGGCTCACTTTCGCTTCTTTGAATTTCGCAGATTCGTCGCTTTCAATGATCATTAGACCATGCGAACTTTCAATGATTATCAGGTTCAACTAATAACGAGAAATCACTCTTGGATTAGTGACTGATTCATTCATATCTGCGAACTTCAGGCTCTACAGGTGTAGATTCTACAGAAATCTGTAAGTCCATCCGCTGCTCTCCCTCAACAGGTTGAGCAGCCTCCTGTATTTCTCGAATTTCTTCGAGTTATACTTTTACTCCCACTGTTCTTCTTGGAAAGTAACTTCCCTTCTTAGAAAACAGAATGGACGTAAAAGTAACAAGCCTTGGTTTCCCTAGGACAACCAGCGAAGTAACACAACTATAAATACTCAGTAAAGACGAATTTGGATCGATTCCAATCCACATTTACGTGGTGTCTTTCAACTGATATTGGTGGAACTATTTCAGCGTAAACTTAGATATTTTAGAGCGTTATTCTTAAAGAATATCATGGAAGATTCGTGTGACTCATCTTTAATCATTTCTAATAAGATCTGATTCTTTCTCACAAAAATACCTCAAGGTTTTTCAGGAGAAATGAGTTGTGAAACGATTTCACACTCATTCAGATGATCACACCATCAATGACTTAAGTATTCTCACTCGTGATCTAATCAAGAGTCTTAATACTTCTGTCACTAAGATTCTATACCTCATTCTGGAACTCTTTCGATCATATCAAAGAATTCCGACTTGTGTCTCATCAAATGAACACAGTCACACTCACTGAAGCAATCAGTAGAGACAATGAAGTACAGGAAATTTTCTCTGGCATTACTGTTCATTGGGCCACATACATGAGTATTTTCAAGGTCCAATAAGCCTTTGGGCCTTTCTCTAGCTCGGCTAAGATAGGCCCTTTGCCTTTTGGTCCAGTAAGCAAAATTCAAGTCTCATAAGATATCGTATCAAATGAGCCCAACAGTCCATAACTATGGGATTTCTGAATCCGACTTACTCTATGTGACCAAGACTTTTATGCCAAGAAAAATCAGGTTTAATTCATCAGATTTAAACCAATTCGGTATTTATGTTACATTTAGGCACCTTTTGGTTTAAAATATAAAACCCATTCCTTGAATAGGGTGCTACAATTAATATTTCATTAAGATCAAAAGAACGAAACTTGTCTTTTATCAAAATGAAAAACATTCAAATTCTTACAAGAAAATGAAAAACAACTCTGCTTAAAGCAGGTATATTGTAGCAATTACTTAATACGAAACCAAGCCTCGAAGGCATCTACAAGTGAAAACCCTACGGCTGAGGCAGCGTCCATAGCTCCTTCCAGACATGTAGATCCACTTGTCCTTCCTTCAACGTTCTACTGTTGCTTAGGCTCTGCATATTACAACAAATATCAGTGCCACAACCAGTATCCAATACCTATAAGGTAGAACTTGAAGTAATAACATGAATACCTGAGGAAGTAGTCTCATACATCAACTTCAACTCCTCATCATCTTCCATGAATTTAATGCAATCTCTCTTCCAATGCCCAGTCTCTTTACAGTAGCAGCACTTACCAACGTAAGAGGTATCTGACTTGGGCTCAGAAGACACACGCTTGCCATGATTCAAAATCTGGACAACTTTGTCTTCACCCTTGTCAGCACTAGGTTTAATAAACCCACCCTTCTCCATTATGAGATTATACTGGGTACTCTTCACGTTTGGCTCAACTGTCTTGAGCATATCATGCAGTTCAGTCAGCGTCTTCGTTAAGCCTTTCTTGATATAGTTCCTTCTGAACTTATCATAGCTTGACGGCAGTGACTGCAGAATGATCTCAGTTGCCAATTCTTGGCTGACTGGATAATCCAGTTTCCTCAGGTTATCAATATAACCTATCATTTTACTGATATGAGGACTTACTGGATGATCATTTGGTAGCTTGCAGCTAGTGAGAGACTTAACCAACTGGTATCTCTCCACTCTTACCTGCTCCTGAAATTTCAATTTCAGGCCGCTGATCATTTCTATTGGCGACTCCATGTTTTCATATTGCTTCCGCAAATCTGAGTCCATGGTAGCCAACATCAGACCACGCACATCTACCGCATCATTATAATGCTTATTCCAAGCATCATATACTGCATGAGTGGCATTGGACCCGATCCTCACGGGGAGAGCTCTCTCAAGGACATAGTCCTTTCTCTCCTGCCTGAGGACTAGCCTCAGGTTCCGCGACCAAGTCAAGAAATTTGATCCGTTCAGTTTGTCCATCTCAAGGACAGACCGGATCGAGAAAGTGTTTTGATTGTTTGTGCTAGTCATAACTGAAAAATAAGATAAAAGGATTTTAGTTAATATGTTCAATATGATTAATCTCGCATTATACTTAATATGATTAATCTCGCATTATATTCAATAACATCAGTTACCCTCAATAGAATATAATGATTCCAAGATCCACATATAACTAAGATCAAAGTGGGCCACTGGCCGTCACCCAACCTTAGCTTATATCGGTAAGCCCTATCTCGGCTAATTATATCCGTGATATAACTCTTGGTTGTGAATCTGGGCCCGAGGCCCAATCCACTCTGATGTCTCAAGGCCCGGGACTCCCGATGGCCTAGTCAAGAAAACCAGACTATACAGTCATGTAATCACTAATGTCTGAGACTCCCAATGACATATATGAATCACAAACCGTCTTACCCACGCAAAAGTAGACACCCTCACACTGTAAGGCCATGAGTACAATTGAATGGGCTTCGACAGCTGACATAGACTGGACAAGACATCCAACGCTTGATATTATTTGAGGTTTGTAGGTTTATTAAAATTTCATCCCAAAATAGAAGATTACTATTTTGGGAAACTTTCCTTTTTGGGAAACCTACTAATTTTGGAAACTTTCTAAAATTGGAAACTTCCTAAAATTGGAAACTTTCTAAAATTGGAAACTTCCTAAAATTGGAAACTTTCTAAATATAGAAATTTCCTAAAATCCAAAACATGCAAATCTAGAAACTTCTAATTTCAGAAACTTTCTAATTTCAGATTTTGGAAACTGATTAATTTTAAAATCAAATTTTAATAATTAAATAAATTTTAAAAATAATCTGAAGAATAAGACTCAAATAATTGGCCCAATTGTTTTAACTTCTTGGCCCGAGGCCCAAGAATTGGTCCATGTCCAAGACATAACCCAATTGTCCAATTAAATGACATAACCGGTCTGGTTCATTAAAATTGGTCTAACCAAAATTAATTACTACGATGACCACAATTGTCAACCGGTTATTTACTAAACCGGATTTTCTCAATTTATTTGGTCCAACCAAATCAAATTAGAAAACCACTGGTTTAGGCACTAAATCCAATTTTTCGACTTTGGATTTCTTATCCCGGTTTAACCAGAACTTAATAAATTTTATTAAGTCTGTTTATTAAACCGTGACGATTAAGATTTTTAATTGTCTTAAACCGAACCATCACAAAACAAAAACGAACCGACCATTAGGTCATGGCCGCAAGCATCACCGCGATCGTGAATGATCGGGACAGCCGCAAGCCTTACGATCGGGACGAACTCGGCTTGTGATCGGGACGGGTCGATCGGGACGAGAGCTGGACGATGGCGGGACGATCGCAGCGATCGATCCATTCGATCCGCTCGGTCCATCCACGCGATCGCGTGCTTCATCTCTCGCGATCGGACGGGACGCGTACGGCTTCGATCCATGCGATCGTACCGATCGGATCCATGCGATCGTTCTCGGTCGATCCATGCGATCTCTTGCGCCAAACGATCCAGACGTGTGATCCGAAACTGATCAACACTCCGACGCATACCGATTCACTATAGATCGGATCATGCGATTTCGATTTAGTTTAGGTTTTAATTCTTTGTTTCTTAAGTGTTTTTCTTATCAATAGATTGATTCAAACACTTCTAAACAACCTAAACAAGATTCTAAACAAGAAATCCTAATAGAACCAATGGCTCTGATACCACTGAAGGATTCGTTTAGTATTTCCTGGTTCAATTCATCAAATTAATTGATCCTACTAAACATGCCAGATCTAGGTTCTCTTGCTAGAATCATAAAAGATCTCACCTGTTACCTTGTTTATGCAGCGGAAAGAGGAGGTACGGGTCAGAGATCAGCAGAACCACCAAGAGATAGCTCCTCCAAAGGCTCACACACGCACGCACAAGAAAATGGCTGCTAGACCGAAGAGGAGGGAGGCCGCAGAGAGAGAGATCAGAGGCGCAGAAGAGGCTTTGGGAAATTAGGTGGCTAGGTTAAGTTTTAATCATAAAACTTATGCCTAATTCCTTTTGGGCTTTTGGGCCCAATTCCCAGTCTGATTAAATCTCTTGGATTTAATCAGGCCCTTCTATCTCTCTAAGCACAGTAAATGCCTAGCACTTTTACCGTACTTCTGCTAAACCGTTCCTACACATTTTCCTGTTAGCTTAGGCGTGTGACCCATATGGGATCATATAATAAAGGCAATAAGTCCAAGACTTATAGATCATGAGCGGACTCTAGCAAGCCATCATGACCCCCAGTATTATATGACTTATGTCTGATCATTGACATACTCTTACTTTCTAGAGACAGTACAGAGATTACTGGACATAATTCCAACAAGTGCATGGTAGTGGTGGATAAGGAGATGAATGAAACTCCACCAGCTGAAGCTTCGCGAGTTCATCCTCCTGTGTTTGGATATGCAAAGAAGATGATCTCCACTGATGGTAATTTGAAAGAAGAAGTTAAGATTGGTGGAACTACAGTATCATATGGTGGAGAGAAGAAGATGGCAGTTCCTCTTGAACCTGCTCTAACATCTTCAGTAACTGCAACTGCTCATAAGCAGAAAGCTCCAGACATCATATCTGCACCAAAGGTAAGGTATAAATCATTTAACCTTAAACCTCCTGACCGCATTGCTTTGAATGCAGGAAAACGCAATATCCCACCCGAGCTTCGCTCCCGCCCTGATGCTGTTTATTCATTCCTTGGAAAGCCTCATGATCTGAAAGCCTATACACCTCCTTGGATGAAGAGATATTCACAAATACACTCAAAGTCTCTGTTGAAACCCCCATGAATCTGATCTCTTCCAATAGTCAAGCTACTGACTTTAAACAAGCGCTGAGTGGGAGGCAACCCACTGTTGGGTTCGTTTTTATTTTCATTTTTCGTTTTGATTTTGGTGTTTTGATTTTTCTGTTTAAGTGTGTTCAGAGGCGTGAGAAACAGGCAGAATCGCCTTGCATCAATCGACACACCTAGTGCATCGGTCGATGCAGTTGCGATTTACGGTTTACCGATTCAATTGCGGTCCAGACATCGGTTATTCACATAACCGCGAGCAAAATTCGCCTTGCATCGATCGACACCCTTGTGGCATCAATCGACACAGGGCGACGACAGGTACGTGTTCTGCAACTTTTCGGATTGTTTCAATTTAATTATTTATTCTCACCGACCCTAAGCTTGACACTACTGGGGACAGTGTGTTTTAAGTGTGGGGGAGGAGCTACTGACACACTCTTTTGTTTTCTAAGAGTCAGTCCGTTTTTCAAAAAAAAAAATTTTGTTTTATTGAGTCAAAACCAGTTTAAGTAGGAAACAATGATTTTTTGAGAAGATTAACAACACTTGCAGGAACTTAAGTAACCATTGGGATGAAGCTGCAGATTATCTCTGACTATTAGAAAACCCATACATGGATCAACCTACTGAGAACACCCACATCGCTTCAGGTATCAGAGGATCCTTTTATTGACTTCAAACTTAATACTGACTTAGATTTCTCACCTAAGGGCTTGGAATACTTTGAGTCAGATTCCTTTGTTAGTTCTGACGCAGCTTGTAAACATGTCCTATTTGGTTCCCTTCTCCCCTTCCATAAAGTAAAAAAAAGAGTAATAAACTGAGGATGAGTTAGTAACTCCGAAGTGGTCTCTGGGAGTGGTAGCTAAAACTATTACCTCATGTGCATCCATGGAATGTGTCCAAAGTGCACCCCAAAACGGGAAGAACACTGATAAAAAAATAAAATGATACACAAAGGGGAAAAATCAGTTGTTAAGGAAGGGAAAAGAGAAGAAAGGGACCAGATAAAGATAGTATGGTGGTCTAGAGCTGGCAAGGTAAGAGTCCATATGCCTTTGATCGATATTCCTTAGGTGAGACCGCACTTAAATACTTGCAGAAGTCAGTAGGGAGAATTTGAATGCGTGAATGTGATTGTGGAGTTTACTTAGGGCAGTTGCTAAGTGTGGGGGAAATACATGTTGGTCTTGATATCTTGCAGGTGATTCTTTTAGTGGATTACTAAGGGGAATCTGAGTGTTGTTACTTCTAGGATGAAAAGAGTTTCTGAAAGTTTTCAAACCTCTTGACTACATTTTAGTTCTTTGTTTTGCTTGAGGACAAGCAAAGGCTAAGTGTGGGGGAGTTGATATACCATGGATTTTAGGGCTTTTAACCATGGTATATATCTTATTTATCGAGTCTTTTATTATGTTTTGGAGTCTTTTATCTATTTTTACAGGTTTAGGTACGTTTGGAGTTTATTTGGAGATTCTGGGAGCTTTTGGAGCAATTCTGCACTATTTAGAGACTTCACAGAGTTCACTGGCTGCGTTTTCGCCTTGCAACTGTCGTTGCAGTTCTGCACCCAAAAAACTGCATTTTGGAGAAATTACAGTTTTTGCCCAGAAACTTCCCAAATTTGCAAAAAGGCCCCCATACGTGTTTTAGACTATATATCAGGGTTTTTAGCCACTTGTTTAGGCTACGCTTTTACTAAGTCTTATTCTATTTTCAGAGAGAGTTAGGGGCTGATCCTGATCTCGAGAGAGAGAGAGGATTTGAACCCCAGTTCTATATTTGATTTTATAATATTTGGTTTTCTATTCATGATGTTTTCTGTTTCGATGAACATGTCTGAGTAGATTACCTGTTAAGTTTAGGGATTCTCATTAGGAATTTCATGGAATTATAGTTTAATCAATCTGTAGGGATTCATATATGCTAGTTCTTCGCCTAGGATTGCTCTTAATGCTTAATCTGAAGTAGCTATCCAGATTTATGATGTTAGGTTGATTGATGCAGCGATAGTTGGTTAATTAGCTAGAAAGAACCTAGATGAGCAATTAAATTACTCGCAAAGAGATTTGGTTTAGTTTAATTGTGAACATATCAAACTTGGAATTAAAGCTGGTTTAATCTGTTAGTGATTGCAAAGAGATTTGGATTGCTGCACTTAGACTTAGAGAATTCTCGCAACGAGAGTTGGTTAATTCTATATCTGTGTTTTGAGTTCTAGAACAGTTTCTGATTAGATCCCGATTGATTGATTGCTTGTGTTCCTGATTTCCTGAGAACTCCCTAGACTTAACGCTTCGCCTCCTTGCTCACAACTCGCTGCTGTTTACTTTCTGCTTGCTGATTTACTGCTTTCCCATATTGATTTCTCCTAGTTTAATCTCTTCTGTTTTATAATCTATCGTTGACCGGAGTCCCTGTAGATTCGATACCCTAAGTACTACAACTACATCACTGTGCACTTGCAGTTAGTATAGGGATTAAAACTAGAGCTATCAATAAGCTATAAGGATTAGTGATTAATCGCCATCCTTGTTTAGCTAACAGGGCAATGTTAAAATCTCTGAGATCTCGAAAGCCTAGCCCCCCTTCTGTCTTAGAACAAAGGATCTTTTCCCAAACAATCCAGGATATCTTCTTTTTGTCTGGTGAGTTGGCCCACCAAAACTGCCGGATATTAATCATAATGCGATCCAAGAGTTTTTTTTTGCAGTAAGAAGCAGCTCATAGTATAGGTAGGGATAGCTTGAATGACAGATTTGAGTAAGATTTCCTTTCCAGCTGGGGAGAGTAGTTTATTATACCAGCTATTAAGTTTGGTACTGATCTTTTGTTTAAGATATTGAAATGTCTGTGTACGGTTAAACCCTATGATATCAGGGAGACCAAGGTATTTTCCAAATGCATTATGATGATGCATCTGGAGAACTTATGAAATAGATGTAGCAGTTTTTGGATCAGTACCTTTGCCAAACAGGATTGCAGATTTAGTGTAATTGACCTGCTAACCAGATGCTTGAGCATATTGTTGAAGAAGAGTTTTTATGGCTGTTGCATCTGAAACTGTAGCTCTAGAGAAAAGCAGAGACCCATCTGCAAATAAAAGATGTGAGATTTTAGGTGCACCTTTAGCTGCTCTGTATCCTGTGATTTACTTCTGAGCTATATAAGAATTTAACAGACCAGATAACCCTTCAGTACAAATGAGGTATAAATAAGGAGAAAGGGGATCTCCCTGCCAAATACCTCTGGGTGGTTTGATGATAGAGGTTGGGGATCCATTGCAGAGAACCGAGTATGTAACGGAGGTTATGCAGTTCCTTATCCAACGCCTCCATTTTGGATTAAACCCCATCCGACTCATAACTGCATCAATATAAGGCCATTCCACTTTATCAAATGCTTTACTAATGTCTAACTTAAGGGCCATGTAGGGGTTCTTTACGCTTTTTAGTCTTCAGCGAATGAAGCATTTCATGGCCTATTAAAAGATTATCAGTAATAAGCCTTGTAGGAGTGAAAGCAGATTGACATTCTGAGATAAGTCTATGTAGCCAGGGCTTTAATCTATTAGCTAGGATTTTAGAAATCAACTTATAGGCTACATTGATAAGGCTAATTGGTCTGAAATCCTGAAGCTTCGTGGGGCCTTCTTTTTTTGGTATGAGGCAAATGTGGGTGTGGTTAAGGTTTGGTTCTATATATCCAGTATTGAAGAAAAGGCTAATATAATTAAAAACCTCGTTTTGTATAACAGTCCAGTGCTGCCTATAAAACGCAGAGCCCATACCATCAGGTCCAGGGGATTTCTCTGGATTCATACTAAACATGGCTTTACGAAGTTCTAACAGTGTAAGAGGCTTTGTGAGGTCTTCATTAATTTCATCAGTAACTAGAGAGGGAATACCTGAAAGAAGATCTTCTTGTATACGAATCTCTATTGAAGTATAGCGTCTGGAAATACTTCATGATAAGCTCTTGTATTTGATGAGGTTCTTGGTAAAGAGTTCCTTGGTCATCTTCAAGAACAGTAATCCAATTGGTTTCTCTTCTTTGTTTAACCTTAGCATGGAAGAATTTTGTATTCTTATCACCACTTTGCATCCATGTAATCCCAGTTCTGACCTTCCAATACTCTTCCTCTTTCCTGTACGCCAATACCAGTCGGTTCTTAAGTTGGGAGATAGTAGTATAATCAATAGGATTTGAATTGTAAGCGTTATGTAGACTGGTTTTTAAGGAGTCAATCTCTTTCCTGGAATTTAAAGCCTGAGTGGACTTCGACCGAGATAAAGCGTGCATACACGTGGTAATAGCTCTAGAAAACTGATGAGGAGGAAGGGATTTGCACCGAGAAAGCCATGTAGTGGAAACAATCGTCTTGACCCCAGGATGAAGTCTCCATCTCGGTTCATATCTAAATAGTTTCTTTGGCCTCCAGACTATGTCATCAGTGTAGAGTATAAGAGGGTGGTGGTTCGAGCCAAGCCATTGAAGTAATTTACCATAAGCTTGAGGAAAAGCTTCCATCCACTGAACGTTTGCCAATGCTCGATCAATTTTAGACCAGATATGATGTTGATGTCGGACTCCACACCAGGTGTATGGTGTTGGATCGCCTAGGATCTAGGGTTCGTTATATTGAAGTTACCAATCTCGTTCTTACCTTGACTGGCAGCGGAATGATTGGTGACGAGATCAGTAAGCGACTCAGATGCTTCGCCTCTACCAGATACACACGCACACAAACCTGGAAAGCCGGGATGCTTGTGCCGGATCTTTGCGATTTCTGAGTTTTTGGTGTTTCTGCTCTCTTTGTCAAGAAAAAGACGACTGCCGCTCTTCCAGGTTGAAACTCCAAGTTTTTATATCAAGACCTAGAATCACTCTTAACGGGCCAACTTGTTTAAGTCATAAAATTGAAACGTCTGTTTCGAAAACCTGATCGGTGTCGACCGACACACATACTGTGTCGATCGACACACCACCATATACTCGATATTAATGTGTATCCAATACACTTTAACATAATCATTACCATAATGATCATTCCCACATTTAAGCTTCCAGTTTGCTTAGGTGTGTGACCCTATAGGATCATATAATACTGGCAGTAAATCTACGACTTACAGATTGCAAGAGGCTTCTAGCAAAACATTGCAACCGCCCAGTATTATACGAAAGTCTGATCTCGACACACAACTATCATCAGGAGTGAGCACAAGTGTGATTTCAGTACACTATCCCAACAATCTCCCACTTGTACTGGAATCATCAATTCCTATAATCCTTTTGTCTCTATATCTCGATTTGGCATAAGGCAAGATTAGAGTAATCCTTATTAAGCCAACATCGTGTTTATCGAACTCCTGACCTTATACTGAATAAGACAAACAACTGAACTACAGTTCGTTTGAGTGCGGCCACACATTTTCTCAGTATCAAATCTTCGACAGGCTCTGAGATATTTATCTCCCGTTATTCAGGAGGGACAAATCCCATCTTGTTCCATCCCTATTTCAACGCACACTTAATGATATACTTGAGCAGTGCCGTTATAGCCGCCAGTTACGGGTCGACGTTTGACAAGGTCAAAGTATACCAATTCATATGCAAGAAAGCATGATGAACTCAGGTCTAAGGACTATACTCTATAGTCGTAATGAGAATCTCTCATGACACATATATAACTATCTTGGAGACTTCTCATTAGCGGGTCATGTCCGATCATATGTTCATCAACATATATCTATGTGACTGACTGTGATACTCATATCACTGACTCTATGAAACTTAGTCAACAGTCACCTCACAAGATAGTCTCTCGCGGTTGTCAGTGTCCCACATTAACAACCTCGACTAGGGACAAATCATAATTTATGTCATCTGTAACTTATAGGGTTTCATGATCAAGTCCTCAACTTGATGACCTATATTATGGCATAAACTTATTTTGGGACCATTATTTTGATCACATTAAATAATGCTGAAATCAAATTTCATTAAACATATCCAAATGTATGTTTGCAAGAACATCTTAATATAACTAAAATAAAACCACAAAACTCCCACTAGAATCAAGATTACATCTTAAGATCTCTTATGCCTACAGCAGTCGTATGACTCTCATGCTTAGGCCTTGGGAGTGGTATAGTCAGAGGATCAACGACATTCTCGTCCGTCGTAACTTGGCTGATCTTCACATCACCTCTATTGACGATATCACGAATCAGGTGATATCTCCTCTCTACGTGTTTGGATTTCTGGTGTGACCTGGGTTCTTTCGCCTGAGCTATGGCTCCATTGTTATCATAAAACAAAGCCACTGGCTCCAAGATATTAGGAACCACACCAAGTTCAATCATGAACTTCTTGATCCAAACAGCTTCCTTTGCCGCTTCTGAAGCAGCAACATATTCAGCTTCCGTCGTGGAATCATCTACGGTATTCTGCTTAGAGCTCTTCCAGCTCACTGCACCGCCATTCAGACAGAAGACATATCCAGACTGTGATCGGAAATTGTCTCTGTCCGTCTGAAAACTCGCATCAGTGAATCCATTCACTACAAGTTCTTCACTTCCTCCATATACCAGGAACTTATCCTTGGTATGTCTCAAATATTTGAGAATATTATTGACTGCTGTCCAGTGATCTTCACCTGGATCAGATTGGTATCTACTCGTCATGCTTAGCGCGTAAGCTATATCTGGACGAGTGCAGAGCATGGCATACATGATAGATCCTATTGCAGAAGCATAAGGAATCTTATCCATGCGTTCTCGCTCAGCATGTGTCTTCGGACACTGCTTCTTGCTGAGACTAATGCCATGGGACATCGGTATGAAGCCCTTATTGGAATCATGCATCTTGAATCTGTGCAACACCTTATTAATGTAAGTGTCCTGGCACAATCCAATCAGCATGTTCGCTCTATCTCTGTAGATTCTGATTCCAAGGATGTACGCGGCTTCTCCCATGTCTTTCATAGAAAAACAAATTCCGAGCCAAGTCTTGACAGACTGAAGCAACATAACGTCATTAGCGAGAAGTAGTATGTCATCGACATACAGTATGAGAAACACAATTCTGCTCCCACTAGTCTTCTTGTATACACATGGTTCTTCTTCGTTCTTGATGAAACCAAATTGTTTTACTGCTTCATCAAAGCGAAGATTCCAACTTCGTGATGCTTGCTTCAATCCATAAATGGATTTATGAAGCTTGCATACCTTTCCAGCATTCTTGGGATCTACAAAACCCTCAGGTTGTGTCATATACACATCCTCTTCCAAAATACCATTCAGGAAGGCGGTTTTGACATCCATCTGCCAAATCTCATAATCATAATAAGCGGTAGTTGCTAGAAGAATCCGAATAGATTTAAGCATAGCTACTGGAGAATAGGTTTCATCATAGCCAATACCATGAATTTGTTTGAAACCTTTAGCCACCAACCTAGCTTTATAAATTTGGACATTGCCATCCATGTCAATCTTCTTCTTGAAGATCCATTTACACTCAATGGCTTTTGCACCATTAGGTAAATTGACCAAGGACCATACTTGGTTTTCTGACATGGATCCCATTTCGGATTTCGAGGCTCCAAGCCATTTTTCGGAGTCCGGGCCCATCATTGCTTCCGCGAAGGTCACCGGTTCGTCACTTTCAATGATCATCAGATCGTTGCAATTGGTTACGAGAAATCCATAATATCTCTCGGGTTCGTGACGGATCCTTCCGGATCTGCGAACTTCAGGCTCCACAGGTGTGGGTTCCACAGAACTTTGTGGATCCAACTGCTGCTCTTCCTCAGCAGGTTGAGCAGCCTCCTGTGCATCTTGAATTTCTTCGAGATGTACTTTACTCCCACTGTTTTTCTTAGAAAGAAATTCCCTCTCAAGAAAAGAACAGTCCCGAGCAACAAAAACTTTTTTCTCAGATCGGTTGTAAAAGTAGTATGCCTTGGTTTCGCTAGGATAACCAACGACGTAGCATTTATCTGATTTGGGTGCGAGCTTGTCAGAGATTAAACGCTTGACATAAGCCTCACAACCCCAAATCTTCAGGAAAGACAAACTTGGAATATTCCCAGTCCACAATTCATGTGGTGTCTTTTCCACTGATTTAGATGGCACTCTATTTAGTGTAAATGCAGACGTTTCTAGAGTGTATCCCCAAAAGGATAATGGAAGATCTGAATGACTCATCATAGACCGAATCATATCCAATAAAGTTCGATTCCTCCTCTCTGACACTCCATTCCATTGGGGTGTTCCAGGAGGAGTGAGTTGTGAAACAATTCCACACTCGCTCAGATAGTCGCTGAACTCTTGACTCAAGTACTCTCCTCCGTGATCCGACCGCAGAACTTTAATACTTTTGCCAAGTTGGTTATGTACTTCATTTTTGAACTCTTTGAATCTTTCAAAGGATTCTGACTAGTGTCTCATCAAATAGACATAGCCATACCTACTGAAGTCATCAGTGAAGGTAATGAAGTACTTGTAATTTCCTCTGGCAACAGTGCTCATCGGCCCACACACATCAGTATGAATGAGGCCCAATAAGTCACCGGCCCTTTCATTCGGTTTGTTGAAAGGGGTCCTAGCCATTTTTCCCATCAAGAAAGATTCGCATTTCTCACATGATTCAAAATCAAATGAGCCCAGAAGCCCATTACGATGGAGTCTCTGAATGCGTCTCTCATTGATATGGCCCAATCGACAATGCCATAAGAAAGTTGGGTTCTCGTCATTTGACTTAAACCGCTTTGTATTTATGTTAAAGACAGGCATTTCTTGGTTTAAGACATATAACCCATTATCTAATGGGGCGCTACCATAAAATGTACCATCACGATTAAAAGAACAAACTTTATTCTTAACAGCAAAATCAAAACCTTCCAAATCCAAAACGGAAACTGAAATTATGTTTCTGCTAATCGCAGGTACAAAGTAGCAATTATTCAAAGCTAAAACCATGCCCGAAGGTAAAGACAAATCATAAGTGCCTACGGCCAGTGCAGCAACCTTAGCTCTATTCCCGACCCGTAGCTCGACTTGTCCTTTCTTCAGCGTCCTACTGTTTCTTAGTGCCTGCACATTAGTACAAATATGAGCACCACAGCCGGTATCCAATACCCACGAAGTAAAACTAGAAGACATAACATTAAGTTCGATAACATAAATACCTGAGTCACACGCATCATACGTCTTCTTCAGTTTCTTGTAATCTTCCATGAACTTCTTGCAGTCTCTCTTCCAATGCCCTAGCTGCTTGCAGTAGTTGCATTTATCCTCAGGAGAAGGCCCGGATTTGGGCTTGGGCTTGGGCTTGTCTTGACTCTCATTCTGGACAGCTTTGGCCTTTCCCTTATCCTTACCAGGTTTCTTAAACCTTTTACCTCCTTGTACCATCAGTACACTAGGAGTTGCCTTCTTGAGATTCGGCTCTGCTGTCTTCAGCATACCGTGCAACTCAGTCAATGTCTTAGTCATGTTTTGCATGTTGTAGTTCATGATGAACTGATCAAAACACGACGGCAAAGATTGCAGAATCATGTCAGTGGCTAGATCCTGGCTAATGGCACAATCCAGTTTTCCCAGGTTATCAATGTAACCCATCATTTTAAGGACATGAGGACTTTTTGGACTGTCCTTAGCCAGCTTGCAATCCATGAGAGATTTAACCATCTGGTATCTCTCCGTGCGAGCTTGCTCCTGAAACAAAGCTTTCAGGCTGTTAATCATCTCAATCGGTAACATCACGTTCTCATATTGCTTCTGCAGCTCAGAGTTCATAGTCACCAGCATTAGACAATTAACATCTTTGACATCAGCTAAATGCTTATCCCAAGCATTGTTATCTGCATGCGTGGCATTGGAACGTGGCCTCTCGGGGAGAACTCTTGTAAGGACATATTCCTTGTTCTCCTGCCTGAGAACTATTCTCAGGTTCCGATACCATTCCAAGAAATTTGATCCATTAAGCTTGTCCTTCTCAAGGACGAATCTTAGCGAGAAAGTGTTGATGTGAGTTGAGACAGAAATAGCTGTAATTTAAAAGAGATAGAGGTTTTAGTTATAATGCTCAAGGAAATGAGAATTCTTATTGAAGGAATTTCTAGCAGATCCAAATCCAATTAGGCAATCCTGGTCTGAATTCCAAGCCTAGGATCTAGGGTTCATGTAATTGAATCATTGGGATCTCAGTATTACCTGGTGATTAGCAGCGGAAGATTTGCAGATAATCGAGATCTAGAGCGCCTCAAATTCTGCGCCTCTACTGGTATCCACACGCACACAAACTGAACAGAAGGGATGCTAGTGCCTTTAGAGATCAGATCTCTCAAGAGGTTTATGTTTCTTTTCTGGTGGCTGTGTATTAGGTTAAAATCAGTTTAGGTCGACCATATATCTTATATATGTCGACTTAAACCATAACGGAATTAACCAACGATTAAACCGAATTAATCTGGTAATCCGCGAGTTGCATCGATCGACACACTCTTTGTGTCGATCGACACTGCCCCAGAATATTGATATCGAATGCATATCAAATACGCATTCACTAGATCATTACATTAATGATCAACCTCGTCTTTAACGTCCAGTTTGCTTAGGTGTGTGACCCTGTAGGATCATATAACACTAGCAATGAGTTCTAAACTCATTGATCATAAGTGGCTTCTAGCAAAGCATTATGACTACCTAGTGTCATATGATTGTCTCATCTCGACAATACGACTTTTACTTGGAGTAAGTACAATAGATTTCAGGACATTCCCAACAATCTCCCACTTGTACTGGAATCATCTATTCCTTCAATCCCTTCGTCACTATATCTCGATTTGGCATAAGGCAAGATCTGTGTCACCCTTATTTAGCCAAGATCATGTTCATCGAACTCCGATTTATACTGACAAGACAAACGACTGACAATCACCTCGTTTGAGTGTGGCCACACATTTCTCAGTATCAAATCTTCGATGGGCCCTGAGATATTTATCTCCTGTTATATAGGAGGGACAAATCCCATCTTGTTCCATCCCTGTCTCTTCACACGCTTCATGATACGCCCAATCAATGCCTTTATAGTCACCAGTAACGGCTGGCGTTTGACAAGGTTAAACCGGACCAATTCACATGTAAGAAAACATGATGAACTCAGGTCTAAGGACTATACTCTATAGTCATAATGAAAACTCTCATGACACTTATATAACTATCCCGTAGAGTTCTCATCAGTGGGTCATGTCCGATCCTGTGTTCTCCAACACATATCTATGTGATTGACTTTAATACTCTTATTAATGACTCCATGAAACTTAGTCACCAGTCACCTCACATACTAGTCTCACGCGGTTGTTAATGTCCCACTTTAACAACCTCGACCATGGACCAACATAATTGATGTCATTTATTATCTATAGGGTTTCATGATCAAGTCACATACTTGATGACCTATAAAATGTCATAAATTACTTTGGGACTATTATTTAATAACCATTATTAAATAATACAGATGTCAGATTTCAATAACATAATCAAATTATGTTTATACGAACATCATATCATAACTAAAATTAATAACATTGACTCCCACTAAAATTAAGATCACATCTTAAGACATCTAATGCCTTTAGCAGTAGCCTGACCCTCATTCGCCCTTGCTCAGCGTGTGTCGAAAGACACTGCGTCTTGCTAAGAGTAATACCAAGAGTCATTTGCACGAAGCCCTTTTTGGAATCCTGCATATTGGACATGTGCAAGGCCTTATCACTATACTTATCTTGACACAATCCAATTAGCTTATCCAATCTATCTCTATAGATTCTTATTCCAAGAATGTATACGGTTTCTCCCATAATTTTATCGAAAAACAACTTTCGAATCAAGTCTTAACAGACTGAAACAATGGAACTTCATTTCCGAGAAGTGGTATGTTATCAACATATAATACTAGAAATGCAATTGCGCTCCCACTAGTCCTCTTGTAAACACACGGTTCCTCTTCATTCCTGACGAAGTCAAACCTTTTGACTACTTTATCAAAACATAGATTTCAACTCCGAGATGCTTGCTTCAATCCATAAATGGTTTGATGAAGCTTGCATATCTTCCTAGCTTCATTAGGATCAATGAAAAACTTCAGGTTGTGTCATGTACACATCCTTTTTCCAGAATTTCATTAAGGAAAACTGTTTTCACATCCATCTGCAAAATCTCATAACCATTATGAGTGGCGGTTGCTAGGAGAATCCGAATGGACATTAACACGGTGTCTGGGATTAGGTTTCTTCACAGTCAATACCATGAATTTACTCGAAACCTTTTTGCCACCAACCTTGCTTTGTACATCTGAATATAACCATCCATGTCATCTTTTCTTCTTGAAAATCCATTTACTCACAATGGCTTCTACACCATCGGGTAAATCAACCCAAGTCATACTTGGTTCTGTGACATGGATCCCATTTCGGATTCAGCGGCTTTCAACCATTTTCGGAGTCAAGGCCCATCATTGCTTCTTCAAAATTCGCAGGCCCGTCACTTTCAATGATCAGTAGATCACGGCAATTGGTTACGAGAAATCCATATTTCTCGGGTTCGTGACGGATCCTTTCGGATCTGCGAGCTTCAGTTTTCTGTAAAAGTCGCGCACACATATCTCATATGTATACTTTTACCACGACCTAATTAACCAAGATTTAAACCGTAGTTAATTAAGTCATAAACCAAAATCAATATTTGGTTCGCGATCTATGTCGATCGATGCAAATTTTGTGTCGATCGACACTTCTTCAGAAACTCGCCATTTAAATGTATATCGAATATATATTCACCAGATCCTTTATAAACTCTAGGCACCACAGGTGCAGGTTCTACAACTCTTTGTAGATCCAACTGCTGCTCTTCCTCATCAGGTTGAGCAGTCTCCTGTGATTTTTGAATTTCTTCGAGTCATACTTTTACTCCCACTGTTCTTCTTGGAAAGAAAGTCTTTCTCAAGAAAACATAGTTCCGAGCAACAAACAATTTGTTCTCGAACTGGTTGTAAAAGTAACATGCCTTGGTTTTGTTAGGACAACCAATGAAGTAGCACTTATCAGATTTGGGTGTGAGCTTATCAGAGATTAAACGTTTTATATAAGTCTCGCAACTCCAAATCTCCATGATGGATAAATCAGAAACATTTACATTCCACATCTCATGTGGTATCTCTGTAACTGATTTTGATGGAACTCTATTTAAAGTAAACTCAGACATTTCTAGAGCGTATTCTTAGAAGGATAATGGAAGATCTAAGTGACTCATCATTGATCGAACCATATCTAATAAAGTCCGATACAGGAGGAGTGAATTGTGAAACACTTTCACAATCTCTCAGATGATCACTAAATTCTTGACCTAAGTATTCACCTCCATGATCTCATCGTAGAGGTTTAATACCTTTGCCAAATTGATTATGTACTTCATTTTGGAACTCTTTGAACTTTTCAAAGATTCTGACTTATGCCTTATAAATAAGGCATAACCGTACCTTCTGAAAATATCAGTAAAGGTAATGAAGTACTGAAATTTTCCTCCAGCACTAGTGCTCATCGGTCCATATACATCCGTATGTATAAAGCCCAATAAGCTTCTGGCCCTTTCATTTTGATCGTTCGCATTCTGTATCGACCGACGCACCATTTGTGTCGATCGACACTACCTCTGTTGAAAGGAGCCTTTGTCGTTTTACTTAATAAACAAGATCCACTTTACTCATTATGATTCTCAATCAGATGAGCCCAAAAGCCCATCACTATGGAGCTTCTGAATCTATTTCTCATTTATGTAGCCCAAAACGACAATGCCAGAGAGAAGTTTGACTCGTATCATTTGACTTGAATCTCTTGGTATTAATGTTATAGTTAGGCACATTCTGGTTTAGAACATAAAGTCCATTCTCTAATGGATTGCTACTATAAAATATATCACCGTAATCAAATGAATAACACTTATTCTTAGCTTGAAAACTGATATCCTTCCATATCCAAACAAGGAATAGAAATAATCTTTCTGCTCATAGTAGGTACATAGTAGCAGTTTTAAGTTCAAAACATGCCATAAAAAGAAAAACAAATGAAATACTCCTACGGTTAATGCAGCAACTCTTGCTCCATTCCCACTCATAGGTCCACTTGTCCTTTCTCCATAGTCCTACTTTTGCTCAGGCCCTGCACATTTTCACGAAATATGAGTACCACAGCTGGTATCCAATACCCAATAAGTAGGACTATAAGAAGTAACATTTACTTCTATAACATATACCTGAAGAAGAAGTCTCGTACGTCTTCTTCAGCTTCTCATAATCTTCCAAGAATTTATTGCAGTTTCTTTTCAAATGCCCATAACCATTACAATAACGGCACTTAACATCTTCAGAAGGACTGGTTTTAACCTTAGGAACATGGCCAGACTCGCTTGGATTCACAATCGAGCTCGTCTTGCCATCACCTTTGTTCTTACCAAGTTTCTCAAACTTTTTACCCTTTTGTACCATAAGGACATTTGGGGTGTCCTTCTTGATGTTAGGTTCAGCAGTCTTAAGCATCCCATGCAATTCAGTCAACGTCTTCGTCAAGTTGTTCATGTTATAGTTCATAACAAATTGATCATAGCTTGACGGCAGTTACTGTAGAATGATGTCAGTAGCCAACTCTTGGCTAATGGGACAATCCAGTTTCCCCAGGTTATCAATATAACCCATCATCTTAATGACATGAGGACTAACTGGTTCGCCCTTTGGTAGCTTGCACTCAATCAGAGATCTAACCGTCTGGTATCTCTGAGTTCGTGCCTGCTCCTGAAACATACTTTTCAGGCCAGTGATCATCTCTTTTGGCGACTCCACGTACTCATATTGCTTCTGCAATTCCGAGTTCATGGTAGCCAACATGAGACAACTCACATCCACCGCATCATTAGAATGCTTATCCCAAGCATCCTTATCTGACTGCCAGGCATTGGCTCGGTACTTCTTGGGGAGAACTTTCTCAAGGACATAGTCTTTTTTCTCCTGTTTGAGAACAATTCTCAAGTTCCGATACCATTCAAGAAAGTTTGATCCATTTAACTTGTCCTTCTCAAGGACGGATCGCAGGGAGAAATTGTTACGATGGCTTGTGCTAGACATAGCTGGAAAACAAAGGAGGTTTAGTTATGATGTTTAAGAAATGAGAAGTCTTAACTTTTAAGAAAACTCGCATTATATTCAAAAAATGTTTCCTCAGATGAATATAATGATCCAAGACCCTTACTTCACTAAACTTGAGTGAGCAACTGGCTATCACCCAAATTTTAGCTATCTAGGTAAGCAACAACTTTGCTAGTTATATCCAATATAACTCTTGGTTGTGGATTGACATCTTATGTCCAATCCACCTGATGTCTCTGAGCCCAAAACGATTTTGATGGCCCAGTCAAGTTAAACCAATCTCTTAAGTCATGTAATTGTCGATGTCTTGCACTGAAAATCCATCAACACGATTACCTCTGTCTTACTCATGAAATTGTGGACATCTTGCACTGCAAGTCTATCGCACAATTAGATGGGTCTTGACAGTTGACAAGATTGGAAAGACATCAAGTATCACTTGATATTTGGTTGAGGAACGGAACCATTTAAAACGTTCAGTTTTATTATGTTTTAATTCTTCTAATTAATTGATTTATCTTGCTTTGGTTCTGTGATTTCAGGATCCATAACCTAAACCATCGAATCTTGTGTTGACCGACACTACTTTATTGTCGATCGATGCTGATTAACCAAAACCAATCTGCGATAACCGATCAATATAATTGACCCGGTTTTGAGTACCGGTCAGTGTCGATCGATGCTACATTAGCATCGGTCGATACCAACCCAATCGCAATAAACCATTCTTAGCGTTTAACCATCATTAACCAAGCTCGATAATCGGTCCAATCCAATTGAACCGATTCATCAATATCGCGAGGTTTGTGTCGACCGACACAACTCTTGTGTCGATCGACACTAGGCAAAACATAAGTTTTATTCGGGTTTTCGCTTTGTGTCGATCGACGCCGGATTGGCATCGATCGACACACAACTATCATCAGGAGTGAGCACAAGTGTGATTTCAGGACACTATCCCAACATATGGACCATCTAAAGTACGGATTTCATGAAGTCCATTCGTTGTGATCATGTTGCAAAATTTTTTGAAGCTGGCTGCAGAACGTATAGGACCACCTTTCTTATCTTCATTTGAGCGAATATCATTAAGATCACCTAGGACTAGTCGAGGTATATTGTGATATCTTACAACCTCACCTCCCATCCTTTGCCAAAGCTGATGTTTTAGGTGTTGCTCAGGATGTCCATATACGTAGCTGATACAAAAACGAGTTGTTCCATCTTGAATATAAACATCAGTATAATTAAGAGAAGGGCGAACGATATCCACAGTGATTCGCCGGTTCCAAAATATTGCCATGCCACCACTGTTTCCAATCGCCGGAAGGGAAAATTGATTGGAGTAGCCAAGTCGAGGACTTACACTTTGTACATAATGTTGAGACTGTTTAGTCTCTATTAGGAACATTATGTCAGGAGATGAGATTCGCTTTATCTCCTGCAGGTGATGAACTGCCAGGGGGTTCCCTAAACCCTGACAGTTCCAATGCATTATTCTCATTTACCTGGTGGTGGCTTCGGGGTTGCCATCTCCCCTGTGTCAATTGTTTTTGCCTTAGATTTGGATACTTTCTTCTGTCTGGTAGTTGAGACTTCATCCTCAGTGTCAACTTGCAAGGCTTTGCGTTTCATACCCCTCTCAACTGGAATAGCTGGTGCAATGTCTGGAATAGGGAAAGGTAGAGTGAACTCAACATCATTCCTGATATCTCTACCAGGTACTTGTTCGGAGATTTCCATATTGGCTGTAGAGGCTACTTTTTCTCCTATGGTTTCATCTCTCTCAGGTTCATGTACAGTGGCAGGGGATCGATGCGCATTATTTTGCACTGAGGCTTGAGAGAGTTCGTCCAAATGCAACTCAAGATGAACATCGCGATGAGGACGGGAAGGACCTAGGTCAGCAGGGATATTGGGTGTTAGGGGGCAGTGATGATCCGGCATAGATGTATCTGACCTGTTCGAGTGTAAACGTGCTGGACCATAGACTTCACCTTCAAATTCACATATGGCCTCACTGTGATTAAGTGCCCCACAACGAAAGCAGAATTTTCGTAGCTTCTTGTATATGAATCGAATCATAACAGGTTGATTCTGTTCAAAATCCATATATCGAATAAAGGTAAAGCGTTGATGCACAGAACGAGTGATACGAACCCATACTTCTCCTTCTGAAGTAGACGAAGCTTCCATAATTCTTATGTCGTGAATAGTACCCAAGGGTTCTGCAACTTCAGCTATAATTGGCTTGGTTTGAAAATCTTTCGGGATGTATAGAATCTTGACCCAGAACGAGATTAAAGAGAGGAAGTCAGGTTTGAACCTACGATTCCAACGATCGATGGCCACCATCCAATAATTGCAGTGCCACGGTTCGTTTTACAGAACATTCATTAGGTGATGCTCATCTTGGAAGTAGAATTGAACGGTACCATCATTATTGATCCGACTCGTTACCTTTTCTTCTAATTTCCAAGCCTTGGGTAAGAGCATCTTGAGATCTATAGGTTTTTGCTGCGCCGAGTTGAGAGGAATAGCTAAAAGGCTGAGGCGATTATTAGCTACCCTGGTTTGTCGAGCTTTCTCTGAGATAGGTTTGGAGGTTCGGTCTTCGCCTCCCAAGATGAGGTTTTGCATCTCCTCCCACACATCATCCATGGTTTGAAGCCGATAGGAGATCCACCAGAAGAGCAAATAGCAGGGTAGATAGGGCCCGGGACAAACACCGGAGAGAAAACCACGAAGCGGTGGTAGATTGAACACCGAAAATGAGTCGGTGAGAAGCGGTGGTAGAAGATGATAGAAATCGCCAGAAAGATCGCAAGAGAGAGAAAGCATACATATTCCTATGTTTTTTATATATAGAAACCGTTTTTGTTTTTGGTTTTCCCTACATTCCGCTTCTACGTATATTTTTCTGTTTCTATGGAACCTAGCTAGGTGAACACAAAAGTACAATTTGGGTATCTATAAATGTGAATCCGAACACTAAGAATTGTTAGATGATATTCAGATCAGGGGGTGTACATAATGCTTATTTTAGTTTGAAACAAACCAAATTATAATAAGGTTTAATATCAAATTTTAAGCATAAATATTTTTAACAAATAAGTCCATTTAATTTAGTTGGGATAATTTTAAGATTTTAATGCTCAATTCACGAATGTTTTTACCAACAATTTTAAACTTCTAAATAAAATGCAAACTTAAAATCTTTCAATCTTTGTTTTGGTATCCAAATTCTTAAATTCTTTTAAAACGCATCCCGTTATTTCTTGACAAAGATCAGTCACAAAAACTCCATCTTTTTGTTGTTGACAAATTCTCCAAAATCCGTATGATATGGTCAATGGTACATCTCAAACATCTGAATATTTTTCAGGACATAGTAAGTCACATAAAAGGCCTGTGACCATACATAGTATAGTAATGAGAACAAGTTCTCAAACCACTTTTGGAGAATTATATGGAAAAGCGTAGGAATTAAGCTCTTATTCTCAACCACTTATCATCTTCAAAAAGACTACCAAATTGAAGCATTAAACAAGACTTTATATACTCTACTAAATGCTATCACTGGAATGATTTGAAGAATTAACTAGAGTATCTTTTATTCATTGAATTTGCATACTGTGATAACCGAGTTTGTCACGAAGGTATCAGAATGCGTCTTCCTCGGGAGTTAACGTGCTCGGGTCCGAAAGGTCAAAATTTCTCTTAAAGGAGAACCGACTAGGCTAAATGGATTAGAAAGAGGACGTTCAGTGTTTAAGTAATAAAGAGAGAGTTGCTCGGTAACGAGCGTACTGTATTAAGTGAGAGCCCGAGCTTGTCGAAAGACGAGCTCGGTTTTTGCAATTCGGGAATATTTGACTCTAGAGAGAGAAAGTAGTAAGAAGTGCACACATCCCAAAAAGTTACATTAATGTACAGTGACGACTCCTATTTATAGTAAAATACGGTCGTACTTTCTGCAGGCCGTTTACTGCTTGTCGAGCTCGTGCGGATGGGACGTACTTAATGACGAGGTGGGCCGAGCCGTACATTCTTTTGGCTGTTAGTGGAGCCGAGTTGACTTGCAGTCGTGGGATAAGCCGAGCCGAGCCGATATCAATGGGCTCGGTTTAGGACATGTGCGTTCGGGCCTTTATCTTGTTGGGCCGAGTTTGTTTCTGTTGGGCTGACCTTTGTACAGAGAATATGTATTGGGCCTTCTAAGTATATGGGGTGCTAAACCCATTTATAACAGTAAGCCCCCCCCAGTTCGTCGATCTTCGTAGCATTTCGAAGTTGGCGGATTTGTGTGTTTTAGTTGGGATAATACATGTTCGGTGTAGACTTGGTAGTCCTGTTTTATCTGCTCGTTTTGTCGTCTCCTCGGGAATCTCAATGGATTTCTTGGGAGAAACGCTGGATATTGAAGAGTCGTATCGGTGCAATGATGATGCCTATAACCGCTGAAGCTGAAGAGTCGCGTAGGTGCAATTATTGCTCTTGCCTCGAGAACTTCCCGCTCTGTCTATAAAAACCTTGCTCCTCTCCTGCTTCATTTCATTTCTCTCCTTCCGCAGGTATTTTGCTCTCTGTTCTCTCTAGAATTTACTTTCTCTCTCTAGCTTTTGTTGTTGTACTATAGCCATGAGAATCGATTCTCACTCGGAATCGTCCTCCAATTGGTCCCTTCAATTGGTAAGGTTGTCCGTAGGTGATTCTGCTCAGTCCAGCTCGTCGGT
The DNA here is from genome assembly GCA_030180135.1 of Orychophragmus violaceus. Classification (NCBI taxonomy): domain Eukaryota; kingdom Viridiplantae; phylum Streptophyta; class Magnoliopsida; order Brassicales; family Brassicaceae; genus Orychophragmus; species Orychophragmus violaceus. Next base: position 94,212,084 of record CM058230.1, read on the forward strand.
TGCATAAGAGAATTCTTCGTTGGGTTCGGAACGAACATAGACTATTTCGCAACGCCTAGCTTCAGGCGGCTCTCCGAGCATACAAATTTCGTATTTGGTAGATTCCGAGGACGACGGGACGCGACCTTGGACTGCTTCGTTAGGTAGTCTTCCTGTAAAAGAAGAAGAAAATTATCTTTTCGATCAAGCCTTACTTGGTACCCTTGAACCAGTTCCGAGCAGGACCAAGAAGAATCGGAAGATGGCGAGCCAAGATGCTTCGGGTGATCCCGAGAAGCCCAAGAAGACCCGTCCTTTACGTCCGGTGTTACCTACAAAGTGTACGGACGATGATTTGGAGTGGCTGCTGGAAAATTGCGCCTCGGAGAGTGCTGGTCGGCCTGTGCTTCGCAAACCCGAGGAGCACGAGAGGCCCTGGAATTGTCCAGAGGGGTGGATCTGTCTTTATGATTACTGGTTTAAGCAGATCCATCTGAGATTTCCCCTTCCGAGGCTCCTTGTCGCTTATTGCGAGGAAAGGCGAATTGCGCTGTCTCAGCTCTGTCCGGCGGCTATTCAGAACTTGGTCGGGTCCATGATCCTTGCCAACGAATATGGAGTTGATATGAATCTCCGATTTTTTGAAGAGATTTCTGTTGGGAATGTCCTGAAATCTATTCTACTTACTCTAAGTGAAAGTCGTATTGTCGAGATGAGACAATCATATAATACTAGGTAGTCATAATGCTTTGCTAGAAGCCACTTATGATCAATGAGTTTAGAACTCATTGCTAGTGTTATATGATCCTACAGGGTCACACACCTAAGCAAATTGGACATTAAAGACGAGTTTGATCATTAATGAAATGATCTAGTGAATGCATATTTGATATGCATTGGGTATCAAAATTCTGGGGCCGTGTCGATCGACACAAAGAGTGTGTCGGTCGACACAACTCGCGGATTACCAGATTAATTCGGTTTAATCGTCGGTTAATCCCGTTGCGGTTTAAGTCGACATATATAAGATATATGGTCGACCTAAACTCGAACTTAACCTAATTCACAGCCACCAGAACTAGAAAAGAAACCTCTCTAGAGATTAGATCTCTTATAGGCACTAGCATCCCTCCTGTTCAGTTTGTGTGCGTGTGGATACCAGTAGAGGAACAACGTTTGAGGTGCTTCATGATCTCGATTATCTGCAAACCTTCCGCTGCTTATTACCAGGTAAATCTGAGATCTGATAGATTCAATCATATGAACCTTAGATCCTAGGCTTGGAATTTATACCTAGGGTTGCTAATCCTGATTAGAACTGCTAGAAATTCCTTCAGTGGTATCAGAGCTTTAGGGTTTTGATAGGTGTCAGGTTTTATCCTATATCTAACTGCAAGTGCACAGTTCAGTAGTCGTAGTATATAGGTATCGAATCCACAGGGACTCCGGTATTCAATAGCTCAAGAACAGGAAATTAAACTAGGAAGAAAGCAATGTGATTGAATTAAAAGCAATGCGAGAAAGTAAACAGAAAGCAGAGATTGTTGGTTGTGAAAGCAAGTTATTAAGAGCGCTAAGTCTAGGGCGTTCTCAGGAAATCAGACAAGCAGACAGTTCATTCAGTAAGGATCTAATTAAGCACAGTTCTAGAACTCAAAACACAGATATAGAATTAACCAAATTCCTTTGCGATAATTCTCTAAGTCTAAGTGCAGCAAACCAAACTTTCGTTTGCGAGAACTAACATATTAAACTAGCAATAACTCCAGGTTTGATATGTTCACAATTATCCTAAACCAAACTTTCGTTTGCGAGAAGTTTAATTGCTCAACCAAATTAGTTCAGATTCCTAAACCCCACTTCCGTGACGTATTTAGCAACCTAAGATCTAGATTCTAATTGATCAGGTTAGAACTAGCTTTAAGCTCAATTAGATTGAAGAACAGATATTGTTATGAATCCTTAACTGAATTAAACAAGTCTAGCAAGTCATGAAATCCTATGTGAGAAACCCTAAACCTAACTAGGAATCTACTCAGACATAGATAATGAAAACATAATCATATGATGAATAAATTGCATAGAAGATAAAGAATAAAAGGGGTTCGAAATCTTCTCCAAATACAGATGAAGTAAAGGTTCAGATCAGCCCCAAAAGCTCTAAAAATCCTCTGCTCTTAATTATGAAAGCGTATGTAAATAAAACACCAAAAACTTAATTATATAGGTCTAATCTCGGCCAGGGGCTTCTTTGTAAATATCAGGAACTTCTGGATCAGAGTGCAATATCTTGATTCTTCATAAACCGCCGAGTTTCGGCCCATCTCGCTGGTGCAACGATCGATGCTAGAGTGCAACGATCGACGCATTCCTCTGTTTCGGACAGTGAACTCTATCTCTCGGCCAAACACTCCAAAAATCTCCAAAAAGTGCCATAATCACCAAATATGCTCCAAACCCGATTATACCTGTAAAAGACTCTAAAAGAACACAAAAAGACACTAAAACACACTTATATCATGGTCTAAAACTAGTAAAAACCATGATATATCAACTCCCCCCACACTTAGCCTTTGCTTGCCCTCAAGCAAAACAGAGAACTAAATCTTGGTGAAGAGGTTTGAAAACTCTTCAGAAACTCATTTCATCCTAGAAGCTACAATACTCAGATTCCCCTTAGTAAACCACTGAAAGAATCAATCACAGGATATCAAGACCAACATGTACTTCCCCCACACGTAGCAACTGTCCTAAGTAAACTCCACAATCACATTCAAGCATTCAAATTCTCCCTACTGACTTCTGCAAGTATTTAAGTGCGGTCTCACCTAAGGAGTATCGATCAAAGGGCACATGGATTCTTACCTTATCAGCTCTAGACCACCATACTATCTTTCTCTAGTCCCTTTCTTCTCTTTCCCTTCTTTAACAACTGATTTTTCCCACATTGGGTATCATTTTTTTTTTTATCAGTGTTCTTCCCGTTATGGGGTGTAATTTGGACACATTACATGGATCGCACATGAGATAATAGGGGTCTCTACCACTCCTGTGACCACTTCGGAGTTACTAACTCATCCTCAGTTTATTATCTTTTTTTTTTTACTTTATAGAAGGGGAGAAGAGAACTAAATAGGATAGGTTGTCAGGCTGTGTCAGAACTAACAGGGAATCCGACACAGAGTATACCAAGCCCTTAGGTGAGAAATCTAAGTCAGTATTAAGGTTGAAGTCAGTAAAAGGATCCTATGATACCTGAAGTGATGTGGGTGTTCCCAGTAGGTTGATCTGTGATGGGGTTTTCTAATAGTCAGAGATAGATCCTGCAACTTCATCCCAATGGTTACTTAAGTTCCTGCAAGTCTTGTTAAAACTTCTCAAAAATTCATAGTTTCTTACTTAAACAATTTTGACTCAATAAAACAAAAATTTTGAAAAATGGACTGACTCTTAAGAAAACAAAAAGATATAAGTCAGTAGCACCTCCCCCACACTTAAGACACACTGTCCCCAGTAGTGTCAAGCGAAGGATCGGTAAAAATAACTAAAAATTGTTAATGGATTTTTGAGTTCTGTCGTATTTTACCTCTGTCGCTCAAGCACCGATCGTTGCACTAAGTGCATCGATCGTTGCTATGCGATTTTTCGTTGAGTGTCGATCGTTAGCAGAAACGATCATTGCAATGCGTATATCAGATCAGTCAGCAAGTTAGCAGGTTAGTCCGTTGGAATCTATCAAATTTCGAATCCTGCAAGCTGGAAACACTGAAAACAGAGTAAAATCGAAGCAAATAGCGTAGCATACCAAACATAACATCCAAAATCAATAGCATCCTAAAAATCAAAAGGAAAAAAGTGCAAAGATAAATAAGAAAAGAATAAAAAGTACAGAACCGAAAGTCTGAAAACGGAGATCAATCTCACTCGCTCTCATCATCTATCCCACCATACATCTCATCGTCATCGGCTGCCTCAGCTATGCGATCAGTACCACTCGAAGAGGTAGGAGTCGGGGATCGTCGTCTGCGTCGAGAAGGTCCTGGGACGGGCTGGTGAACCTGTGGCTGTCTCCTGCAAGTGCAGCCTCGCATCCACTCCCAGATGGTCTTCCATATCCCATCACTACGCTCTCTCCACTCAGCCTCAGACATACTAACGTAGGGCACTGTCATCTCAGGATAAGGACCCATATCAGCAGCAGGCGCAGGTGTAGAGGAGGACGAAGCTCTCGTAGAAGGCTCTCCCAGCGGATGAGCCATAGTAGGCACTGCGCGTCGAGCTCTGGCAGGAGGGCGGAAACTCAAAGCATCAATGGTATCAATCTGAGTCAACCTAGCAGCAGGAAGATCAATACCATACTGTGTATCCTCAGGGTCGAAGTAAACCCACACTCGCCCCTCCTTCAGCCACGTAGCACTCTGCAAGTGACTGAGATCCAGGAACTCTCTCTCAGTAACACACTCTGTATCCCCCATAGGTATCCTGCAGTGTCTGAAGATAGGAGTAAGAAGACTACCTACTGTCTCCTTGCGCACACCGTCATAAGGCTTCTTCTGCAGCTCGCAAAGATGATGGGCAAATAAAGCTCCCAGGTTGACTTTCCTAGCCGCGTCTCTCACATCGGTACCCCTAAACTACTCCCTCAGTCCTCTGAATAGAATCTCCAACTCATTCTTGCGCATCTTGTTTGCCTCATGCTTGCAAAACAGTGTGCGTCCCAAGATACGCAAGACATACCTGAGGGCCGGATGCCTGACCTGAATCACCGGTGTAGTCCGTGAGTGATACCGTCCACCACCAATGTACTGCCAAAACTGCGCAGCCTCTGCTGGTTCCCATGGAAGGGACAAATCGGTGCGTGGCTGCTCAATGTTGAACCCATATATCCTACAGATATCGAGAAGGAGCACTCGATACCTGGCGCCAAGACACATGAAAGTAAAAGTGCCTCCTTGAGCACTCCTGCTGTCCGGGTTCGGGTATACAACCCTGCATGTGGCAAGCAACTGTCTCACCAGCTCTGGGTATAGATTGTAAGGCTGCATCGGCATTGTCCCCAGACCAATGCCTCTGCACAGCTCTATAACCTGCCTGTCTATGCCGAGACCATGACAGGTCGAGTAATCCGCAAACTTGGTTGGCGCTATCTCCATGCCACACCAACCGTTATACAGCAGTGTGTCGTACTCGTCCCAGTACTCGTGTATCGGCCTCTCTGTGAAATCAGTCGTAGTGAGCATCCTCTTGATACCCTTGCCCCAGTTGCGATCAGTCTGAATCCGAGCCTTATCTGCTCTTGGCCATGGTGGCCCAATGGTTGCATGAACCAACTGATATGGCTCTGGAGGATCAGAATCCCTGTGTAGCCACTCTGGTGGCGGAATTTACTGTCGTGAGGCGCTTGCGGCTGTTGCTCTGCGCTTGCGGGGTTGATCCTGAGTTGCCATCTGCAAAACAGAAAATTAAGCAAATTAGTCACGGCAGACTCTCTGTGAAATCGTCGAGCAACGACCGTTGCACTAAGGCAGCGATCGTTGCAAGGCGATTTCGTATACTCGAACATTTCCCCAGAATCGTCGAGCAACGACCGTTGCACAAGTGCAACGATCGGTGCAAGGCGATTCTGGCCGCAATCAACAGTCAACAAAATCGTTCCAAAATCGTGAAATCAATCGCAAAATTGACAACAATCCATCACTAAACAACCTAAAGCATAATCATTTTAACATGCATTCATCAATTTTGATCCAAAATTCCCAAATTTCTAAAACCCTAAAAGTGAAATCCGAAAATCATCAAATAGAAGTACATTACCTTGATTCCGTGAGAAATGGGTAGGAGAAGTAGATTGGGGGTGTAAAAATAAGTGAAATAGTGCTTTGAATCAAAGAAATCGATGAAGAAACGATGATTTTTGGTTTTGGCTCTCGGTGTTATCGGCGGCGAGAAATGGAGAAGAAAAAGGAGAAGAAGGGTTTAAGGTAACTTACCTTGGTCGTGGGTGCAACGATCGTTGCATGACAGCATCACAGGTTCCATAGAGTGGAACCTATTGAACGTCTCAGATCTTGGCATCGCTGTTCTCGCCCTGTGTCGATCGATGCAAGGTGGCAACGATCGATGCAGTGCGAATCCCTGCAATCCCAAAAATCAAAAGCGTGAGTAAGCAAGAAAATTAAAAAGAATGCTTAGTCTAAATCCTAATACTAGATCTATTGGTGAACTCAAAGAGTCCCCGGCAACGGCGCCAAAAACTTGATAGGTGTCAGGTTTTATCCTATATCTAACTGCAAGTGCACAGTTCAGTAGTCGTAGTATATAGGTATCGAATCCACAGGGACTCCGGTATTCAATAGCTCAAGAACAGGAAATTAAACTAGGAAGAAAGCAATGTGATTGAATTAAAAGCAATGCGAGAAAGTAAACAGAAAGCAGAGATTGTTGGTTGTGAAAGCAAGTTATTAAGAGCGCTAAGTCTAGGGCGTTCTCAGGAAATCAGACAAGCAGACAGTTCATTCAGCAAGGATCTAATTAAGCACAGTTCTAGAACTCAAAACACAGATATAGAATTAACCAAATTCCTTTGCGATAATTCTCTAAGTCTAAGTGCAGCAAACCAAACTTTCGTTTGCGAGAACTAACAGATTAAACTAGCATTAATTCTAGGTTTGATATGTTCACAATTATCCTAAACCAAACTTTTGTTTGCGAGAAGTTTAATTGCTCAACCAAATTAGTTCAGATTCCTAAACCCCACTTCAGTGACGTATTTAGAAACCTAAGATCTAGATTCTAATTGATCAGGTTAGAACTAGCTTTAAGCACAATTAGATTGAAGAACAGATATTGTTATGAATCCTTAACTGAAATAAACAAGTCTAGCAAGTCATGAAATCCTATGTGAGAAACCCTAAACCTAACTAGGAATCTACTCAGACATAGATAATGAAAACATAATCATATGATGAATAAATTGCATAGAAGATAATGAATAAAAGGGGTTCGAAATCTTCTCCAAATACAGATGAAGTAAAGGTTCAGATCAGCCCCAAAAGCTCTAAAAATCCTCTGCTCTTAATTATGAAAGCGTATGTAAATAAAACACCAAAAACTTAATTATATAGGTCTAATCTCGGCCAGGGGCTTCTTTGTAAATATCAGGAACTTCTGGATCAGAGTGCAATATCTTGATTCTTCATAAACCGCCGAGTTTCGGCCCATCTCGTTGGTGCAACGATCGATGCTAGAGTGCAACAATCGACGCATTCCTCTGTTTCGGACAGTGAACTCTATCTCTCGGCCAAACACTCCAAAAATCTCCAAAAAGTGCCATAATCACCAAATATGCTCCAAACCAGATTATACCTGTAAAAGACTCTAAAAGAACACAAAAAGACACTAAAACACACTTATATCATGGTCTAAAACTAGTAAAAACCATGATATATCAGGTTCCATTGAATCTGTAGCATGTTGATTAGATTAGTTGAATCTGAATCTGTGTATGGTTGATACAAACTTGCTAAAATTCGTTTTCATGAAAATCTAGTTTTTAGGTTTTTTGCTTGAAAAACGATTAGGGTTTATCGCCCTGTATCGATCGACACCAATCCGGTATCGGTCGACACAGAAGGATAACCCGAATAAAATTGTTTTCGCCTAGTGTCGATCGACACAAGAGTTGTGTCGGTCGACACCAACCTCGCGAAATTGATAAATCGGTTCAATTGGATTGGACCGGTTATCGAGCTTGGTTAATGATGGTTGAAAACTGTGAATGATTTAATTGCGATTGGTTTGATTAGGTTGGTATCGACCGATGCTAATGTAGCATCGATCGACACTGACCAGTATTCAAAACCGGATCAATTGGATTGATCGGTTATCGCGGATTGTTTTGGTTATTCTGCATCGATCGACACTAAAGTAGTGTCGGTCGACATGAGATTCGATGGTTTAGGTTATGGAACCTGAAATCACAGAACCAAAGCAAGATAAATCAATTAATTAGAAGAATTAAATTATAATAAAACTGAACGTTTTAAATGGTTATGTTCCTCAATCAAATATCAAGTGATACTTGATGTCTTTCCAATCTTGTCAACTGTCAAGACTCATTTCATTGTGCGATAGACTTGCAGTGCGAGATGTCCATAATTACATGAGTAAGGCAGGAGGTAATCGTGTTGATGGACTTGCAGTGCAAGACATCAACAATTACATGACTGAACAGATTGGTTTACTTGACTGGGCCATCAAAATCGTTTTGGGCTCAGAGACATCAGGTGGATTGGGCATGAGATGTCGATCCACAACCAAGAGTTATATTGGATATAACTAGCAAAGTTGTTGCTTACCTAGATAGCTAAATTTGGGTGATAGCCAGTGGCTCACTCAAGTTTAGTGAAGTATGGGTCTTGGATCATTATATTCATCTAAGGAAACAATGTTTGAATATAATGCGAGTTTTCTTAAAAGTTAAGACTTCTCATTTCTTGAACATCATAACTAAACCTTTTCCTTTCTTTGTTCTCAGATATGACTAACACTCATAATAACTCTTTCTCCCTGCGATCCGTCCTTGAGAAGGACAAGTTAAATGGATCAAATTTTCTCGAATGGTATCGGAACTTGAGAATTGTTCTCAAGCAGGAGAAAAGGGACTATGCCCTGGAAACTGTTCTCCCTGAAAAACCGAGAGCCAATGCTGCACATGCAGAAAGGAGTGCTTGGGATAAGCATTCCAATGATGTGGTCGATGTGAATTGTCTCATGTTGGCTACCATGAACTCGGATTTGCAGAAGCAATACGAGAACGTGGAGTCGCCAGTGGAGATGATTACTAGCCTGAAAATCATGTTTCAGGAGCAAGCACGAACTGAGAGATACCAGACGGTTAAATCTCTCATTGAATGCAAGCTACCAAAGGACAGTCCGGTCAGTCCTCATGTCATTAAGATGATGGGTTATATTGATAACCTGGGGAAGCTGGATTGTCCCATTAGCCAAGAGTTGGCTACTGACATCATTCTGCAGTCACTGCCGTCAAGTTATGATCAGTTTGTTATGAACTATAACATGAATAACTTGACAAAGACGTTGACTGAACTGCATGGCATGCTCAAGACAGCTGAGCCAAATATCAAGAAGGGCACTCCTAATGTACTTATGGTACAAAGGGGTAAGAAGTTTAAGAAACTTGGCAAAGGCAAGGGAAAGGGCAAGGCAGTCCAGGTTGAGAACCAGGACACGCCTGCGTCAGCCCCGAAGCCCAAGCCGGGCCCATCTGAGACTGATAAGTGCCATTACTGTAAAGAGCTTGGGCATTGGAAGAGAAATTGCAACAAATTCTTGGAAGAGAAGAAGAAGAAGAAGAAGACTTTCGAGACTTCATCTTCAGGTATTTTTGTTATAGAAGTAAATGTTACTACTTCTGGTTCTACTTCTTGGGTATTGGATACCGGCTGTGGTGCTCATATTTGTACAAATATGCAGGGCCTAAGCAACAGTAGGACGTTGGAAAAGGGACAAGTGGACCTGCGCGTGGGGAATGGAGCAAGAGTTGCTGCATTAGCCGTAGGAACATTTAACTTGTCTTTACCTTCTGGTTTGGTTTTAGAACTTCATAATTGCTAATATGTACCTGCTATAAGCAGAAATATTATTTCTATTCCTGTTTTGGATTTGGAAGGATATCAGTTTTCAATTAAGAATAAATGTTGTTCTTTTGATTACAATGATATATTTTATGGTAGCAGCCCATTAGAGAATGGGCTTTATGTTCTAAACCAAAGCACACAAATCTATAACATTAACACCAAGAGATTCAAATCAAATGACACGAATCAGACTTTTCTATGGCATTGTCGTTTGGGCCACATAAACGAGAAACGGATTCAAAAGCTCCATAGTGGTGGGCTTTTGGGCTCATTTGATTATGAATCATGTGAGAAATGTGAATCTTGTTTACTGGGCAAAATGGCAAAGGCCCCTTTCAACAAACAAAATGAAAGGGCCAGTGACCTATTGGGCCTTATACATACGGATGTATGCGGCCCAATGAGTGATAGGTTCTAAGTTTTCCCTATACTAAACTGCAAGTGAACAGCAATGTCAAAGTAGTATATAGGGTTATCGAATCCACAGGGACACTCGGTCTCAAGAGAATCAAACTGTAGGAATAAATACTAGAAATAAGCAAGTAGTGGATGAAATAAATTGCGATGCGAGAAAGTAAATCAGTAGCAGAGATTAACGGTTGTGAAGCAAGTAATTAAAAGCGTCAAGCCTAGGGTATTCTCAGGAAATCAGACAAGCAGACAGTTCATTCAGCAAGGATCTAATTAAGAACGGTTCTAGAACTCAAAACACAGATATAGAATTAACCAAATTCCTTTGCGATAATTCTCTAAGTCTAAGTGCAGCAAACCAAACTTTCGTTTGCGAGAACTAACAGATTAAACTAGCAATAAGTCCAAGTTTGATATGTTCACAATTATCCTAAACCAAACTTCCGTTTGCGCAAAGTTTAATTGCCCAATTTAATTAGTTCAGATTCCTAAACCCCACTTCTGTGACGTATTTAGCAACCTAAGATCTAGATTCTAATTGATCAGGTTAGAACTAGCTTTAAGCACAATTAAATTGAAGAACAGATATAGTTATGAATCTTTAACTGAATTTGAACAAGTCTAGCAAGTCATGAAATCCTATGTGAGAAACCCTAAACCTAACTATGGATCTACTCAGACATAGATAATGAAAACATAATCATAGAATGAATAAATTGCATAAAAGAATAAGAGTAAAAGGGGTTCGAAATCTTCTCCAAATACAGATGATGTAACAGGTTCAGATCAGCCCCAAAAAGCTCTAAAATCCTCTGCTCTTAATTATCAAAGTGTATGGTAAAAAGTATAAAGCGTGTCTAATAAAAACACTAAAAACTCTATTATATAGGCATAATCTCGGCCAAGGGCTTCTTTGTAAATATCAGGAACTTCTGGATCAAAGTGCAAATTCTTCACTCTTCTAAACCGCCGAGTTTTTGGCCCATCTCGCTGGTGCATCGATCGATGCTAGAGTGCAACGATCGACACCTTCCTCTGTTTCGGACAGTGAACTCTATCTCTCGGCCAAACACTCCAAAAATCTCCAAAATGCTCCATTATCTCCAATTCAGCTCCCAACCTGATTATACCTGTAAAAGACTCTAAACAAAGACAAAAGACACTAAAAACACACTTATATCATGGTCTAAAACTAGTAAAAACCATGATATATCAACTCCCCCACACTTAGCCTTTGCTTGCCCTCAAGCAAAACAGAGAACTAAAACATGGTGAAGAGGTTTGAAAACTCTTCAGAAACTCATTTCATCCTAGAAGCTACAATACTCAGATTCCCCTTAGTAAACCACTGAAAGAATCAATCACAGGATATCAAGACCACAATGTACTTCCCCCACACTTAGCAACTGTCCTAGGTAAACTCCACAATCACATTCAAGCATTCAAATTCTCCCTACTGACTTCTGCAAGTATTTAAGTGCGGTCTCACCTAAGGAGTATCGATCTAAAGGCACATGGATTCTTACCTTATCAGCTCTAGACCACCATACTATCTTTCTCTAGTCCCTTTCTTCTCTTTCCCTTCTTTAACAACTGATTTTTCCCCACTGGGTATCATTTTTTTTTTATCAGTGTTCTTCTCGTTATGGGGTGTACTTTGGACACATTCCATGGATCACATGAGAGATAATAGTGTTTGCTACTATTCTCATGACCACTTCGGAGTTACTAACTCATCCTCAGTTTTTTTTTTTTTTTTTTTTACTTTATAGAAGGGGAGAAGGGGACTAAATAGGACAGGTTTACAGGCTGTGTCAGAACTAACAGGGAATCCGACATAAAGCATACCAAGCCCTTAGGTGAGAAATCTAAGTCAGTATTAAGGTTGAAGTCAGTAAAGGATCCTCTGATACCTGAAGTGATGTGGGTGTTCCCAGTAGGTTGATCTGTGATGGGGTTTTCTAATAGTCATAGATAGATCCTGCAACTTCATCCCAATGGTTACTTAAGTTCCTACAAGTCTTGTAAATCTTCTCAGAAAATCATAGTTTCTTACTTAAACAATTTTGACTCAATAAAACAAAAATTTTGAAAAACGGACTGACTCTTAAGAAAACAGAAAACAAAAGTCAGTAGCACCTCCCCCCACACTTAAGACACACTGTCCCCAGTAGTGTCCAGCGAAGGATCGGTAAAAAGAAAATAAAAATTGAAAAGGTGAAATTATGTCTGTCAGCTTACCTCTGTCGCTCAGCATCGACCGTTGCACTAAGTGCATCGACCGTTACTTGGCGATTTTCGTGTGTAGTCGATCGTTGCTCAGGACCGCAACGATCGCTGAAATGCGATTACTTTCGTGTTGTGACGATCGATGCAGAAATGCATCGATCGCTGCACTGCGATTTAACCGAGACCTGCAAACATAAACTCACCAGAAACAAAAACAAACGTAAAATCCTAACAAAAACACCAAAAAAGAAAAAGAAAAACACTAGTACCTAATGGTGGGTTGCCTCCCACCCAGCGCTTGTTTAAGGTCAATAGCTTGACCGGACGGATGAGATCTTTCAAGTACCAGGAGGTCTTGACAAAGACTTTTTCTGTCTCTGTTCAAGTCTCCTCATCCAAGGTGGTGAGTAGGCTGTTGCGGAATGCTCATGGCCAAGAAAAGATGGAGTAAAATGCGCTCCAGGATCTATAATTGCAGTCTCATCTGGCTGCTCAAAATCTGCGTCCCTTATGGTGAATGTCTGCCCATCTATCAGTGGCCTTCGCAGCTTATCCATCTCATAGTGCAGTGGTTCATCTCCCAGGTGGAGGTCTATTAGACTCTGTCTAACATCAATCACAGCTCCTGCTGTAGCCAAGAATGGTCTCCCAAGCAATAAAGCTTCATCCGGATCACAATCATATTTCAGCACAAGGAAGTCCGTTGGAACTAAGTAGTTCCCAACTCTCACCGGAATGTCCATAAGAAGTCCTTCAGGAACTCGTATGGACTGATCAGCTAGGATAAGAGAAGTCCTAGTAGGAGTAAAATCCAACATTCCCAGCTTCTCTGCCACAGAGTAAGGCATTATGCTTCCAGCAGCTCCTAAATCACATAGAGAACGTCTAAAGCTATCTTCAAAGATAGAACAATCTAGCACAAAAACTCCAGGATCAGATAACTTCTTCGGGACCTTGGTTAGCAGAACATCACTAATATGCTGAGGAACTATTACCACCCATTCTCTCAGCTCCTCATCTAAAGGCAACATCTTGTTCAAATATCTCTGAACACATGGGTGATAAGGTGGATCATCAGAAGGTGGAATTTCTTCCAAGTCTTCACCACTCTCTTCTAGCTTTTTCAGCTCTTCAATCTCTTGTTTAATCACTTCAGACACCTTGGGATATTGCCTAATGGCTTGTGCATAAACATCCTCTTGAGTGATCTCAGATACATCAGGGAATAGGCGGGCTAGTTCTGCATCAATCTCACTTTCATCCCACGGGTCTGTTGGATCTTTCGGTGTTAATCCTGATTCAATTCATCAGATTACTTGATCCTAAACATGCCAGATCTAGGTTCTCTTGAATAGAAACATAAGTAGATCTCACCTTTTACCTGTTTTGTGCAGCGGAAAGGAAGAACAGGTCAGAGATCAGAGAGCCACCGAGTGATAACTCCTCCAGAGGTTCACACACGCACACCAAGCAGGAAGAAAGCTGCTAGACCGAGCTGTGGGAGGTCGCAGGGAGAGAGAGAGTCGCGGCTAGGGCTTTTTCCTCGACCTGAACTCGTCTTAAGTTTATATAAAACTTGTTCAGTTCGTTTTGGGCCATTTGGCCCAAATGCCAATTAACTCCGAGGCGTTCGCGCATTGCATCGATCGTTTCACCTTATGCATCGATCGATGCACAATGGCTAAACCCTCTTATTCTCTCTAAGTATAGTAAATGCCTAGCACTTTTACCATACTCCTGCTAAACCGTTCCTACACGATTTCCTGTTAGCTTAGGCGTGTGACCCATATGGGATCATATAATAAAGGCAATAAGTCCAAGACTTATAGATCATGAGCGGACTCTAGCAAGCCATCATGACCCCCAGTATTATATGACTTATGTCTGATCTTTGACATACTCTTACTTTCTAGAGACAGTACCGAGATTACTGGACACATTTCCAACAATCTCCCACTTGTACTGGAATCTCTGTATTCATAATCCTTTTGTCACAATATCTCGATTAGTCATAAGGCAAGATTAGTGTCATCCTTATAAAGCCTAATCTTGTTCATCGGACTCTGATTTGATACTGACAATCCAAACGACTCGGGACAGTCCGTTTGAGCATGGCCATGCATTTTCCAGTATTCAAATCTCCGATTGGCCTAGAGATATTCACTCCATTTATATTGGAGGGACAAATCCCGTCTTGTTCCATCACTGTAAACTACTCACTTCACAATGTACCCAAACAAGGTCCTTATAACTATCGCAGAACGATAGCGTTAGACAATGATCAAAGTGCATCAGTCCATGTGCAGTCACATGCATGCGAACTCAGGTCTAAGGACTATACTCTATAGTCGTAGTGAGAATCTCTTATGACACAGATATAAATATCCTGAAGAGTTCTCATAAGCGGGTCGTGTCCGGTCGTATGTTCCCCAACATACACCTATGTACTGACTTTGATGCCGCGCATCTATGACACACTGAGACTTTGTCATAAGTCACGTACCAATCCAGTCTCACACGGTTGTTGGTGTTCCAATTTCAACAACCTTCGACTAGGGACAGGATGATATAAGCCATCTATCAAATATAGGGTCTCATGATCAAGCTAAATGACTTCGACGACTCAAGATCAAATCATTTACTTCGATGACCTATAAAATGCTTCATATCATTTTGGAACGATTATTTCATCACAGTTAAAATAATCTTGAAATAATAATTTCATTAAACATAAGAATGTTTTACAAGAACATATCAATAACTAAATAAAGCCCTTTAATAACTCCCACTGAAATTAAGACTACATCTTAATTTCACTTATCCTACAGCAACAGTCCGCGACTCGTGCTTAGGCCTAAGGAGTGGCTTCGTTAATAGATTAGCAACGTTCTCATTCGTTGAAACTTGCTGATCTACTTAACATCTCTGTCATTTATCTCACGGAATAGGTTATACCTATCCTCAAGGTGTTTGGACCTCTGATGTGCAGCTAGTCTCATCTATGCTGGAAATCACATCAAGTTCAGTGACGAACTCTTCTTTCCAAACAACCTCTTTCGCCACTTCCCAAGTAGTGAAATGTTCAGCTTAAGTCATGGAGTCAGCAACAGTGCCTTGCACCGCCAGATAGACACAAGATATAACCGGACTGTGATCGGAAATCATCTTTGTCTATTGGAAACTTGCCTTTCAGACTCTATCGACTCGTAGCACCTCACTTTCTCCGTAACTCAAGAATTTATCCTTAGTATTCCTCAAATACTTTAGGATATTCTTTACGGCAATCCAATGTTTCTTTGCTGGATTTGACTGGTCTTTACTTGTCTTGCTTAACATTAAAGCAACATCAAACAAGTACGTTTCATGGCATAC
Organism: Orychophragmus violaceus; assembly: GCA_030180135.1. Classification (NCBI taxonomy): domain Eukaryota; kingdom Viridiplantae; phylum Streptophyta; class Magnoliopsida; order Brassicales; family Brassicaceae; genus Orychophragmus; species Orychophragmus violaceus. Next base: position 94,227,734 of record CM058230.1, read on the forward strand.
ATGATAGATCCAATTGCCGACGCATATGGAATCTTATCCATGCATTTAAGCTCAGCAGTTATCGTAGGATACTGTATCTTGCTTAACTTAATGCCATGTGACATTGGCATAAAACCCTTCTTGGATTGCTCAAAATGTGTAGGACTTTGTCAATTTAAGAATCCTGACTTTGTCCTACCAGCTCTTTTGGATCTCTATCTTTAGATCCAAAATCCAAGAACTACGTGGCTTTACCCATGTCAATCATTAAATCAACTCCCAAGCTAGTCCTTTACCGACTACAGCGTTGGGACGTTATATCCGAGAATCAGTATGTCATCGACATACACTTTGAGAAATGCAATATCGCTCCCATTAATCTATTTAGTAAACACACAGTTCCGCTTCGTTCCTGTTCAAGTCAAAACCTTGACTACTTCAACAGAACGAAGATTCCAACTCCGATATGTTTGCTTCCATCCATGAATGGATCGATGAAGCTAACTTACATAAAATGTAATTTTCGGAGTCTGGGCTCACTTTCGCTTCCTAGGATTTCGCTGATTCGTCGCTTTCAATGATCATCAGATCATGCGAACATTCAATGATCATCATGCTGAACTAATGACGAGAATTCACTCTCGGATTAGTGACTGATTCTTTCATATCTGCGAACTTCAGGCTCCACAGGTGTAGATTCTACAGAAATCTGTAAATCCTTCCGCTGCTCTCCCTCAATAGGTTAAGCAGCCTCCTGTATTTCTCGAATTTCTTCGAGTTGTACTTTTACTCCCATTGTTCTTCTTGGAAAGTAACTTCCCTTCTTAGAAAACAGAATGGTCGTAAAAGTACCGAGCCTTGGTTTCCCTAAGAAAACTTCGAGTTATACTTTTACTCCCACTGTTCTTCTTGGAAAATAACTTCCCTTCTTAGAAAACAGATTGGACGTAAAAATAACAAGCCTTAGTTTCTCTAGGACAACCAGCGAAGTAGCAAAACTACAAATACTCAGTAAAGACAAATTTGGATCGATTCCAATCCACATTAACGTGGTGTCTTTCAACTGATATTTGTGGAACTATTTCAGTGTAAACTTAGATATTTTAGAGCGTTATTCTTAAATAACATCATGGAAGATTCGTGTGACTCATCTTTAATCATTTCTAATAAGATCTGATTCTTTCTCACAGAAACACCTTCAGGTTTTCAGGAGAAATGAGCTGTGAAACGATTTCACACTCATTAAGATGATCACACAATCAATGACTTAAGTATTCTCACTCGTGATTTAATCCAGAGTCTTAATACTTTTGTCACTCAGATCTTATACTTCATTCTGGAACTCTTTCGACCATGTCAAAGAATTCCGACTTGTGTCTCATCAAATGAACACAGTCACACTCACTGAAGTAATCAGTAGAGACAATGAAGTACAGGAAATTTTTCTCTGGCATTACTGCTCATTGGGCCACATACATCAGTATGTTCCAGGTCCAATAAGCCTTTGGGCCTTTCTCTAGCTTGGCTAAGATAGGCCCTTTTCCTTTTGGTCCAGTAAACAGAATTCAAGTCTCATAAGATATCTTATCAAATGAGCCCAACAGTCCATAACTATGGGATTTCTGAATCCGACTTACTCTATGTGACCAAGACTTTTATGCCAAGAAAAATCAGGTTTAATTCATTAGATTTAAACCAATTCGGTATTTATGTTACATTTAGGCACTCTTTGGTTTAAGATATAAAACCCATTCCATGAATAGGGTGCTACAATTAATATTTCATTAAGATCAAAAGAACAAAACTTGTCTTTTATCAAAATGAAAAACATTCAAATTCTTACAAGAAAATGAAAGACAATTCTGCTTAAAGCAGGTACATTGTAGCAATTACTTAATACAAAACCAAGCCTAAAAGGGATCTATAAGTGAAAACCCTACGGCTGAGGCAGCATCCCAAGCTCCTTCCAGACATGTAGTTTCACTTGCCCTTCCTTCAACGTTCTACTGTTGCTTAGGCTCTGCATATTATCACAAATATTAGTGCCACAACCAGTATCCAATACCTTTAAGGATGTTCTACTGTTGCTTAGGCTCTGCATATTATCACAAATATCAGTGCCACAACCAGTATTCAATACCTTTAAGGTAGAACTTGAAGTAATAACATGAATACCTGAGGAAGTAGTCTCATACATCAACTTTAATTCCTCATCATCTTCCATGAATTTAATGCAATTTCTCTTCCAATGCCCTGTCTCCTTACAGTAGCAGCACTTACCAACGCAAGAGGTATCTGACTCGGGCTCAGAAGACACACTCTTGCCATGATTCAAAATCTGGACAACTTTGTCTTCACCCTTGTCAGCATTAGGTTTAGTAAACCTACCCTTCTCATTCATGAGATTGTACAGGGTACTCTTCACGTTTGGCTCAACTGTCTTGAGCATATCATGCAGTTCAGTCAGCGTCTTCGTTAAGCCTTTCTTGATATAGTTCTTTCTGAACTTATCATAGCTTGACGGCAGTGACTGCAGAATGATTTCAGTTGCCATCTCTTGGCTAACTGGATAATCCAGTTTCCTCAGGTTATCAATGTAACCCATCATTTTACTGACATGAGGACTCACTGGATGATCATTTGGTAGCTTGCAGCTAGTGAGAGACTTAACCAACCGGTATCTCTCCACTCTTATCTGCTCCTGAAATTTCAATTTCAGGCTGCTGATCATCTCTATTGGCGACTCCATGTTCTCATATTGCTTCCGCAAGTCTGAGTCCATGGTAGCCAATATCAGACCACGCACATCTACCGCATCATTATAATGCTTATTCCAAGCATCATATACTGCATGAGAAGCATTGGACCCGATCCTCACGGGGAGAGCTCTCTCAAGGACATAGTCCTTTCTCTCCTGTCTAAGGACTAGCCTCAGGTTCCGCGACCAAGTCAAGAAATTTGATCCGTTCAGTTTGTCCTTCTCAAGAACAGACCGGATCGAGAAAGTGTTTTGATTGTTTGTGCTAGTCATAACTGAAATATAAGATAAAAGGATTTTAGTTAATATGTTCAATATGATTAATCCCGTATTAAAATTTAATATGATTAATCACGCATTATATTCAATAACATAAGTTACCCTCAATAGAATATAATGATTCCAAGATCCACATATAACTAAGATTAAAGTGGGCCACTGGCCGTCACCCAACCTTAGCTTATATCGGTAAGCCCTGTATCGGCTAATTATATCCGTGATATAACTCTAGGTTGTGAATGTGGGCCCGAGGCCCAATCCACTCTGATGTCTCAAGGCCCGGGACTCCCGATGGCCTAGTCAAGAAAACCAGACTATACAGTCATGTAATCATTAATGTCTGGGACTCCCAATGACATTTATGAATCACAAACCGTCTTACCCACGCAAAAGCAGACATCCTCACACTGTAAGGCCATGAATACAATTGAATGGGCTTTGACAGCTGACATAGAATGGACAAGACATCCAACGCTTGATATTATATGAGGTTCGTAGGTTTATTAAAATTTCATTCCCAAAATAGAAGATTACTATTTCGGGAAACTTTCCATTTTTGGAAACCTACTATTTTTGGAAACTTTCTAAAATTGGAAACTTTCTAAAAACGGAAACTTTCTAACTTTAGAAATTTCTTAAAATCCAAAACCCGCAAATTCAGAAACTTCTATTTTAAGAAACTTTCTAATTTCAAAATTTCGGAAACTTTAATTTAAAATCGATTTTATAATTTTATAAAAATAAATTTTAAATTAATCTGAAGAAAGACTCAAATAATTGGCCCAATTGTTTTAACTTCTTGGCCCGAGGCCCAAGAATTGGTCCATGTCCAAGACATGACCCAATTGTCCAATTAATTGACATAACCGGTCTGGTTCATTAAAACTGGTCTAACCAAGTTTTAATTACTACGATGACCACAATTGTCAACCGGTTATTTACTAAACCGGATTTTTTCAATTTATTTGGTCCAACCAAATCAAATTAGAAAATCCTGGTTTAGGTACTAAATCCAATAATTCTTTCGACATTGGATTTCTTATCCCGGTTTAACCAGACTTAATAAAATTATTAAATCTGTTTATTAAACCGAGACGTTTAATTTTAATTAAATTAAACCGAGTCTAAACCCTAACCGCATCGATCGATGCTCTCAGCATCGATCCTGCAACGATCGTTCATCGATCCTGCATCGATCGATGCTCTCACGCGTGCACGAACGGTTATCAGGTTTGGCCGAGAGATTCTCGCGAGATCCATGCGATCGTTTGAACGATCCATGCGATCGCGGTAAATCTCTCGCGACTGCAACGATCGATCCTTGCATTGCATCGATCGATGCAATGCGATCTCTCGTGGTTGCATCGACCGATCATGCGATCGCATCGATCGATGCATCGCGATCACAGCCGATACTTCTTTATGAAAATCGCATTCTTCCAAATCAATATAGCTTGGATTTTTGCGATTTCAAATGTGTTTAGGTTTCAATTCCTTGTTGCTTAAGTGATTTCTCTTATCAGTAATTGATTCAAAACACTTCTTAAACAAGAAAACAATCCTAAACTTGAATCTAAACAAGAAAAACCAGAACCAATGGCTCTGATACCACTGTTGGATCTTTCGGTGTTAATCCTGATTCAATTCATCAGATTACTTGATCCTAAACATGCCAGATCTAGGTTCTCTTGAATAGAAACATAAGTAGATCTCACCTTTTACCTGTTTTGTGCAGCGGAAAGGAAGAACAGGTCAGAGATCAGAGAGCCACCGAGTGATAACTCCTCCAGAGGTTCACACACGCACACCAAGCAGGAAGAAAGCTGCTAGACCGAGCTGTGGGAGGTCGCAGGGAGAGAGAGAGTCGCGGCTAGGGCTTTTTCCTCGACCTGAACTCGTCTTAAGTTTATATAAAACTTGTTCAGTTCGTTTTGGGCCATTTGGCCCAAATGCCAATTAAATCCGAGGCGTTCGCGCATTGCATCGATCGTTGCACCTTATGCATCGATCGATGCACAATGGCTAAACCCTCTTATTCTCTCTAAGTATAGTAAATGCCTAGCACTTTTACCATACTCCTGCTAAACCGTTCCTACACGATTTCCTGTTAGCTTAGGCGTGTGACCCATATGGGATCATATAATAAAGGCAATAAGTCCAAGACTTATAGATCATGAGCGGACTCTAGCAAGCCATCATGACCCCCAGTATTATATGACTTATGTCTGATCTTTGACATACTCTTACTTTCTAGAGACAGTACCGAGATTACTGGACACATTTCCAACAGGGTCTTCTGCTCGTTCACGACCTGCATCGATCGATGCCAGCTGTGTGTCGATCGTTGCATCATTGCAGTTTCTACCCGAGAGTTTTTCACAGAAATCCGAAAATTCTGCCTCAGTCACCAACTCAGCTGTACTTAGCTCAAATTTCTCCCCTAGATAAGATCCATCATTAATGAGTACATACCAGGCCTTAATATGAGTCTCTGCAACTCCTTTTCCCTTCAGTGAGCTGGACATCTGGTTCACCTGAGTGTCCAACTGCTTCATGTGAGTGCTCAGTGACTCAAACTTCCCATTGAGGTCTTGATAGACAGCGTCCAGCTTCTTATTGTTGTCCACAGAATGCTTGGTTTGACTTTCCATCAGTTGTTCCATCATAGCCTCCATTTTGCTCTCATGGGCTGTAGGTTCAGGAGGAGTCTGATAGGATGTAGACCCATAGGTTCTCTGATTACCTTGTCCATAGGTCTTTTGAAAACCACCAGTCTGTCCACCATTGGAGAATCTGTTCCCCTGTTGATTACCAAATCTATTACCTTGGAAACCAGAACCTCCTATGAAATTCACATCTTCTTCCTGAGTTTCCTCTTCAGCCTGAATCACCTCTACATCTTGTGCAAAGTGGACAGACTTCTTACTTGTCAGGAGATTGTAGACTGTGTCCAATCTGGATCTTATATTAGCTATATCAGAATTCTCTACAGTTCCACCAGATCTCTTCCTCCTTTCATCCATTGTTTTGCAACTGTTGCTGCCAATCAGATTCTCTATCAACTGCTTAGCTTGCGTAGGAGTCCTGGTGTTAAAATTAGCATTACTGGAATTATCCAGCGCAGTCTGATAAGGAAGATCTATGCCTCTGAAGAAAATACCAATCAGCTGTACTTCTGTGAATCCATGGTGTGGACAGTCACGCTGATACTGCTTAAATCTCATCCAGGCAGTCTTCAAGGGCTCCACAGCTCCTTGGGAAAAGGTGAGTATGTCCTGTCTGGACTGATCCGAGCGTGCATCATCATAAAAGTGACGCAGGAACTCACTCTTTAAGGCTGTCCAAGTAGTATACTGACCAGGTGCCAGTTGTCTCAGCCATGCACTAGCGTCTCCAGCAAGACTGTGCGGAAATAGCTTAAGGAACAGATAGTCCGGGCATACTCCTTCATACTTCATGCCAGTGACTATGTCCTCAAACTTGTCAATGTGATCCATAGGCTGCTCTGTTTGAAGACCATGAAAAGCAATCTGTCTCATCAGCTGGTAGTAGATGGTTTTTACCTCAAAATCATTCCTCTCAAAAGCAGGAAGCACTAGAGCTGCTCGGTTTGCATGAAACTCATCAGGTCTGTTGTAATCAGCTAGTGTCCTCTCATGAACCACCATCTCTCTACCTTGGGCCTGTCCTTGACCCTGGTTTTGGTTCAGCTCCTGTTGCTCAGGAGGGTCAGGGATGACATTCCCTTCAGCATCAACCCGATGCCCAGCAGCATTGTACGGGTTGTCATCTTGGTCCCTCAGGGTACCTTCAGCATCTGGTATCAAGATCAAACGTTCTCGTACCATTCTCTCTCTCTTTTCTCTTCTGTTAGTCCTTTCTAGACGTCCAAGTTCCTCTAGTCCGAGATTAAGCAAGCTCGAGTTCGGATTACTTTGAGTTTTCTGCGTTGGCATAAACTGTCTGTAATCGTCCAGCAACGATCGATGCTATCAGTGCAACGATCGATTCAATTCTCAGAATCGCCTAGTGACGATTGACGCAAGGTATGCAACGATCGACGCAAGGCGAAATTCGTACCTGCGACAGAAAGAAACCGAGAAAAAAGAAAATCAGCAAAATCAAAAATAAAAACGAAAAAGAACAAAAACAAAAAGAAAAATTTCTAGTAAAAACCCTAAGTTCGGTCCTATCGAAGACTCAAAGAGTCCCCGGCAACGGCGCCAAAAACTTGATAGGTTCTAAGTTTTCCCTATACTAAACTGCAAGTGAACAGCAATGTCAAAGTAGTATATAGGGTTATCGAATCCACAGGGACACTCGGTCTCAAGAGAATCAAACTGTAGGAATAAATACTAGAAATAAGCAAGTAGTGGATGAAATAAATTGCGATGCGAGAAAGTAAATCAGTAGCAGAGATTAACGGTTGTGAAGCAAGTAATTAAAAGCGTCAAGCCTAGGGTATTCTCAGGAAATCAGACAAGCAGACAGTTCATTCAGCAAGGATCTAATTAAGAACGGTTCTAGAACTCAAAACACAGATATAGAATTAACCAAATTCCTTTGCGATAATTCTCTAAGTCTAAGTGCAGCAAACCAAACTTTCGTTTGCGAGAACTAACAGATTAAACTAGCAATAAGTCCAAGTTTGATATGTTCACAATTATCCTAAACCAAACTTCCGTTTGCGCAAAGTTTAATTGCCCAATTTAATTAGTTCAGATTCCTAAACCCCACTTCCGTGACGTATTTAGCAACCTAAGATCTAGATTCTAATTGATCAGGTTAGAACTAGCTTTAAGCACAATTAAATTGAAGAACAGATATAGTTATGAATCCTTAACTGAATTTGAACAAGTCTAGCAAGTCATGAAATCCTATGTGAGAAACCCTAAACCTAACTATGGATCTACTCAGACATAGATAATGAAAACATAATCATAGAATGAATAAATTGCATAAAAGAATAAGAGTAAAAGGGGTTCGAAATCTTCTCCAAATACAGATGATGTAACAGGTTCAGATCAGCCCCAAAAAGCTCTAAAATCCTCGGCTCTTAATTATCAAAGTGTATGGTAAAAAGTATAAAGCGTGTCTAATAAAAACACTAAAAACTCTATTATATAGGCATAATCTCGGTCAAGGGCTTCTTTGTAAATATCAGGAACTTCTGGATCAAAGTGCAAATTCTTCACTCTTCTAAACCGCCGAGTTTTTGGCCCATCTCGCTGGTGCATCGATCGATGCTAGAGTGCAACGATCGACACCTTCCTCTGTTTCAGACAGTGAACTCTATCTCTCGGCCAAACACTCCAAAAATCTCCAAAATGCTCCATTATCTCCAATTCAGCTCCCAACCTGATTATACCTGTAAAAGACTCTAAACAAAGACAAAAGACACTAAAAACACACTTATATCATGGTCTAAAACTAGTAAAAACCATGATATATCAACTCCCCCACACTTAGCCTTTGCTTGCCCTCAAGAAAAACAGAGAACTAAAACATGGTGAAGAGGTTTGAAAACTCTTCAGAAACTCATTTCATCCTAGAAGCTACAATACTCAGATTTCCCTTAGTAAACCACTGAAAGAATCAATCACAGGATATCAAGACCACAATGTACTTCCCCCACACTTAGCAACTGTCCTAGGTAAACTCCACAATCACATTCAAGCATTCAAATTCTCCCTACTGACTTCTGCAAGTATTTAAGTGCGGTCTCACCTAAGGAGTATCGATCTAAAGGCACATGGATTCTTACCTTATCAGCTCTAGACCACCATACTATCTTTCTCTAGTCCCTTTCTTCTCTTTCCCTTCTTTAACAACTGATTTTTCCCCACTGGGTATCATTTTTTTTTTTTATCAGTGTTCTTCCCGTTATGGGGTGTACTTTGGACACATTCCATGGATCACATGAGAGATAATAGTGTTTGCTACTATTCTCATGACCACTTCGGAGTTACTAACTCATCCTCAGTTTATTATTATTTTTTTTTTACTTTATAGAAGGGGAGAAGGGGACTAAATAGGACAGGTTTACAGGCTGTGTCAGAACTAACAGGGAATCCGACATAAAGCATACCAAGCCCTTAGGTGAGAAATCTAAGTCAGTATTAAGGTTGAAGTCAGTAAAGGATCCTCTGATACCTGAAGTGATGTGGGTGTTCCCAGTAGGTTGATCTGTGATGGGGTTTTCTAATAGTCATAGATAGATCCTGCAACTTCATCCCAATGGTTACTTAAGTTCCTACAAGTCTTGTAAATCTTCTCAGAAAATCATAGTTTCTTACTTAAACAATTTTGACTCAATAAAACAAAAATTTTGAAAAACGGACTGACTCTTAAGAAAACAGAAAACAAAAGTCAGTAGCACCTCCCCCCACACTTAAGACACACTGTCCCCAGTAGTGTCCAGCGAAGGATCGGTAAAAAGAAAATAAAAATTGAAAAGGTGAAATTATGTCTGTCGGCTTACCTCTGTCGCTCAGCATCGACCGTTGCACTAAGTGCATCGACCGTTACTTGGCGATTTTTGTGTATAGTCGATCGTTGCTCAGGACCGCAACGATCGCTGCAATGCGATTACTTTCGTGTTGTGACGCTGCACTGCGATTTAACCGAGACCTGCAAACATAAACTCACCAGAAACAAAAACAAACGTAAAATCCTAACAAAAACACCAAAAATGAAAAAGAAAAACACTAGTACCTAATGGTGGGTTGCCTCCCACCCAGCGCTTGTTTAAGGTCAATAGCTTGACCAGACGGATGAGATCTTTCAAGTACCAGGAGGTCTTGACAAAGACTTTTTCTGTCTCTGTTCAAGTCTCCTCATCCAAGGTGGTGAGTAGGCTGTTGCGGAATGCTCATGGCCAAGAAAAGATGGAGTAAAATGCGCTCCAGGATCTATAATTGCAGTCTCATCTGGCTGCTCAAAATCTGCGTCCCTTATGGTGAATGTCTGCCCATCTATCAGTGGCCTTCGCAGCTTATCCATCTCATAGTGCAGTGGTTCATCTCCCAGGTGGAGGTCTATTAGACTCTGTCTAACATCAATCACAGCTCCTGCTGTAGCCAAGAATGGTCTCCCAAGCAATAAAGCTTCATCCGGATCACAATCATATTTCAGCACAAGGAAGTCCGTTGGAACTAAGTAGTTCCCAACTCTCACCGGAATGTCCATAAGAAGTCCTTCAGGAACTCGTATGGACTGATCAGCTAGGATAAGAGAAGTCCTAGTAGGAGTAAAATCCAACATTCCCAGCTTCTCTGCCACAGAGTAAGGCATTATGCTTCCAGCAGCTCCTAAATCACATAGAGAACGTCTAAAGCTATCTTCAAAGATAGAACAATCTAGCACAAAAACTCCAGGATCAGATAACTTCTTCGGGACCTTGGTTAGCAGAACATCACTAATATGCTGAGGAACTATTACCACCCATTCTCTCAGCTCCTCATCTAAAGGCAACATCTTGTTCAAATATCTCTGAACACATGGGTGATAAGGTGGATCATCAGAAGGTGGAATTTCTTCCAAGTCTTCACCACTCTCTTCTAGCTTTTTCAGCTCTTCAATCTCTTGTTTAATCACTTCAGACACCTTGGGATATTGCCTAATGGCTTGTGCATAAACATCCTCTTGAGTGATCTCAGATACATCAGGGAATAGGCGGGCTAGTTCTGCATCAATCTCACTTTCATCCCACGGGTCTTCTGCTCGTTCACGACCTGCATCGATCGATGCCAGCTGTGTGTCGATCGTTGCATCATTGCAGTTTCTACCCGAGAGTTTTTCACAGAAATCCGAAAATTCTGCCTCAGTCACCAACTCAGCAATACTTAGCTCAAATTTCTCCCCTAGATAAGATCCATCATTAATGAGTACAGACCAGGCCTTAATATGAGTCTCTGCAACTCCTTTTCCCTTCAGTGAGCTGGACATCTGGTTCACCTGAGTGTCCAACTGCTTCATGTGAGTGCTCAGTGACTCAAACTTCCCATTGAGGTCTTGATAGACAGCGTCCAGCTTCTTATTGTTGTCCACAGAAAGCTTGGTTTGACTTTCCATCAATTGTTCCATCATAGCCTCCATTTTGCTCTCATGGGCTGTAGGTGCAGGAGGAGTCTGATAGGATGTAGACCCATAGGTTCTCTGATTACCTTGTCCATAGGTCTTTTGAAAACCACCAGTCTGTCCACCATTGGAGAATCTGTTCCCCTGTTGATTACCAAATCTATTACCTTGGAAACCAGAACCTCCTATGAAATTCACATCTTCTTCCTGAGTTTCCTCTTCAGCCTGAATCACCTCTACATCTTGTGCAAAGTGGACAGACTTCTTACTTGTCAGGAGATTGTAGACTGTGTCCAATCTGGATCTTATATTAGCTATATCAGAATTCTCTACAGTTCCACCATATCTCTTCCTCCTTTCATCCATTGTTTTGCAACTGTTGCTGCCAATCAGATTCTCTATCAACTGCTTAGCTTGCGTAGGAGTCCTGGTGTTAAAATTAGCATTACTGGAATTATCCAGCGCAGTCTGATAAGGAAGATCTATGCCTCTGAAGAAAATACCAATCAGCTGTACTTCTGTGAATCCATGGTGTGGACAGTCACGCTGATACTGCTTAAATCTCATCCAGGCAGTCTTCAAGGGCTCCACAGCTCCTTGGGAAAAGGTGAGTATGTCCTGTCTGGACTGATCCGAGCGTGCATCATCATAAAAGTGACGCAGGAACTCACTCTTTAAGGCTGTCCAAGTAGTATACTGACCAGGTGCCAGTTGTCTCAGCCATGCACTAGCGTCTCCAGCAAGACTGTGCGGAAATAGCTTAAGGAACAGATAGTCCGGGCATACTCCTTCATACTTCATGCCAGTGACTATGTCCTCAAACTTGTCAATGTGATCCATAGGCTGCTCTGTTTGAAGACCATGAAAAGCAATCTGTCTCATCAGCTGGTAGTAGATGGTTTTTACCTCAAAATCATTCCTCTCAAAAGCAGGAAGCACTAGAGCTGCTCGGTTTGCATGAAACTCATCAGGTCTGTTGTAATCAGCTAGTGTCCTCTCATGAACCACCATCTCTCTACCTTGGGCCTGTCCTTGACCCTGGTTTTGGTTCAGCTCCTGTTGCTCAGGAGGGTCAGGGATGACATTCCCTTCAGCATCAACCCGATGCCCAGCAGCATTGTACGGGTTGTCATCTTGGTCCCTCAGGGTACCTTCAGCATCTGGTATCAAGATCAAACGTTCTCGTACCATTCTCTCTCTCTTTTCTCTTCTGTTAGTCCTTTCTAGACGTCCAAGTTCCTCTAGTCCGAGATTAAGCAAGCTCGAGTTCGGATTACTTCGAGTTTTCTGCGTTGGCATAAACTGTCTGTAATCGTCCAGCAACGATCGATGCTATCAGTGCAACGATCGATTCAATTCTCAGAATCGCCTAGTGACGATCGACGCAAGGTATGCAACGATCGACGCAAGGCGAAATTCGTACCTGCGACAGAAAGAAACCGAGAAAAAAGAAAATCAGCAAAATCAAAAATAAAAACGAAAAAGAACAAAAACAAAAAGAAAAATTTCTAGTAAAAACCCTAAGTTCGGTCCTATCGAAGACTCAAAGAGTACCCGGCAACGGCGCCAAAAACTTGATAGGTTCTAAGTTTTCCCTATACTAAACTTCAAGTGAACAGCAATGTCAAAGTAGTATATAGGGTTATCGAATCCACAGGGACACTCGGTCTCAAGAGAATCAAACTGTAGGAATAAATACTAGAAATAAGCAAGTAGTGGATGAAATAAATTGCGATGCGAGAAAGTAAATCAGTAGCAGAGATTAACGGTTGTGAAGCAAGTAATTAAAAGCGTCAAGCCTAGGGTATTCTCAGGAAATCAGACAAGCAGACAGTTCATTCAGCAAGGATCTAATTAAGAACGGTTCTAGAACTCAAAACACAGATATAGAATTAACCAAATTCATTTGCGATAATTCTCTAAGTCTAAGTGCAGCAAACCAAACTTTCGTTTGCGAGAACTAACAGATTAAACTAGCAATAAGTCCAAGTTTGATATGTTCACAATTATCTTAAACCAAACTTCCGTTTGCGCAAAGTTTAATTGCCCAATTTAATTAGTTCAGATTCCTAAACCCCACTTCCGTGACGTATTTAGCAACCTAAGATCTAGATTCTAATTGATCAGATTAGAACTAGCTTTAAGCACAATTAAATTGAAGAACAGATATAGTTATGAATCCTTAACTGAATTTGAACAAGTCTAGCAAGTCATGAAATCCTATGTGAGAAACCCTAAACCTAACTATGGATCTACTCAGACATAGATAATGAAAACATAATCATAGAATGAATAAATTGCATAAAAGAATAAGAGTAAAAGGGGTTCGAAATCTTCTCCAAATACAGATGATGTAACAGGTTCAGATCAGCCCCAAAAATCTCTAAAATCCTCTGCTCTTAATTATCAAAGTGTATGGTAAAAAGTATAAAGCGTGTCTAATAAAAACACTAAAAACTCTATTATATAGGCATAATCTCGGCCAAGGGCTTCTTTGTAAATATCAGGAACTTCTGGATCAAAGTGCAAATTCTTCACTCTTCTAAACCGCCGAGTTTTTGGCCCATCTCGCTGGTGCATCGATCGATGCTAGAGTGCAACGATCGACACCTTCCTCTGTTTCGGACAGTGAACTCTATCTCTCGGCCAAACACTCCAAAAATCTCCAAAATGCTCCATTATCTCCAATTCAGCTCCCAACCTGATTATACCTGTAAAAGACTCTAAACAAAGACAAAAGACACTAAAAACACACTTATATCATGGTCTAAAACTAGTAAAAACCATGATATATCAACTCCCCCACACTTAGCCTTTGCTTGCCCTCAAGCAAAACAGAGAACTAAAACATGGTGAAGAGGTTTGAAAACTCTTCAGAAACTCATTTCATCCTAAAAGCTACAATACTCAGATTCCCCTTAGTAAACCACTGAAAGAATCAATCACAGGATATCAAGACCACAATGTACTTCCCCCACACTTAGCAACTGTCCTAGGTAAACTCCACAATCACATTCAAGCATTCAAATTCTCCCTACTGACTTCTGCAAGTATTTAAGTGCAGTCTCACCTAAGGAGTATCGATCTAAAGGCACATGGATTCTTACCTTATCAGCTCTAGACCACCATACTATCTTTCTCTAGTCCCTTTCTTCTCTTTCCCTTCTTTAACAACTGATTTTTCCCCACTGGGTATCATTTTTTTTTTTTTATCAGTGTTCTTCCCGTTATGGGGTGTACTTTGGACACATTCCATGGATCACATGAGAGATAATAGTGTTTGCTACTATTCTCATGACCACTTCGGAGTTACTAACTCATCCTCAGTTTTTTTTTTTTTTTTTTTTACTTTATAGAAGGGGAGAAGGGGACTAAATAGGACAGGTTTACAGGCTGTGTCAGAACTAACAGGGAATCCGACATAAAGCATACCAAGCCCTTAGGTGAGAAATCTAAGTCAGTATTAAGGTTGAAGTCAGTAAAGGATCCTCTGATACCTGAAGTGATGTGGGTGTTCCTAGTAGGTTGATCTGTGATGGGGTTTTCTAATAGTCATAGATAGATCCTGCAACTTCATCCCAATGGTTACTTAAGTTCCTACAAGTCTTGTAAATCTTCTCAGAAAATCATAGTTTCTTACTTAAACAATTTTGACTCAATAAAACAAAAATTTTGAAAAACGGACTGACTCTTAAGAAAACAGAAAACAAAAGTCAGTAGCACCTCCCCCCACACTTAAGACACACTGTCCCCAGTAGTGTCCAGCGAAGGATCGGTAAAAAGAAAATAAAAATTGAAAAGGTGAAATTATGTCTGTCGGCTTACCTCTATCGCTCAGCATCGACCGTTGCACTAAGTGCATCGACCGTTACTTGGCGATTTTCGTGTATAGTCGATCGTTGCTCAGGACCGCAACGATCGCTGCAATGCGATTACTTTCGTGTTGTGACGATCGATGCAGAAATGCATCGATCGCTGCACTGCGATTTAACCGAGACCTGCAAACATAAACTCACCAGAAACAAAAACAAACGTAAAATCCTAACAAAAACACCAAAAATGAAAAAGAAAAACACTAGTACCTAATGGTGGGTTGCCTCCCACCCAGCGCTTGTTTAAGGTCAATAGCTTGACCGGACGGATGAGATCTTTCAAGTACCAGGAGGTCTTGACAAAGACTTTTTCTGTCTCTGTTCAAGTCTCCTCATCCAAGGTGGTGAGTAGGCTGTTGCGGAATGCTCATGGCCAAGAAAAGATGGAGTAAAATGCGCTCCAGGATCTATAATTGCAGTCTCATCTGGCTGCTCAAAATCTGCGTCCCTTATGGTGAATGTCTGCCCATCTATCAGTGGCCTTCGCAGCTTATCCATCTCATAGTGCAGTGGTTCATCTCCCAGGTGGAGGTCTATTAGACTCTGTCTAACATCAATCACAGCTCCTGCTGTAGCCAAGAATGGTCTCCCAAGCAATAAAGCTTCATCCGGATCACAATCATATTTCAGCACAAGGAAGTCCGTTGGAACTAAGTAGTTCCCAACTCTCACCGGAATGTCCATAAGAAGTCCTTCAGGAACTCGTATGGACTGATCAGCTAGGATAAGAGAAGTCCTAGTAGGAGTAAAATCCAACATTCCCAGCTTCTCTGCCACAGAGTAAAGCATTATGCTTCCAGCAGCTCCTAAATCACATAGAGAACGTCTAAAGCTATCTTCAAAGATAGAACAATCTAGCACAAAAACTCCAGGATCAGATAACTTCTTCGGGACCTTGGTTAGCAGAACATCACTAATATGCTGAGGAACTATTACCACCCATTCTCTCAGCTCCTCATCTAAAGGCAACATCTTGTTCAAATATCTCTGAACACATGGGTGATAAGGTGGATCATCAGAAGGTGGAATTTCTTCCAAGTCTTCACCACTCTCTTCTAGCTTTTTCAGCTCTTCAATCTCTTGTTTAATCACTTCAGACACCTTGGGATATTGCCTAATGGCTTGTGCATAAACATCCTCTTGAGTGATCTCAGATACATCAGGGAATAGGCGGGCTAGTTCTGCATCAATCTCACTTTCATCCCACGGGTCTTATGCTCGTTCACGACCTGCATCGATCGATGCCAGCTGTGTGTCGATCGTTGCATCATTGCAGTTTCTACCCGAGAGTTTTTCACAGAAATCCGAAAATTCTGCCTCAGTCACCAACTCAGCTGTACTTAGCTCAAATTTCTCCCCTAGATAAGATCCATCATTAATGAGTACATACCAGGCCTTAATATGAGTCTCTGCAACTCCTTTTCCCTTCAGTGAGCTGGACATCTGGTTCACCTGAGTGTCCAACTGCTTCATGTGAGTGCTCAGTGACTCAAACTTCCCATTGAGGTCTTGATAGACAGCGTCCAGCTTCTTATTGTTGTCCACAGAATGCTTGGTTTGACTTTCCATCAGTTGTTCCATCATAGCCTCCATTTTGCTCTCATGGGCTGTAGGTTCAGGAGGAGTCTGATAGGATGTAGACCCATAGGTTCTCTGATTACCTTGTCCATAGGTCTTTTGAAAACCACCAGTCTGTCCACCATTGGAGAATCTGTTCCCCTGTTGATTACCAAATCTATTACCTTGGAAACCAGAACCTCCTATGAAATTCACATCTTCTTCCTGAGTTTCCTCTTCAGCCTGAATCACCTCTACATCTTGTGCAAAGTGGACAGACTTCTTACTTGTCAGGAGATTGTAGACTGTGTCCAATCTGGATCTTATATTAGCTATATCAGAATTCTCTACAGTTCCACCATATCTCTTCCTCCTTTCATCCATTGTTTTGCAACTGTTGCTGCCAATCAGATTCTCTATCAACTGCTTAGCTTGCGTAGGAGTCCTGGTGTTAAAATTAGCATTACTGGAATTATCCAGCGCAGTCTGATAAGGAAGATCTATGCCTCTGAAGAAAATACAAATCAGCTGTACTTCTGTGAATCCATGGTGTAGACAGTCACGCTGATACTGCTTAAATCTCATCCAGGCAGTCTTCAAGGGCTCCACAGCTCCTTGGGAAAAGGTGAGTATGTCCTGTCTGGACTGATCCGAGCGTGCATCATCATAAAAGTGACGCAGGAACTCACTCTTTAAGGCTGTTCAAGTAGTATACTGACCAGGTGCCAGTTGTCTCAGCCATGCACTAGCGTCTCCAACAAGACTGTGCGGAAATAGCTTAAGGAACAGATAGTCCGGGCATACTCCTTCATACTTCATGCCAGTGACTATGTCCTCAAACTTGTCAATGTGATCCATAGGCTGCTCTGTTTGAAGACCATGAAAAGCAATCTGTCTCATCAGCTGGTAGTAGATGGTTTTTACCTCAAAATCATTCCTCTCAAAAGCAGGAAGCACTAGAGCTGCTCGGTTTGCATGAAACTCATCAGGTCTGTTGTAATCAGCTAGTGTCCTCTCATGAACCACCATCTCTCTACCTTGGGCCTGTCCTTGACCCTGGTTTTGGTTCAGCTCATGTTGCTCAGGAGGGTCAGGGATTACATTCCCTTCAGCATCAACCCGATGCCCAGCAGCATTGTACGGGTTGTCATCTTGGTCCCTCAGGGTACCTTCAGCATCTGGTATCAAGATCAAACGTTCTCGTACCATTCTCTCTCTCTTTTCTCTTCTGTTAGTCCTTTCTAGACGTCCAAGTTCCTCTAGTCCGAGATTAAGCAAGCTCGAGTTCGGATTACTTCGAGTTTTCTGCGTTGGCATAAACTGTCTGTAATCGTCCAGCAACGATCGATGCTATCAGTGCAACGATCGATTCAATTCTCAGAATCGCCTAGTGACGATCGACGCAAGGTATGCAACGATCGACGCAAGGCGAAATTCGTACCTGCGACAGAAAGAAACCGAGAAAAAAGAAAATCAGCAAAATCAAAAATAAAAACGTAAAAGAACAAAAACAAAAAGAAAAATTTCTAGTAAAAACCCTAAGTTCGGTCCTATCGAAGACTCAAAGAGTCCCCGGCAACGGCGCCAAAAACTTGATAGGTTCTAAGTTTTCCCTATACTAAACTGCAAGTGAACAGCAATGTCAAAGTAGTATATAGGGTTATCGAATCCACAGGGACACTCGGTCTCAAGAGAATCAAACTGTAGGAATAAATACTAGAAATAAGCAAGTAGTGGATGAAATAAATTGCGATGCGAGAAAGTAAATCAGTAGCAGAGATTAACGGTTTTGAAGCAAGTAATTAAAAGCGTCAAGCCTAGGGTATTCTCAGGAAATCAGACAAGCAGACAGTTCATTCAGCAAGGATCTAATTAAGAACGGTTCTAGAACTCAAAACACAGATATAGAATTAACCAAATTCCTTTGCGATAATTCTCTAAGTCTAAGTGCAGCAAACCAAACTTTCGTTTGCGAGAACTAACAGATTAAACTAGCAATAAGTCCAAGTTTGATATGTTCACAATTATCCTAAACCAAACTTCCGTTTGCGCAAAGTTTAATTGCCCAATTTAATTAGTTCAGATTCCTAAACCCCACTTCCGTGACGTATTTAGCAACCTAAGATCTAGATTCTAATTGATCAGGTTAGAACTAGCTTTAAGCACAATTAAATTGAAGAACAGATATAGTTATGAATCCTTAACTGAATTTGAACAAGTCTAGCAAGTCATGAAATCCTATGTGAGAAACCCTAAACCTAACTATGGATCTACTCAGACATAGATAATGAAAACATAATCATAGAATGAATAAATTGCATAAAAGAATAAGAGTAAAAGGGGTTCGAAATCTTCTCCAAATACAGATGATGTAACAGGTTCAGATCAGCCCCAAAAAGCTCTAAAATCCTCGGCTCTTAATTATCAAAGTGTATGGTAAAAAGTATAAAGCGTGTCTAATAAAAACACTAAAAACTCTATTATATAGGCATAATCTCGGCCAAGGGCTTCTTTGTAAATATCAGGAACTTCTGGATCAAAGTGCAAATTCTTCACTCTTCTAAACCGCCGAGTTTTTGGCCCATCTCGCTGGTGCATCGATCGATGCTAGAGTGCAACGATCGACACCTTCCTCTGTTTCGGACAGTGAACTCTATCTCTCGGCCAAACACTCCAAAAATCTCCAAAATGCTCCATTATCTCCAATTCAGCTCCCAACCTGATTATACCTGTAAAAGACTCTAAACAAAGACAAAAGACACTAAAAACACACTTATATCATGGTCTAAAACTAGTAAAAACCATGATATATCAACTCCCCCACACTTAGCCTTTGCTTGCCCTCAAGCAAAACAGAGAACTAAAACATGGTGAAGAGGTTTGAAAACTCTTCAGAAACTCATTTCATCCTAGAAGCTACAATACTCAGATTTCCCTTAGTAAACCACTGAAAGAATCAATCACAGGATATCAAGACCACAATGTACTTCCCCCACACTTAGCAACTGTCCTAGGTAAACTCCACAATCACATTCAAGCATTCAAATTCTCCCTACTGACTTCTGCAAGTATTTAAGTGCGGTCTCACCTAAGGAGTATCGATCTAAAGGCACATGGATTCTTACCTTATCAGCTCTAGACCACCATACTATCTTTCTCTAGTCCCTTTCTTCTCTTTCCCTTCTTTAACAACTGATTTTTCCCCACTGGGTATCATTTTTTTTTTTTATCAGTGTTCTTCCCGTTATGGGGTGTACTTTGGACATATTCCATGGATCACATGAGAGATAATAGTGTTTGCTACTATTCTCATGACCACTTCGGAGTTACTAACTCATCCTCAGTTTATTATTATTATTTTTTTACTTTATAGAAGGGGAGAAGGGGACTAAATAGGACAGGTTTACAGGCTGTGTCAGAACTAACAGGGAATCCGAGATAAAGCATACCAAGCCCTTAGGTGAGAAATCTAAGTCAGTATTAAGGTTGAAGTCAGTAAAGGATCCTCTGATACCTGAAGTGATGTGGGTGTTCCCAGTAGGTTGATCTGTGATGGGGTTTTCTAATAGTCATAGATAGATCCTGCAACTTCATCCCAATGGTTACTTAAGTTCCTGCAAGTCTTGTAAATCTTCTCAGAAAATCATAGTTTCTTACTTAAACAATTTTGACTCAATAAAACAAAAATTTTGAAAAACGGACTGACTCTTAAGAAAACAGAAAACAAAAGTCAGTAGCACCTCCCCCACACTTAAGACACACTGTCCCCAGTAGTGTCCAGCGAAGGATCGGTAAAAAGAAAATAAAAATTGAAAAGGTGAAATTATGTCTGTCGGCTTACCTCTGTCGCTCAGCATCGACCGTTGCACTAAGTGCATCGACCGTTACTTGGCGATTTTCATGTATAGTCGATCGTTGCTCAGGACCGCAACGATCGCTGCAATGCGATTACTTTCGTGTTGTGACGATCGATGCAGAAATGCATCGATCGCTGCACTGCGATTTAACCGAGACCTGCAAACATAAACTCACCAGAAACAAAAACAAACGTAAAATCCTAACAAAAACACCAAAAATGAAAAAGAAAAACACTAGTACCTAATGGTGGGTTGCCTCCCACCCAGCGCTTGTTTAAGGTCAATAGCTTGACCGGACGGATGAGATCTTTCAAGTACCAGGAGGTCTTGACAAAGACTTTTTCTGTCTCTGTTCAAGTCTCCTCATCCAAGGTGGTGAGTAGGCTGTTGCGGAATGCTCATGGCCAAGAAAAGATGGAGTAAAATGCGCTCCAGGATCTATAATTGCAGTCTCATCTGGCTGCTCAAAATCTGCGTCCCTTATGGTGAATGTCTGCCCATCTATCAGTGGCCTTCGCAGCTTATCCATCTCATAGTGCAGTGGTTCATCTCCCAGGTGGAGGTCTATTAGACTCTGTCTAACATCAATCACAGCTCCTGCTGTAGCCAAGAATGGTCTCCCAAGCAATAAAGCTTCATCCGGATCACAATCATATTTCAGCACAAGGAAGTCCGTTGGAACTAAGTAGTTCCCAACTCTCACCGGAATGTCCATAAGAAGTCCTTCAGGAACTCGTATGGACTGATCAGCTAGGATAAGAGAAGTCCTAGTAGGAGTAAAATCCAACATTCCCAGCTTCTCTGCCACAGAGTAAAGCATTATGCTTCCAGCAGCTCCTAAATCACATAGAGAACGTCTAAAGCTATCTTCAAAGATAGAACAATCTAGCACAAAAACTCCAGGATCAGATAACTTCTTCGGGACCTTGGTTAGCAGAACATCACTAATATGCTGAGGAACTATTACCACCCATTCTCTCAGCTCCTCATCTAAAGGCAACATCTTGTTCAAATATCTCTGAACACATGGGTGATAAGGTGGATCATCAGAAGGTGGAATTTCTTCCAAGTCTTCACCACTCTCTTCTAGCTTTTTCAGCTCTTCAATCTCTTGTTTAATCACTTCAGACACCTTGGGATATTGCCTAATGGCTTGTGCATAAACATCCTCTTGAGTGATCTCAGATACATCAGGGAATAGGCGGGCTAGTTTTGCATCAATCTCACTTTCATCCCACGGGTCTTCTGCTCGTTCACGACCTGCATCGATCGATGCCAGCTGTGTGTCGATCGTTGCATCATTGCAGTTTCTACCCGAGAGTTTTTCACAGAAATCCGAAAATTCTGCCTCAGTCACCAACTCAGCTGTACTTAGCTCAAATTTCTCCCCTAGATAAGATCCATCATTAATGAGTACAGACCAGGCCTTAATATGAGTCTCTGCAACTCCTTTTCCCTTCAGTGAGCTGGACATCTGGTTCACCTGAGTGTCCAACTGCTTCATGTGAGTGCTCAGTGACTCAAACTTCCCATTGAGGTCTTGATAGACAGCGTCCAGCTTCTTATTGTTGTCCACAGAAAGCTTGGTTTGACTTTCCATCAATTGTTCCATCATAGCCTCCATTTTGCTCTCATGGGCTGTAGGTGCAGGAGGAGTCTGATAGGATGTAGACCCATAGGTTCTCTGATTACCTTGTCCATAGGTCTTTTGAAAACCACCAGTCTGTCCACCATTGGAGAATCTGTTCCCCTGTTGATTACCAAATCTATTACCTTGGAAACCAGAACCTCCTATGAAATTCACATCTTCTTCCTGAGTTTCCTCTTCAGCCTGAATCACCTCTACATCTTGTGCAAAGTGGACAGACTTCTTACTTGTCAGGAGATTGTAGACTGTGTCCAATCTGGATCTTATATTAGCTATATCAGAATTCTCTACAGTTCCACCATATCTCTTCCTCCTTTCATCCATTGTTTTGCAACTGTTGCTGCCAATCAGATTCTCTATCAACTGCTTAGCTTGCGTAGGAGTCCTGGTGTTAAAATTAGCATTACTGGAATTATCCAGCGCAGTCTGATAAGGAAGATCTATGCCTCTGAAGAAAATACCAATCAGCTGTACTTCTGTGAATCCATGGTGTGGACAGTCACGCTGATACTGCTTAAATCTCATCCAGGCAGTCTTCAAGGGCTCCACAGCTCCTTGGGAAAAGGTGAGTATGTCCTGTCTGGACTGATCCGAGCGTGCATCATCATAAAAGTGACGCAGGAACTCACTCTTTAAGGCTGTCCAAGTAGTATACTGACCAGGTGCCAGTTGTCTCAGCCATGCACTAGCGTCTCCAGCAAGACTGTGCGGAAATAGCTTAAGGAACAGATAGTCCGGGCATACTCCTTCATACTTCATGCCAGTGACTATGTCCTCAAACTTGTCAATGTGATCCATAGGCTGCTCTGTTTGAAGACCATGAAAAGCAATCTGTCTCATCAGCTGGTAGTAGATGGTTTTTACCTCAAAATCATTCCTCTCAAAAGCAGGAAGCACTAGAGCTGCTCGGTTTGCATGAAACTCATCAGGTTTGTTGTAATCAGCTAGTGTCCTCTCATGAACCACCATCTCTCTACCTTGGGCCTGTCCTTGACCCTGGTTTTGGTTCAGCTCCTGTTGCTCAGGAGGGTCAGGGATGACATTCCCTTCAGCATCAACCCGATGCCCAGCAGCATTGTACGGGTTGTCATCTTGGTCCCTCAGGGTACCTTCAGCATCTGGTATCAAGATCAAACGTTCTCGTACCATTCTCTCTCTCTTTTCTCTTCTGTTAGTCCTTTCTAGACGTCCAAGTTCCTCTAGTCCGAGATTAAGCAAGCTCGAGTTCGGATTACTTCGAGTTTTCTGCGTTGGCATAAACTGTCTGTAATCGTCCAGCAACGATCGATGCTATCAGTGCAACGATCGATTCAATTCTCAGAATCGCCTAGTGACGATCGACGCAAGGTATGCAACGATCGACGCAAGGCGAAATTCGTACCTGCGACAGAAAGAAACCGAGAAAAAAGAAAATCAGCAAAATCAAAAATAAAAACGAAAAAGAACAAAAACAAAAAGAAAAATTTCTAGTAAAAACCCTAAGTTCGGTCCTATCGAAGACTCAAAGAGTCCCCGGCAACGGCGCCAAAAACTTGATAGGTTCTAAGTTTTCCCTATACTAAACTGCAAGTGAACAGCAATGTCAAAGTAGTATATAGGGTTATCGAATCCACAGGGACACTCGGTCTCAAGAGAATCAAACTGTAGGAATAAATACTAGAAATAAGCAAGTAGTGGATGAAATCAATTGCGATGCGAGAAAGTAAATCAGTAGCAGAGATTAACGGTTGTGAAGCAAGTAATTAAAAGCGTCAAGCCTAGGGTATTCTCAGGAAATCAGACAAGCAGACAGTTCATTCAGCAAGGATCTAATTAAGAACGGTTCTAGAACTCAAAACACAGATATAGAATTAACCAAATTCATTTGCGATAATTCTCTAAGTCTAAGTGCAGCAAACCAAACTTTCGTTTGCGAGAACTAACAGATTAAACTAGCAATAAGTCCAAGTTTGATATGTTCACAATTATCCTAAACCAAACTTCCGTTTGCGCAAAGTTTAATTGCCCAATTTAATTAGTTCAGATTCCTAAACCCCACTTCCGTGACGTATTTAGCAACCTAAGATCTAGATTCTAATTGATCAGATTAGAACTAGCTTTAAGCACAATTAAATTGAAGAACAGATATAGTTATGAATCCTTAACTGAATTTGAACAAGTCTAGCAAGTCATGAAATCCTATGTGAGAAACCCTAAACCTAACTATGGATCTACTCAGACATAGATAATGAAAACATAATCATAGAATGAATAAATTGCATAAAAGAATAAGAGTAAAAGGGGTTCGAAATCTTCTCCAAATACAGATGATGTAACAGGTTCAGATCAGCCCCAAAAAGCTCTAAAATCCTCTGCTCTTAATTATCAAAGTGTATGGTAAAAAGTATAAAGCGTGTCTAATAAAAACACTAAAAACTCTATTATATAGGCATAATCTCGGCCAAGGGCTTCTTTGTAAATATCAGGAACTTCTGGATCAAAGTGCAAATTCTTCACTCTTCTAAACCGCCGAGTTTTTGGCCCATCTCGCTGGTGCATCGATCGATGCTAGAGTGCAACGATCGACACCTTCCTCTGTTTCGGACAGTGAACTCTATCTCTCGGCCAAACACTCCAAAAATCTCCAAAATGCTCCATTATCTCCAATTCAGCTCCCAACCTGATTATACCTGTAAAAGACTCTAAACAAAGACAAAAGACACTAAAAACACACTTATATCATGGTCTAAAACTAGTAAAAACCATGATATATCAATGAGCACAAGTGCCAGAGGAAATTTTCGATACTTCATTACCTTCACTGATGATTTCAGCAGGTATGGCTATGTCTATTTAATGAGACACAAGTCGGAATCTTTTGAAAAGTTCAAAGAGTTCCAAAATGAAGTACAGAATCAACTTGTCAAAAGTATTAAGGCTCTTCGATCAGATCGTGGAGGAGAATACTTAAGCCAAGAATTCAGTGATCATTTGAGAGATTGTGGAAATGTTTCGCAACTCACTCCTCCTGGAACACCACAATGGAATGGGGTGTCTGAGAGGAGGAATCAGACTTTGTTAGATATGGTTCGATCAATGATGAGTCTCTCAACTCTTCCATTATCCGTTTGGGGATACGCTCTAGAAACGTCTGCGTTTACACTTAATAGGGTTCCGTCAAAATCAGTTGCAAAGACACCACATGAGATGTGGACTGGAAATGTTCCGAGTGTGTCTTTCCTGAAGATTTGGGGTTGTGAAGCTTATGTTAAGAGATTAATTACAGATAAGCTCGAACCCAAATCTGATAAATGCTACTTCGTTGGTTATCCTAAGGAAACCAAGGCATACTACTTTTACAACCAATCCGAGAACAAAGTGTTTGTTGCTCGGAACTGCGTCTTTCTTGAGAGAGAGTTTCTTTCCAAGAGAAACAGTGGGAGTAAAGTACAACTCGAAGAAGTTCGAGAACCGCAGGAAAATGCTCAACCCGTAGAGGAAGATCAACAGTTGGATCTACAAAGAGTTGTAGAAACCGCGCCTGTGGAGCCTGAAATTCGCCGATCCGAAAGGATCCGTCACGAACCCGAGAGATATGGATTTCTCGTAACCAATTGTCAAGATTTGTTGATCATTGACAGTGACGAGCCAGCGAATTTTGAAGAAGCGATGATGAGCCCTGACTCCGAAAAGTGGCTGAAAGCCGCTGAATCCGAAATGGGATCCATGTCACAGAACCAAGTATGGACTTTGGTTGATTTACCCGATGGTGCAAGACCCATTGAGTGTAAATGGATTTTCAAGAAGAAAATTGATGTGGATGGAAATATTCAGATATATAAAGCAAGGCTGGTGGCAAAAGGTTTCAAACAAATTTATGGCATTGACTATGAAGAAACTTATTCCCCGGTCGCCATGCTTAAATCCATTCGGATTCTCCTAGAAACAGCCGCTCATTATGACTATGAGATCTGGCAAATGGATGTGAAAACAGCTTTCCTTAATGGAATTCTGGAAGAGGATGTGTACATGACACAGCCCGAAGGTTTCATCGATCCAAATGCAGCTAGGAAAGTATGCAAGCTTCATCGATCCATTTATGCATTGAAGCAAGCATCTCGGAGTTGGAATCTTCGTTTTGATGAAGCAGTCAAAAGTTTGACTTCATCAGGAACGAAGAGGAAACATGTGTTTACAAGAAGACTAGTGGGAGCGCAGTTGCATTTCTTGTGTTGTATGTAGATGACATACTTCTTCTCGGAAATGACGTTCCGTTGTTACAGTCTGTTAAGACTTGGCTCGGAAGTTGTTTTTCAATGAAAGACATGGGAGAAGCCGCGTATATTCTTGGAATAAGAATCTATAGAGATAGATTAAACAAGTTAATTGGACTGTGTCAAGACACTTAAATCGATAAAGTCTTACACAGGTTCAGAATGCATGATTCCAAGAAGGGCTTCATACCAATGTCTTATGGCATAAGTCTCAGCAAGAAGCAGTGTGCTGAGACACCTGCTGAGCGAGAATGCATGAGTCGGATTCCTTATGCCTCGGCATTGGGATCCATCATGTATGCTATGCTATGTACTCGTCCAGATGTTGCTTGTGCTCTAAGCATGACGAGTAGATACCAATCGGATCCATGTGAAAGTCACTGGACAGCAGTCAAGAATATTCTGAAGTATTTGAGAAATACTATGGATAAATTCTTGGTGTACGGAGGAAGTGATGAGCTGGTAGTAAGTGGTTACACAGACGCAAGTTTTTAGACATACAAAGATGATTTCCGATCGCAATCTGGTTACATCTTTTGCCTGAATGGCGGTGCAGTCAGCTGGAAGAGTTCCAAGCAGGACACTGTAGCAGATTCCACGACTGAAGCTGAGTACCTCGCTGCTTCTGAAGCGGCAAAGGAGGCTATTTGGATCAAGAAGTTCATCACTGAACTTGGTGTGATTCCTAGTATTTCTGAGCCAGTGGCTTTGTATTGTGAGAACAATGGAGCCATTGCGCAAGCAAAGGAACCTAGATCACACCAGAAATCCAAACACATAGAAAGGAGATATCACCTTATCCGTGATATTGTGAATAGAGGAGATGTGAAGATCAGCAGAGTCCCGACGGATGAGAATGTTGCCGATCCACTGACCAAGCCTCTCCCAAGGCCCAAGCATGAGTTTCATACTGCTGCTGTAGGCATTAGATTTCTTAAGATATGATCTTGATTTCAGTGGGAGTTATATTTGTTTTAGTTATGTCATGATGTTCACAAAAACATAATAGTTATGTTATTTTAATGAAATTTGTTTCATCATTATTCAATTATGTTAATTAAATAATAGTCCCGAAATAATTCATGGCAATGTTATAGGTCATCAAGTATGTGACTTGATCATGAAACCCTATAAACGAAGATTGTCATGAATTATGTTGGTCCCTGGTCGAGGTTGTTAAAATGGGACATTAACAACCACGTGAGACTAGTATGTGAGGTGACTGATGGCTATGTTTCATGGAGTCATTAATAAGAGTATTAAAGTCAATCACATAGATATGTGTTAGAGAACACATGATCGGACATGACCCGTTAATGAGAACTCTACAAGATGTTATATGAGTGTCATAAGAGTTTCTCATTACGACTAAAGAGTGTAGTCCTAAGACCTGAGTTCATCATGTCCTCTCTCATATGGATTGGTTCGTCTTGACTTTGTCAAACGTCAGCCGTAACTGGTGATTATAAAGACACTGATTAGGCGTATCATGAGATATAAAAGAGACATGGATGGAACAAGATGGGATTTGTACCT
The DNA here is from genome assembly GCA_030180135.1 of Orychophragmus violaceus. Lineage (NCBI taxonomy): Eukaryota > Viridiplantae > Streptophyta > Magnoliopsida > Brassicales > Brassicaceae > Orychophragmus > Orychophragmus violaceus. The sequence goes on from CM058230.1 coordinate 94,255,552, forward strand.
CCTATATAACAGGAGTTAAATATCTCTGGGCCTATCGAAGATTTGATACTGGAAATGCGTGGCCGCGCTCAAACAAGGTGATTGTCAGTCGTTTGTTTTCATCAGTACAAATCGGGATTCGATAAACGTGATCTGGCTTAATAAGGATGACACAGTTCTTGCCTTATGCTAGATTGAGATATAGCTACAAAGGGATTAAAGGAATAGATGATTCCAGTACAAGTGGGAGATTGTTGGGAATGTCCTGAAATCTATTGTACTTACTCTAAGTGAAAGTCGTATTGTCGAGATGAGACAATCATATAATACTAGGTAGTCATAATGTTTTGCTAGAAGCCACTTATGATCAATGAGTTTAGAACTCATTGCTAGTGTTATATGATCCTACAGGGTCACACACCTAAGCAAACTGGACGTTAAAGACGAGGTTGATCATTAATGAAATGATCTAGTGAATGCATATTTGATATGCATTCGGTATCAAAATTCTGGGGCCATGTCGATCGACACAAAGAGTGTGTCGGTCGACACAACTCGCGGATTACCAGATTAATTTGGTTTAATCGTTGGTTAATCCCGTTGCGGTTTAAGTCGACATATATAAGATATATGGTCGACCTAAACTCAAACTTAACCTAATTCACAGCCACCATAACTAGAAAAGAAACCTCTCTAGAGATTAGATCTCTTATAGGCACTAGCATCCCTCATGTTCAGTTTGTGTGCGTGTGGATACCAGTAGAGGCACAGCGTTTGAGGTGCTTCGTGATCTCGATTATCTGCAAACCTTCCGCTGCTTATTACCAGGTAAATCTGAGATCTGATAGATTCAATCATATGAACCTTAGATCCTAGGATTGGAATTTATACCTAGGGTTGCTAATCCTGATTAGAACTGCTAGAAATTCCTTCAATTTCGTCTATATCGACGAACGGTACTACCGTGGGGACTCGCCACGTATGTTTGAGGTCGCGTTACAATCTTAAGGTGGTGATAGGGAAGCCTTCAAAGATCGATGATTGGCAAGATCGCTATTTCTTTGCTTGGGTTGATTCAGCTTCGGTTCCCGATCCAGAGAGGCCGTATAGGACGCTATTGAATAATTTTCATGGTAACTTGCTCTGCTTTGCTCGTGCCTTTTTATTGACTAACTCATGCTCGTTCTTTATTTTTGTAGATCGTCACCCTATCTCTCTTCCGCCTCCAGTCGGGTTTTTAGAAGATCTTAAAAAGCTCGTTGCTCGGGGTATTTAGAAGTGGCCGGATGTGCACGCTGATCGGGTGAAGCGAGCTGTAGAGCGCTTTAACGAAGGTAATTTCTCGATCCCTGGCTTGTATTTCCTTTCTCTTCTTTGGCTGATCGGGGTTTTGTTGTATAGGTTGTCGTCTTCGTTCGATTGACTCTTTAGCTGAACTAAACAAAAGGCCTCTCGTTCCGATCGTACAGAAGAGCAGGAAGAAGAAGAACATGGGTCAAATGGATCTTGAGGTTGTAAACTATGTCGAGGAAAACCTCACTAGTCAAGAATATCCTATCGTGGCACAGGAGAATCCCTCCGAACCACAGGTAAATCCTGTTGACCTAGATCCTAACCTACCATTTTCGCCATGGGTTGGGGAGGTTCCCCCTGGAATGATTTTTGTAAACGAGTATCATCGGGATTTGTTTCGTCAGGTGTGTGCCGCGATGGAAGCGGTCGATGCTCAGAAGAAGAAGAAGAAAAGGAAGAAGAGGCCGCGAACCGAGAATGCGGTTTCTACCGAGCCGAGGACCTAGAATACGGCTATCGCTGAGCTGGGGGTTCCTTTTGCCCCTGAAGATGGTCAGGAGACCGAGGAGACCGATGAAGTTCCATCCTTGGTGAGGAGGAAGAGGAGCAGGACTTCTGCTACCGAGGATCGAACGGTTGGTGCCTCCGAGCATACTAATATCGATGGGATGGATCTGGCGATTTTTCCCGAGGCTGCGGGCACTCAGGTTGGGGATACTGAGGGCCCGAGTGTTGATGAGGTGGCTCTTTTAGAGCGCCCATATGATGATCGGACCGCTGACCGGGGTGAGGCAGATGGTAGAGGAGAAGACGAGAATGAACTAAATGCTGATTCTCGAGACGACCGGTCCATTCCGTACTTGGATGAAATCGCCGGGCTTACTTTTCTGGGTGGTCCAGGTGAGGGGGCGTACACGGACTATGGCTTCTCCGTGAGGTACGAGGGCTCGAAATCAATTGTTCGTGATGGGGTGGCCTGTGTGGACTTGTTCCGGATGTTAAGGGACAGTCCACCGAGGCCGCTTCCTCCGGTTGATCACACGCATTTCCATGATCATAAGAAAGCAGCGGCCAAGGACATCGTTCGGGTAAGTTTTTGCTCGTCCTTTTTTTTTTTTCTTTTTTTTTTTAAAGTTTGCTTAGTTTGACCCAGTTCTTTTGTTTCAGGGCCTTGCCAACTACAACCTGCTCTTTGATCAGTATGAGCAGAGGCAGGTCGATCTCGAGAGGATGATCAGTATTCTGAAGAGGGAGCTCGGAAAAGCTGGAAGGTCTATTACCGAGCTTTAAGGGTATCGCGAGGCAGCGGCTGCTACAGAGGCGCTCCGTTCGTCTCTCAAGGTCGAAGAAGAGAAGGTGTCGACTTTGGAGGAGAAAGTTGCTGGTCTTTCCACCGAGAATGCTCGGTTGGATGTCGAGAATAGACAGTGCCTGGCCGACTGTTCGAACGCTCGGGCCGAGGTTGACGAGTTGATTGTTCGGGTGTCTGACCTACAGGGTAAGCTTGAATCCGAATGTGCTCGGCTCAGGTCTTCCCGTACGAGCGAAGTTCTGAAGGAGAGGGAACGTGTGTCGGGCAAGGTGATATACCATGGATTTTACCGGTTTTAACCATGGTATATGCCTTATTTATCGAGTCTTATGTTATGTTTTGGAGTCTTTTTAGTATATTTACAGGTTTAGACACATTTGGAGCAGAAGTGGAGATTTTGGAGCTATTTGGTGTATTTTGGAGATTTGGTCCGAGAGACAGAGTTCACTGTCCAGTTTTGAAGACTGCGTCGATCGTTGCACACCTGTATCGTTCGTTGCATATGCGAATGGGCCAGACTCGCCGATTTAATGAAGAATGCTGATTTTGCAGAAAAGCCCAAATATTTACACAGAAGCCCAAAACGTGTTTTAGCTATTATATAAAGGTTTTTAAGCCATTGTTTAGGCTACGCTTTCATTAAGTCTTATTTTATTTCAGAGAGAGTTAGGGGCTGATCCGGCTCTCGAAAGAGAGAGGATTTTGAACCCCAGATCTTTACTTTGTTTTATGATATTTGGTTTTCTATTCAAGATGTTTTCTGTTTCGGTGATTATGTCTGAGTAGATTACCTGTTAGGTTGAAGGATTCTCATTAGGGATTTCATGGAACTATAGTTAAATCAATCTGTAGGGATTCATATCTGCTAGTTCTTTGTTTAGGTTGTTCTTAATGCTTAATCTGAACTGGCCACTTAGATTATGATGTTAGGCTGATTAATGCAGCGGAAGTTGGTTAATTTAGCTAGAAAGAACCTAGATAAGCAATTTAACTTCTCGCAAACGAAAGTTTGGTTTAATTAGATTGTGAACATATCAAACTTGGAATTAAAGCTGGTTTAATCTGTTAGTTCTCGCAAACGAAAGTTTGGTTTGCTGCACTTAGACTTAGAGAATTATCGCAAAGGAATTTGGTTAGTTCTATATCTGTGTTTGAGTTCTAGAACAGTTTCTGATTAGATCCAGATTTATTGATTGCTTGTGTTCCTGATTTCCTGAGAACTCCTGAAACCTAACGCTTCGCTTCCTTGCTCACAAACACTCCTGCTACTGATTTACTTTTCTGCTCTGCTTTTAGTTTAATCACCTTTGCTTTCTCCTAGTTTAATCTTTTCTGTTCTTATCTATCGTTGACCAGAGTCCCTGTGGATTCGATACCCTAAGTACTACAACTACATCACTGTGCACTTGCAGTTAGTATAGGGATAAAACTACACCTATCACAAGGCGCAACCTCGGCTCTCTAAGATCAAGAAAGCCAACAAAGAGAAGGAGCTCGGGAGGAGGACCCAGATAATGATGAATCAGGCTGCTGCAGTTGCGTCTATGCTAGAGGCGCTTGTCAAGGATGTGTTTACTATTCCCCCCGAGAAGATAACCAAGGCTCACTCTGATTTTGCTCGTTTCAAGCAAGAGCTCAACTCGATTCAGTTCACCGATTTGGTCGATGGGGATTTCGTTATGACTCCTCCGAGCAGCCCGGGTCGACCCGATGAGGATTCCTCGGTGCTCGTTCAGGATTAACATGGCTCGAACCAGGAGATCGTGCCTCCGGAGATGGCGAATGATCTTCTTGAGAACGCGGCGGGGAATCAGGCCATTGACCGTTCTACCGAGGCTTCTTAGATTCAAGCCTTCTTTTCTTCTCCTTTGTTTTGTAGTCGGATCCATGCCTTGTGCGTGTTTGTATTAGTTCGGGATTTTGTTCCCTTTTCATGACCGACATATCTTTTCTTTTGGTAATATATAAATTTAGACCGTGTTCGTATATGACTTGCTCGGCTTTTCCGCGTACTTAGATTTTCATTCCGCGTATTTGGCCTAACAGTGCATTTCGATTTTAGCGAATGATATGCTCGGTTTAAATTAGATAATGAGGAGCGAGCAAAGTGCTCGGCTTACCCTGTAGAACGGACCAGGAAAGTTGCGCGAAGCTGGGTTCGGCTTATCTTTTCTGTAAGTCGTTCTTGTGCGGGAACTGGGCCCGGCTTACTTGGTTGTGGGATTCGAGGCTGTGCTCGTTATCCCACGGGTCGGGTGCGAGTAAGTGTTCGGCTTACCCCTAAGGTCTGATCGGGGCATTAATGCAAAACTATGTTCGGCTTATTTACTGTCGATCAGCCTTGTGCGGGAACTTGGCCCCGCTTATGATGTATCGAGCATTTGGCCAAAATGTCAATTTTGTTCGGATGATTGAAACAAGTATAACTAGATAAAATTTTATTATTGATATAGTTGAGCCTCGTGAGAGGTTGCCTACATACCCCGAAAGGGGATCAAGCCGATCGTAGTTCACTTTACATATTACTCGAACTCGTGTATGGCGAGCTCGGTTTGGAGCAAAATGCTCGGATTTTTTTTTTTTTTGAGCGCGATGCTCGGTTTAGTAGTAGTACCTCTTGAGCTTGTTCGCATTCCACGAACGTGGAATGGCTTCTCCCTTCATCGTCACGAGCTCGTAAACGCTAGGTTTTACTATCTTCGAGACGATGTACGGACCTTCCCAGTTTGCGCCGAGTTTCCCTGCTCGGTATTCCCGTGTGTTTTCGAACACTTTCCGGAGAACGAGGTCACCTTCAGCGAAACGCCGACCCTTAGCATTTTTGTTGTAGTGTCGGGTGATATGCTTTTGATAGTTTTGGAGACGTAGAAGTGCTCGGTCTCGTAACTGTTGGAATTGTGTCCAGTAATCTCGGTACTGTCTCTAGAAAGTAAGAGTATGTCAATGATCAGACATAAGTCATATAATGCTGGGGGTCATGATGGCTTGCTAGAGTCCGCTCATGATCTATAAGTCTTGGACTTATTGCCTTTATTATATGATCCCATATGGGTCACACGCCTAAGCTAACGGGAAAATACGAAGGAACGGTTTAGCAGAGGTACGGTAAAAGTGCTAGGCATTTACGGTACTAGGAGAGACTAAAGGGCCTGATTAAATCCAAGAGATTTAATCAGAACTGAGAATTGGGCCCAAAAGCCCATGAGAACTAAAGGGAGTTTTAATGAATAAAACTTGACCTAAAGCTCTCTAATTCTCAGCCACTTTTGCGCCAGCCTCCTCTCTCCCTGCGCCTCTCTCCTTGCTGGTCTAGCAGCCAAATTCCCGGTGTGCGTGTGTGAGCCTTTGGAGGATCCATCCCTTGGTGGTTCTGCTGATCTCTGACCTGTTCTATCTCTTTCCGCTGCATAAACAGGTAAAAGGTGAGATCTACATTGTTTCTATTCAAGAGAACCTAGATCTGGCATGTTTAGGATCTATTAATCTGATGAATTGAATCAGGATTAACACCATAAGATCCTTCAGTGGTATCAGAGCCATTGGTTCTTAGGATTTCTTGTTTTAGATTCATGTTTAGGTTGTTTAATCTGTTTAGAAGTGTTTTGAATTCATTACTGATAAGAAAAACACTTAAGAAACTGATTTGAATCCTGAACACACAAAAGAAATCGCAAACCGAGCTATATGACTCGGGTTTGTCGATCGGCCAAGGAAGAGATCAACCGGCTTGGCCGGTTGGTTATCACGGCCGTGAGTTGGACCGGACGGACGGGATCGCGGGTCGGACGGTCGGGATGGTCGAATGGATCGGATCGGATCGTATGATCGATCACGATCGATCGTCGCGTCGCATCCGATCGCTCGTCTCGATCGCGTCCCGGTCGCGTATGTCGCGTCCCGATCGCTCGGCGATCGTGGAGCGTCGGTCCGAGCAACTCGTCCGCGTCCCGTGCACCGTCCCTGTCCCGACCCGTCCTCCACGCTGTCTTGATCTCGGATCATCACGAGCGGCTGGACGAGAGTGATGGGTAGCTAGGTCACGGCCGAGACCAATTCGGTTCGGTTCGTGACCAATTCGGTTCGGTTCGGTTTAAAACTTTATTAAAATCATCGTTCTGGTTTAATAAACAGATTTTAATAATTTTATTTAAATCTGGTTAAACCAGGATAAGAAATCCAATGTCGAAAGAAATATTGGATTTAGTGCCTAAACCAGGAATTTCTAATTTGATTTGGTTGGACCAAGTAAATTGAGAAATTCCGGTTTAGTAAATAACCGGTTGACAATTGTGGTCATCGTAGTAATTAAAACTTGGTTAGACCAGTTTTAATGAACCAGACCGGTTATGTCAATTAATTGGACAATTGGGTCATGTCTTGGACATGGACCAATTCTTGGGCCTCGGGCCAAGAAGTTAAAACAATTGGGCCAGTTAATTGAGTCTTTCTTCAGATTAATTTAAAATCTATTTTATAATATTATAAAGTCGTTTTTAAATTAAAGTTTCCGAAATTTTGAAATTAGAAAGTTTCTTAAAATAGAAGTTTCTGAATTTGCGGTTTTTGGATTTTAAAGAAATTTCTAAAGTTAGAAAGTTTCCGGTTTTAGAAAGTTTCCAATTTTAGAAAGTTTTCAAAATAGTAGGTTTCCATAAATAGAAAGTTTCCCGAAATAGTAATCTTCTATTTTGGGAATGATTTTAATAAACCTACGAACCTCAAATAATATCAAGCGTTGGATGTCTTGTCCAGGCTATGTCAGCTGTCAAAGCCCATTCAATTGCATTCATGGCCTTACAGTGTGAGGATGTCTGCTTTTGCGTGGGTAAGACAGTTTGTGATTCATAAATGTCATTGGGAGTCCCAGACATTAATGATTACATGACTGTGTAGTCTGGTTTTCTTGACTAGGCCATCGGGAGTCCCGGGCCTTGAGACATCAGAGTGGATTGGGCCTCGGGCCCAGATTCACAACCAAGAGTTATATCACGGATATAATTAGCCGATATAGGGCTTACCGATATAAGCTAAGGTTGGGTGACGGCCAGTGGCCCACTTTAATCTTAGTTATATGTGGATCTTGGAATCATTATATTCTATTGAGGGTAACTGATGTTATTGAATATAATGCGTGATTAATCATATTAAATTTTTAATACGAGATTAGTCATTTTGAACATATTAACTAAAATCCTTTTATCTTATATTTCAGTTATGACTAGCACAAACAATCAAAACACTTTCTCGATCCGGTCTGTCCTTGAGATGGACAAGCTGAACGGATCAAATTTCTTGACTTGGTCGCGGAACCTGAGGCTTGTCCTCAGACAGGAGAGAAAGGACTATGTCCTTGAGAGAGCTCTCCCCGTGAGGATCGGGTCCAATGCTTCTCATGCAGTATATGATGCTTGGAATAAGCATTATAATGATGCGGTAGATGTGCGTGGTCTGATATTGGCTACGATGGACTCAGACTTGCGGAAGCAATATGAGAACATGGAGTCGCCAATAGAGATGATCAGCAGCCTGAAATTGAAATTTCAGGAGCAGATAAGAGTGGAGAGATACCGGTTGGTTAAGTCTCTCACTGGCTGCAAGCTACCAAATGATAATCCAGTGAGTCCTCATGTCAGTAAAATGATGGGTTACATTGATAACCTGAGGAAACTGGATTATCCAGTTAGCCAAGAGTTGGCAACTGAGATCATTCTGCAGTCACTGCCGTCAAGCTATGATAAGTTCAGAAGGAACTATATCAAGAAAGGCTTAACGAAGACGCTGACTGAACTGCATGATATGCTCAAGACAGTTGAGCCAAACGTGAAGAGTACCCTGTACAATCTCATGAATGAGAAGGGTAGGTTTACTGCTGACAAGGGTGAAGACAAAGTTGTCCAGATTTTGAATCATGGCAAGCGTGTGTCTTCTGAGCCCGAGTCAGATACCTCTTGCGTTGGTAAGTGCTGCTACTGTAAGGAGACAGGGCATTGGAAGAGAAATTGCATTAAATTCATGGAAGATGATCAGGAGTTAAAGTCGATGTATGAGACTACTTCCTCAGGTATTCATGTTATTACTTCAAGTTCTACCTTATAGGTATTGGATACTGGTTGTGGCACTGATATTTGTGATAATATGCAGAGCCTAAGCAACAGTAGAACGTTGAAGGAAGGGCAAGTGAAACTACATGTCTGGAAGGAGCTTGGGATGCTGCCTCAGCCGTTGGATTTTCACTTATAGATCTCTTTTAGGCCTGGTTTTGTATTAAGTAATTGCTACAATGTACCTGCTTTAAGCAGAATTGTCTTTCATTTTCTTGTAAGAATTTGAATGTTTTTCATTTTGATAAAAGACAAGTTTTGTTCTTTTGATCTTAATGAAATATTAATTGTAGCACCCTATTCATGGAATGGGTTTTATCTCTTAAACCAAAGAGTGCTTAAATGTAACATAAATACCGAATTGGTTTAAATCTGATGAATTAAACCTGATTTTTCTTGGCATAAAGTCTTGGTCACATAGAGTAAGTCGGATTCAGAAATCCCATAGTCATGGACTGTTGGGCTCATTTGATAAAATATCTTATGAGACTTGAATTCTGTTTAGTGGACCAAAAGGAAAAAGGGCCTATCTTAGCCGAGCTAGAGAAAGGCCCAAAGGCTTATTGGACCTAGAACATACTGATGTATGTGGCCCAATGAGCAGTTATGCCAGAGAAAATTTCCTGTACTTCATTGTCTCTACTGATTACTTCAGTGAGTGTGACTGTGTTTATTTGATGAGACACAAGTCGGAATTCTTTGACATGGTCGAAAGAGTTCCAGAATGAAGTATAGGATCTGAATGACAAAAGTATTAAGACTCTGGATTAAATCACGAGTGAGAATACTTAAGTCATTGATTGTGTGATCATCTTAATGAGTGTGAAATCGTTTCACAGCTCATTTCTCCTGAAAACCTGAAGGTGTTTCTGTGAGAAAGAATCAGATCTTATTAGAAATGATTAAAGATGAGTCACACGAATCTTCCATGATATTATTTAAGAATAACGCTCTAAAATATCTAAGTTTACGCTGAAATAGTTCCACAAATATCAGTTGAAAGACACCACGTTAATGTGGATTGGAATCGATCCAAATTTGTCTTTACTGAGTATTTGTAGTTGTGCTACTTCGCTGGTTGTCCTAGAGAAACTAAGGCTTGTTACTTTTACGTCCAATCTGTTTTCTAAGAAGGGAAGTCATTTTCGAGAAGAACAGTGGGAGTAAAAGCATAACTCGAAGTTTTTCTAAGGGAAACCAAGGCTCGGTACTTTTACGACCATTATGTTTTCTAAAAGGGGAAGTTACTTTCCAAGAAAAACAGTGGGAGTAAAAGTACAACTCGAAGAAATTCGAGAAATACAGGAGGCTGCTTAACCTATTGAGGGAGAGCAGCGGAAGGATTTACAGATTTCTGTAGAATCTACACCTGTGGAGCCTGAAGTTCGCAGATATGAAAGAATCAGTCACTAATCCGAGAGTGAATTCTCGTCATTAGTTCAGCCTGATGATCATTGAATGTTCGCATGATCTGATGATCATTGAAAGCGACGAATCTGCGAAATTCAAAGAAGCGAAAGTGAGCCCGGACTCCGAAAAAAATTACATTTTTGTAAGTTAGCTTCATTGATCCATTCATGGATGGAAGCAAACATATCGGAGTTGGAATCTTCGTTCTGTTAAAGTAATCAAGGTTTTGACTTGAACAGGAACGAAGCGGAACTGTGTGTTTACTAATAGATTAGTGGGAGCGATATTGCATTTCTCATATTGTATGTCGATGACATACTGATTCTCGGATATAACGTCCCAACGCTGTAGTCGGTAAAGGACTAGCTTGGGAGTTGGTTTAATGATTGACATGGGTAAAGCCACGTAGTTCTTGGATTTTGGATCTAAAGATAGAGATCCAAAAGAGCTGGTAGGACAAAGTCAGGATTCTTAAATTGACAAAGTCCTACACATTTTGAGCAATCCAAGAAGGGTTTTATGCCAATGTCACATGGCATTAAGTTAAGCAAGATACAGTGTCCTACGATAACTGCTGAGCTTAAATGCATGGATAAGATTCCATATGCGTCGGCAATTGGATCTATCATGTATGCCATGAAACGTGCTTGTTTGATGTTGCTTTAATGTTAAGCAAGACAAATAAAGACCAGTCAAATCCAGCAAAGAATCAAGTTTCCTAAAGTATGTCCTAAAGTATTTGAGGAATACTAAGGATAAGTTCTTGATTTACGGAGAAAGTGAGGTGCTATAAGTCGATAGAGTCTGAAAGGCAAGTTTCCAATAGACAAAGATGATTTCCGATCACAGTCCGGTTATATCTTGTGTCTATCTGGCGGTGCAAGGCACTGTTGCTGACTCAATGACTTAAGCTGAACATTTCGCAGCTTGGAAGTAGCGAAAGAGGTTGTTTGGAAAGAAGAGTTCGTCACTGAACTTGATGTGATTCCCAGCATAGATGAGACTAGCTGCACATCAGAGGTCCAAACACCTTGAGGATAGGTATAACCTATTCCGTAAGATAAATGACAGAGATGTTAAGTAGATCAGCAAGTTTCAACGAATGAGAACGTTGCTAATCTATTAACGAAGCCACTCCTTAGGCCTAAGCACGAGTCTCGGACTGTTGCTGTAGGATAAGTGAAATTAAGATGTAGTCTTAATTTCAGTGGGAGTTATTAAAGGGCTTTATTTAGTTATTGGATATGTTCTTGAAATAACATTGAAAATGTTTAATGAAATTATTATTTCAAGATTATTTCAACTGTGATGAAATAATCGTTCCAAAATGATATGAACCATTTTATAGGTCATCGAAGTAAATGACTTGATCTTGAGTCATCGAAGTCATTTAGCTTGATCATGAGACCCTATATTTGATAGATGTTTTATATCATCCCGTCCCTAGTCGAAGGTTGTTGAAATTGGAACACCAACAACCGTGTGAGACTGGATTGGTACGTGACTTATGACAAAGTCTCAGTGTGTCATAGATGCGCGGCATCAAAAGTCAGTACATAGGTGTATGTTTGGGAACATACGACCGGACAAGACCCGCTTATAAGAACTCTTCAGGATATTTATATCTGTGTCATAAGAGATTCTTACTACGACTATAGAGTATAGTCCTTAGACCTGAGTTCACATGCATGTGACTGCACATGAACTGGTGTGCTTTGATCATTGTCTAACGCTATCGTTCTGCGATAGCTATAAGGACCTTGTTTGGGTGCATTATGAAATGAGTAGTTTACAGTGATGGAACAAGATGGGATTTGTCCCTCCAATATAAATGGAGTGAATATCTCTAGGCCAATCGGAGATTTGAATACTGGAAAACGCATGGCCATGCTCAAACGGACTGTCCCGAGTCGTTTGGATTGTCAGTATCGAATCAGAGTCCGATGAACAAGATTAGGCTTTATAAGGATGACACCAATCTTGCCTTATGACTAATCAAGATATTGAGACAAAAGGATTATGAATACAGAGAGATTCCAGTACAAGTGGGAGATTGTTGGAATTGTGTCCAGTAATCTCGGTACTGTCTCTAGAAAGTAAGAGTATGTCAATGATCAGACATAAGTCATATAATGCTGGGGGTCATGATGGCTTGCTAGAGTCCGCTCATGATCTATAAGTCTTGGACTTATTGCCTTTATTATATGATCCCATATGGGTCACACGCCTAAGCTAACGGGAAAATACGAAGGAACGGTTTAGCAGAGGTACGGTAAAAGTGCTAGGCATTTACGGTACTAGGAGAGACTAAAGGGCCTGATTAAATCCAAGAGATTTAATCAGAACTGAGAATTGGGCCCAAAAGCCCATGAGAACTAAAGGGAGTTTTAATGAATAAAACTTGACCTAAAGCTCTCTAATTCTCAGCCACTTTTGCGCCAGCCTCCTCTCTCCCTGCGCCTCTCTCCTTGCTGGTCTAGCAGCCAAATTCCCGGTGTGCGTGTGTGAGCCTTTGGAGGATCCATCCCTTGGTGGTTCTGCTGATCTCTGACCTGTTCTATCTCTTTCCGCTGCATAAACAGGTAAAAGGTGAGATCTACATTGTTTCTATTCAAGAGAACCTAGATCTGGCATGTTTAGGATCTATTAATCTGATGAATTGAATCAGGATTAACACCAAAAGATCCTTCAGTAACTCTTCCGCTTGGTCGAGGCAGTCGACGATCATGTTGTTGTAAAGCTCTTCGTGCTCGGGTGCGACGCTCAGGCGTATTGTCGGGACACAAATCTCGGCTGGAGACATTGCCTCCATTCCGTGAGAGGGTGAGAAAGGGGTCTGGCCGGTTGATGTCCTCGGTGTGGTCCGATGAGACCAGAGGACGCCATCAAGCTCGTCAGCCCAGTGGCCTTTTTTGCTCTCCATTCGTTTCTTCAGCCCGTCGATAATCGTTTTGTTAGTCGCCTCGGCTTGCCCGTTTCCTTGTGGGTATCTCGGGGTAGATTTACTCAGGCGGATTTTCCATCTTGCGCAGAAACCTTCAAACAGATTGGAAATGAATTGGGATCCGTTATCGGTTACGACCTCGTACGGGATGCCGTGGCGGCATATTATGTATTTTCAGACGAACTTCTGAACGTCTAGGTTTTTGATTTCCGAGTAGGACTCGGCTTCGACCCACTTGGTGAAGTAATCGGTCATTATCAGGATGAACTTCTTTTGATGCGAGGCCGGTAGGGGTCCGACAATATCCATCGCCCATCTCATGATTGGGTAGGGTGTGGCCGCAGTAGTGAGGAGTTCGGCTGGCTGGTGTATGCTCGGCGCGTGCCTTTGGCATTTCTCACACTTAGCGACGTACTTTTCGCAGTCAGTTATCATGGTCGGCCAGAAATGCCCGTGACGTTTGATTTTTGCCGCGAGAGCTCGACCAATGCTGTGGTTGCCATCTGCTCCTTCGTGGGTCTATTCGGTAACCCATTGTATCTCCTGTCCGTGAATGCATCGGAGGAGAGCTTTTGATGCACTCCATCGAAATAGCTCGTCTTTCATTATCACGTACTGTGCGCATCGGGCTTTGAGTCTGTGGGCTGCCCATCGATCTTCGGGGACAGTCCCGTTAAGGATATATTCTCTGATTTCGTTTCTCCAGTCGATGGCCTCAGTTTGCTCAGTTTCGCGAATCTTGATGATATCTTCATTACTTTTATAGGCGTCGTCCAGTCCCTCGTCTTCCTCGGTTATGATTATTACTTCGTTTGACGCGATGCTTGGTCGGGCTATGCACTCTACAGGAATAATCCGTCGGAGATCGGGGTTGGATGTCGAAGCTAAGGCAGCCAAAGCATCTGCGGAGGAGTTGTCGCTTCGAGGGATCTTTGTCAGTGTAACTGAACCGATTCGTGAGGTGATCTCTTGGACGAGCTTGAGATATGCGTCCATGCGTTCGTTTTTTGCTTCGTATTCTCCATTAAATTGGTTCACCACGAGTTGTGAATCGGCGAAAGCTTCTACTTGTTTTGCCCCCACTACTTCGGCTAGCCGTAGTCCTGCGAGCAGCGCTTCGTATTCCGCTTCATTGTTAGAAGCTGGGAATGCTAGTCGGAAAGATTGCTCTATTAGTTCGCTGGTCGGGGATGTCAGCTTGACGCCTACTCCCGAACCGTTTCTTGACGAAGAGCCATCTACGAACAGCACCCATTTCTCTTTCGGGGCCTGAGCTTCATTGATGGTGAGCTCGGGTAGTAGTTCAATGAGGAAATCCGCCAGGACCTGCGCCTTGGCACTTGTTCGGGGCTTGTACTCGATGTCATACTCGCTCAACTCGACTGCCCATTTAGCGATTCTCCCTGATTGGCTCGGCCTATGTAGGATCGTTCTGATTGGTTGATTTGTGAGAACGACCACCGAATGTGATTGAAAATACGGGCGAAGCTTCCTTGCCGAGGCGACGACGGCTAGCGCAAGTTTTTCGAGTGTGTTGTAACGTGTTTCAACGTCGTCGAAGATCTTGCTTATATAAAAGATCGGCTTCTGGTCACCGCGGTCTTCTCGGACCAATACGCTGCTTATCGCCGAGATTGACACGGAGATGTATAGATAGAGTGTTTCTCCCTCCTCGGGTTTGGCCAGGATTGGTGGGGTGGACAGGTAGATCTTTAGTTGTTGGAATGCGTCTTCACACTAGGCGTCCCACTCGAATTTTTTATTTGCCCGGAGGAGGTTGTAGAATGGTAGGCACTTATCGGTTGACTGCGAGATGAACCTGTTTAAAGCTGCGACTCGGCCGGTTAATCGTTGGACTTCTCGGGTGTTCCTCGGAGAAGGGAGCTCGGTGATTGCCGTTTTTTCTTCGAGTTCGCCTTGATTCCTCTTCTTGTAACGATGTAGCCGAGGAATTCTCCTGACGTTACCGCAAATGTATATTTGGTCGGGTTCAGCTTCATTCCGTACTTGTTCAGAGTTGCAAAACACGTCGCTAGATGATCGATATGGTCGTCCGCCGAGGTGGATTTGACGAGCATATCGTCAATATAGACCTCCATCGTTTTGCCGAGTTGATCGGAAAACATGCGATTGACGAGACGCAGGTACGTGGCGCCTAGATTTTTGTGTTCAAATGGCATGACCTTATAGCAGTATGTTCCGCGGTCGGTGATGAAGGAGGTCTTTTCGCGATCGTCGGGGTGCATCATTATTTGATTGTAACCCGCGAAGGCATCCATGAATGACAGGAGATCGTGTCCGGTGGTTGCTTCGACGATCCGGTCGATATGCGGAAGAGAGAAACTGTCTTTGGGACATGCCTTGTTCAGGTCGGTAAAATCCACGCATACTCGCCACTTGCCATTTTTCTTTTTTACCACGACGGGATTTGCTAACCAGTCTGGATATTTTACTCGGTGATTTATCCTGCCTTGGAGAGTCGTTCTACCTCGTCATTGACTGCCTTGGCACGCTCGGGACCGAGCTTTCTTCTTTTCTGCTTGATTGGTTTGAAAATTGGATCGACATGCAGCTCGTGGCATGCGATGGAAGGGTCAATTCCGGTCATATCGCTTGTGGTCCAAGCAAAGGTTGTGGCATTCTTTTTGAGCAATTCCACAAGCTTGCTTCGTAAATCTTCGTGGAGGTCGGCTCCTATTCCTACACAACATTCGAGACTGCTTTCGTCAATGTTGACTTGAACAACAGCGTCCTTTTGCGGCCGGTCAGGAGGTGGAAGCTCAATTCTGGGCTCAGCGACCATATATGCCTGCGACTTGTGGCGCAGCTTGTGCTCGATACGAAAGCATTCTCGGGAGATCCGTTGATCTCCTCTCAGGGTGAATATCCCGAAAGGGGTAGGAAACTTCACGCACTGGTGATATGTGGATGGGACCACTTTCATCTCGTGGATCCAGGGAGTTCCGAGAATGAAGTTGTAGATAGCTGGTCGGTCGACGACCACAAACTTTATCAACTTGGAGATTCGGCCAACGTAGATTGGGAGATTGATCGTGCCGACCGTGTTGATCGAGTCTCCGGAGAAACCTGTCAAGGGCTTTATGGATGGCTTGATGCGGTAATTGCTAAGCTCCATCCGTTGTATCGTTTCCCTGAAGATCAGGTCAACTGAACTGCCGGTGTCGACCAAGATTTTCGAGACCTCACAATCACCTATCCGCATTGCGATGACGAGCGGATCGTTATGCGGCTTGTCTACCCATTCTTCATCTTGCTCGGTGAGAGTGATTTCGTCTCCGATTTTGAGTTCATCGCTGACGCTCGGCTTCCATTGCTGATGAGCTGCTGCTCGTCGCTCGTACCCCTTGATCGATCGGACCGAATCGTTGACCATTGGCTATCCTCCCATGATCATGTTTATTCGCCTCCTTGGTGGAGGTGTTCCTTCCTTATCCTCTTCGTCACGAGCCCGTTAGTTCGCAGCTGCAGTATTTGCGTCGATCTGCTCGATTTCTTCGGCGAAAGCTACTTGCTTCTTTCGCTCCTCCTGGACGAGCCTGAAGTGCTCAGCTTCGTTTTATGGCTGTGTTACTTGGTTGACCTGCTTCGGGGGTGGCTTGTTGCGATCTAGGATCAGCTTTTTGCCGTCCTTCTGATAGTCAGCATAGAGAAGGGCTTGTAGGTTTCTGCAATCCTCGGTGCTATGACCTCCTCGTTGGTGATATTCGCAAAATGACTTGCTTTTATCGCTTCCTCGGGCGGGTATCTTCCATGGCTTGCCCTGTCCCTGACCTTGATAGCCTTGGGATGGTCGGTCTTGTTGAGAATTCTGGGGTCGGTCGATTCGCTCTTGTCGATGACCTTGGTAAGGATGATCCTCGTCTCGTTGGTTGTCATGCGATTGATCGCTGACGTAGTACGAGGATTTTCCTTTTTTGAAATTTCTTCCTCTTTGGTTTTCTTGTAATCCTGGTCGTAATGCTACCGAGGTTCGTATTGATCGGTGCTCTTCTCGATTATTTCTTTTGACGTTGAATTCTTCGGGCCGAACTTCTTTTCCAGGGTTTCTTTCTCCTCCTCGAGATCAATGAAAATCGACGCTCGGTGGAGGGCGTCCTCGAGCGAGCTTGGCTTGTTCTTTTTTAACTCTTCTCGGAAACTTGACTCGTACCATAGACCATTTCGGAGAGCGGGTAAACCCTTACTGTCGGTGATCGTGAGCTTAGCGAGTACGCTCTTAAAGCGAGTTATATAAGATCGAAGACTCTCTTTCTGTCCCTGAGTAACGGCCCATAAATCGGCGTTGGACACTTCCTCTTGTATATACATCGAGTAATGCTTCACGAAGGCATGCGTTAGGTCGTCGTATCCGTCTATGGAGTTTGGTTCCAGACGAGAGAACCAATCCAATGCTACGAACAGTTGGCAGTACCCTTCGTCTCGCTGACCGAGGCTGAAGTGAGTTCGACCCATTGCAATACGGAAGGCCGTTAGGAATTGTCTTGGATCGGTCTTTCCATCGTACGTCATCATTTTGATCTTGACCTTAGACGCGGGATGCTCGGTTTGAGTGTTCATGAGTCGTTGAGTGAATGGAGTATTTTGATTTTCTTTTATGACGCGGTCGATTTTTAGTGCCGAGCTAATCGCTTGATGGACTTTTGATGTCATATTCTTCAGCATCATTTTCAGTTCCTCGATTTCATTATCTCTGAGGGCGTCTTGCGTTGAGGTTTTCAAAGCTCCATTGTCGTTGGGTTCTTCGGTGTCTTCAGTTACTTGTGTGATCGTCCGACTCCTCGGGTTTGGGGGGGTCACGTGGCCGAATAATGCTCGGTTAAGACGGGTCCTGGGAGCGGACTCCTGCTGACTTGCCAATCTTAAATCGTTGATCTGGCCTTGACATATCGCATGCGCCGTTGCGAGCTGGTCGAATCGAGCATTATTTCCTTGAGATAGCTCGGAGATCTGCGTCATAAGAGTTTTGAGCAGAGCGGAAGTGTTTTGCTCGGTTTGCCTATCGTTCATTTCTGTTCGAGGCTTCTTGATGACCGGAGATCGCTGCTCGATGATTGGAGATTGCTGCTCGATTCCTGCCGGCTGGATGATCGGGTTGGCGACCTGAGAGACGTGTTGAGGCTGAGGTTGGCCTCCTTCTTGAGAAGAGCTCGTTCCCGAGGTTGACTTTTCCTTTACGAGAACGAAATCTTTGATCGGTTGTGGTCCTGTCATCGTTGATCCTGTCAGTTAGTGAAGAAAAAACTTTGATTCCCCACAGTCGGCGCCAATTGTGATAACCGAGTTTGTCACGAAGGTATCAGAATGCGTCTTGCTCGGGAGTTAACGTGCTCAGGTACGAAAGGTCAAAGTTTCTCTTAAAGGAGAACCGACTAGGCTAAATGGATTAGAAAGAGGACGTTTGGTGTTTAAGTAATAAAGAGAGAGTTGCTCGGTAACGAGCGTACTGTATTAAGTGAGAGCCTGAGCTTGTCGAAAGACTCTAGAGAGAGAAAGTAGTAAGAAGTGCACGAATCCCAAAAAGTTACATTAATGTACAGTGATGACTCCTATTTATAGTAAAATACGGTCGTACTTTATGCAGGCCGTTGACTGCTTGTCGAGCTCGTGCGGATGGGCCGTACTTAATGACGAGGTGGGCCGAGCCGTACATTGTTTTGGCTGTTAGCGGAGCCGAGTTGACTTGTAGTCGTGGGCTAAGCCGAGCCGAGCCGATATCAATGGGCTCGGTTTTGGACATGTGCGTTTGGGCCTTTATCTTGTTGGACCGAGTTTGTTTCTGTTGGGCTGACCTTTGTACAGAGAATAGGTATTGGGCCTTCTAAGTAGATGGGGTGTTAATCCCATATATAACACATACAATCGAGCTTCACACTCGATTACAACGATGCCCTCATTTAAAGGTCTGTATTGTTTCATTCCAGTTACCCCCATTAATTTATCTTCATTATCACTAGCTAAAACAGTAATTCATACTAACAAAAGCCGCAAAATCCTGTTTTTGAACCATAAAGCCGTAAAAACGGTGGTTGATCTTCACCATGCTTGGCATCATCATCGTCGGTAGTCCACCTCTTTGATGATCATTAATATTATCCGGTTAGTCTTCGCTTCATGTGTAAGCACGCCACATATATTATATAAATCTTTGAGTTCGCATACTTGAACTTCATAAATGTATTTAGTTCCCCAAAATTTGAAGAGTTGAAAACAGAGAGGGAAGTAAACATTCCATAAGAATTGAACGCGCACAATTTAGGCATGCGACTTCGGTTAATTCGGGTTTTCGAGTTGGGTAATTCAATTAATTCAAAATTTGAAATACTTGGTGAAACTACCCTGAATTATAGATTTGTTTGGTTCGGTTCGGTATCAGATAATTCAGGTTTAAATTGTTTTTGCCGATTAAATCTGAACATTCGCGTGTATTAGTCAAATCGGATTAAATTAAAATGGTTTATTTTGGTTATTTCATAAAAATCGGTTATTTCAAATATTAAATAATTTGGTTATTTTGGATTTATGAGTAAATGGGCCAATTAAAAAATAAACAAAACCCAAAGTTGGGCCAAATGAAATCAAAAATTGGGTCAAACCTAAAACAAAATTTGTTACGTTTATTGTACCAATCAAATTACGGTATCACGGATTACCAAATCGGAAATGAATTAATCCAAATTCTTAATTTTACGAAAAAGTCATTAAACAGTCGTCAATTATTCGCACTACACACACAAACTAGTCGCTAAATATTTACCACTAGTGAATATGATTTTCCAAATAGTCACTTAATAATCATTATGATGTCATTACACCGTCGCCACGTAGCCACCATTTCTTACGACTATGCTGTGACTATATTAAACAGTCATATAGTAGTCGGCCAGGCAGTATCATAATCGAATCTGGATGTTTCGTTTAGACGATGCATAGCCGTATAACAGTCGACAATTAATTGCAAGATGTTTACCATCATCATATTTGGATTCTCCATCTAGTCGTCTTATAATCGGTAAATTAGTCAATAAACAGTCGCTAAAATGTCACCATAGTCTACGACTGAATCATGACTATACTAGTCAGTCACATAACAGTCGCCACATAGTGACGAGATCATTATCATAATCGTATATATATGTTAAGATTAGTCACGGGATAGTAGTTAAAATAGTCATTACCCAGTCGCTACATAGTATGACTATTATTTACGACTACTATCTGACTATACAATACAATCACATATTAATCGCCACAATCGTCACCTAATTTAACAACTATTTGATGACAATATTTCTCCGACCGTATCTGGACTCCCTCTATAGTCGCACAATTGTCGCTATCGTAGTCGCATATTAGTCCACATATCTTCCGACAATTTTGCGTCTATTTTACGATTACCTATGTTAGTCGTATAAATAGTCGTAACTCGCTGACTAATAATACGACTATATGATTTAGCGACTATGGATTGACGAATACCACATTTAGCCATATGTTTGTCATAAAACTCTGATTTACAACTACTCTGCGATTAAAAGTGCAGTCGTGAAAACGTTGTTTTCTTGTAATGTTGGTTAAATTGAAGTGGTAATTATCTTACAATATTAATTTATATATATATATATATATTGTGCTATCATCTTAAAGAGCTATTTTCATATTGAAAATTTATAGCTTAATAATATCGAGATAGTAATTATCAAATCTTTTTAGTTTTATATAAATTGTGTTGTCATCTAAAAGAATGTTTTCCATCTTCAGAATTTAGATATTAATAAATTTAAGATAATAATTATTTTCTTACTATATGTTATTCAATATTGTGCAATATTTTCATTAAAACAAATTTAATAAAAAATTTAGGAGTTTGGATGTATATAATTTTAATGTTTATCCTATGTCCCACATGTTAAACAATTAAAGTATATTTAAAGGAAATATAAGTTTATATATATATATATGTATATATTGTTTTAATTAACAACTAAGTTACTAAGATTTGCAGATTTTACTGAAATTATGGCGAGAAATCTTGACAAGAATATCTTAGTTGGTATGTTGTTTTTGTATGAAATCTGTCTAATAATTGACTTATAAATATATTGGATATTTATTAAAAAAATCTTGCTTTATAAATATCTTGGATAATAAAATCATATATAAAACGAATGCAATGTTAACGTTTTTTTCTGTTTGTCATATTAAAGTATACTAGGTGTTGTGCTTGCACCCTGTGCGGGCATAGAATATTTTGGTTAGTATGATTATATTCATAAACCTATGTTTTTGATCTTTCATCGCTTATTAAATGTTTGTGTTGTAAAACGTAGTGATCTCATTAGAGCAACAATAGGTTTTTTCTTCTAGTAAGACCGGTCGACAGATACTTAATTGTTTAGCTCGGCAACTACCTCATGACAGAAGCATATACTTGAAAGCAGTTGAGAAGGTATTGAACTGGACTTCTTGTTCTGTTGGTGATCTTAAACCTTTGTAAACTCAGAGTTATTTTTGAGATAATAGCATATTTTGTTGCATTGGTTATCTAATTTATTATGGTGATGACAATCTGGTGCATTCTCACTTCTCTCTTCTTCTTCTCTTTCTATTTTACTTAGTTTAGCTCTTCTTCTCGTTGTAGCTAGAGTTCTCCAACCATTTCTATTCATACTCTTCTGGTCGTAGGTAGCTCTCTCTCTCTCTCTCTCTCTCTCTCTCTCTCTCTCTCTCTCTCTCTCTCTCTCTCTCTCTCTCTCTATCTATCTCTCTCTCTCTCTCTCTCTCTCCTCTCTCTCTCTCTCTCTCTCTCTCTCTCTCTGTTCTTCTTCTATATTCATTCTCTTCTTAACTTACCCTATATATATTAGTTAATTATTTCTCCAACTACCGATTTGAGACTTTTCATTAAAATTTCCATTAAGAGTATCGTGGTCATTAACCTCGTGAGAATGAATCTGGTGCGTTTTCACTTCTCAATTACAGAATTTGCTATTCATACTCTTCCGCTTCTTTCTCTTCTGGTCGTAGCTAGAGTTCTTCCCTCTCTCTCTCTCTCTCTCTCTCTCTCTCTCTCATCTCTCTCTCTCTCTCTCTCTCTCTCTCTCTCTCTCTCTCTCTCTCTCTCTCTCTCTCTCTCTCTCTCTCTCTCTCTCTCTCTCTCTCTCTCTCTCTCTCTCTCTCTCTCTCTCTCTCTCTCTCTCTCTCTCTCTCTCTCTCTCTCTCTCTCTCTCTCTCTGTTCTTCTTCTATATTCATTATCTTCTTATTTTACCCTATATATTAATTAATTATTTTTCACTACTGATGTGTGACTTACTTTTCATTAAAATTTCATTAAGAGTATGCTGGTAATTTCATTGCTATTCATACTATTCTACTTCTTCCTCTTCTGGTCGTAGCTAAAGTTCTCTCTCTCTCTCTCTATATATATATATATATATTCATTCTCTTCTTAACTTAACCTATATATATTAGTTAATTATTTCTCCAACTACCGATGTGAGACTTTTCATTAAAATTTTCATTAAGGGTACCGTGGTCATTAACCTCGTGAGAATGAATCTGGTGCGTTTTCAGTTCTCAATTACAGAATTTGATATTCATACTCTTCCGCTTCTTTCTCTTCTGGTCGTAGCTAGAGTTCTCTCTCTCTCTCTCTCTCTCTCTCTCTCTCTCTCTCTCTCTCTCTCTCTCTCTCTCTCTCTCTCTCTCTCTCTCTCTCTCTCTCTCTCTCTCTCTCTCTCTGTTCTTTGATTTATCATCAGTGAATGAATTTGTTTGTCACTTTTATCACTTTGATTTAAATATCACTCATTCCAATTTTAAAATTGAAATAGTCTATTCAGTAGAAACTAAGTATATCTCTGAAGCATATTTTATTAATGTTTTGTTAGCGATTGAAATATAGGTTTCTATTTTATTTTTTTTTTGTGTGCAGGACATGGATAAGCCATCGGAGATCTCTGCAGAGATGCTAACATAGGTTTTTGCTTTTAGTAAGACCGGTCCACTTAGTATTTTTGCTTGAAGCATTGAAGAAGCTGTTAAATGTTTTGATTTTAGTTTGATATAGGTATACACTTGAATTTAGTGTTTGATTACTTTGATTTTTCATCAATAACAACGGTCGAAGTTAGTGAATTTTCAAAATTCAAGTAATCAAAACATAGGTTTGATTTATGTATACACTTAGATGGTAAAGATGAGAGAAACCAAGTAATCAAAAGAAATAAATAGATCGTAAGAAATTATTCATGCCCATGATGTTAAAACTAAACAATTAATATTAGATAATAGATATCATATAATTTATTTTATTTAGGTATTAGATATTTAAAAAAAAAACAAGAATGCTAAAACAAATGCACTGATAATAGAAACTAAAAAAAGAAAATTGTAGCCAATCTTAGAATCCCATAGCTACTTGTTTTTTGGTTTCTTCTTCCTCTTCTTCCTCTTCTTCATCATTGATCATTGTCGGAAATCTTGTAGTCTGGATCCTCTGTATCAGAAATATCACATGTATCATCGCTATTATAATGCTCATCATTCTCTTGGTCACCATCTTTGGTATCATTCGTTTAATCATCTGAATACCTGTAAAAACCAGTTAACTTTGTATTAATATTCGAGATTTATATATTTGGTCACACAATAATTGATAGACTTTAAGAACTACATACCAGTATGTATATCCACTTGGTCCTTTTGTTCGATGACACAAAGGACTCAGGCGTATCATGTAGATAATAGAACTACCTGGATTATCATAGCGATTTTTGTTCTCGGCCATAACTCACGGAAGATTTTGAAGTCACGTTGATATAGGAAGCTACTTTGCTAAAAACTCCAGACGTTTTGATTGTGTGCTTAGTTTCGATTCATATGTTTTGATATATATACATGACACAAGTAATTATAGTCATTGGGTTAATTAAGTTTTCCTTTTTTTTGTTTATTTTCTATTTATTTGTGTGTATTTTTGAGTATCATATCTTTATGGAAGTATATCGATAGTTTTTGTTAAAATCATATTATCAAATCATAACTTTTTCGTGGAAGATAAGTTTGATAATTCCGACAAATTTACTTTTAAGATAAATCCTACCTTTTCCGAAGATACATATAGATATTTGTTAAGTTTGATTATTATGTTAAGTATATTGGAAGATAACTACTATTTGTTAACTTTGGTAATGTTAAGTTTGATAATTTGTGGAAAATAATTTGCATAAATCTGACATATTTACTTTTTAGATAAATCAATCTTTCTTTTGAAGATACATTCTTTCCTTCATATAAACTACGTAGTTTACTTTTCCTACATATAAACTCCAATTTACATATTTACTTTTTCCTAGATATTTACTTTTTAGTTAACTCTAGACGTTTTGATTGTGTGCTTAGTTTCGATTCATATGTTTTGATATATATACATGACACAAGTAATTATAGTCATTAGGTTAATTAAGTTTTCCTTTTTTTGTTTATTTTCTATTTATTTGTGTGTATTTTTGAGTATCATATCTTTATGGAAGTATATCGATAGTTTTTGTTAAAATCATATTATCAAATCATAACTTTTTCGTGGAAGATAAGTTTGATAATTCCGACAAATTTACTTTTAAGATAAATCCTACCTTTTCTGAAGATACATATAGATATTTGTTATTGGAAGATAACTACTATTTGTTAACTTTGATAATGTTAAGTTTGATTAATTTGTAGAAAATAATTTGCATAAATCTTACATATTTAGTTTTTAGATAAATCATTCTTTCTTTTGAAGATACATTCTTTCCTTCGAATCTTACATATATACTTCTTTCGAAAGATAACTACTGATTGTGAATTTTGATTATGTTAAGTTTCATACGTAGTTTACTTTTCCTATATAGGATTTAACTATGTAATTTACTTTTCCTTCATATAAACTCGTAGTTTA